>JAKWJA010002498.1:15062376-15249194 GCA_027704765.1 Solanum habrochaites
AAACAATCTCAAGACTAGGAGATAGTTTAATCCCTAGCTAACTAAAATTTGGAGATGGGGCCACTCCTCCTAATGGAAAATCCATTAGATGAGTAACCCTCAATAGGGAGTTACCTACGTTTAAAGCACTATAGGGTGAATCTCCTCTAAAGGGGAAGTCCCTCAACTCCCATGGTCAAGGTTCACTTGGGCTAAGCTAAGTCCCATTTTTGAAAATGCTTCAGACCTTCAATTATCAATCATAGCTTGAGTGAGTCATAGGTCTATGCCTTGTATAATCATTAATCAAGAGGCTCAATAGAATTGTCATGAGTAAAGTCCTTGCCATTAAATTGATATAATGGAGGATATAGCTTAGCATTATATATCCTAAGAAAGGCACTTCGTTATCACCACCATCCTTATATAACAGTATATAACCTTATCAACCTCACAACTATTAAGACTTCAATTCAACACCATACAACCCTACATCCTAATACAAGGCTTACTTCCTATCTAACTCATTCCATAATCACAATAAACCACAATTGGAAGTAATCGGAGAAGAGATCATAAGACATCCCTAGTCTCCTTCCATATTCATCATCACGTTCTTTACAATATACCCTCAATTAAATCAATTTCCATGTACAACAATAGAATTACATATAAACATGATATAAGGTCGAAGAAATCAGTCACCTGACACTCATACAAGGTCTAGTTTAAGATTCAGACCCTTGGCTTAATTCACTTTCTACCCAAATCATCATCTCAAGAAGTAAATTATTAAATGTAGAAACATCATTACTATCAATACAACAAAATTTCCAACTCAATTGAAGCAATTTCACTTAATGCATATCAATATCAAACCTAGATTAGGGTTTAGGATCAATCAACTACAAACTAACCCAAATATCAAGATATAATAACCATATTTAATTTATAAATACATGTTATATATTCATATTATCAATAATAGACCTAAAAATCCTTCAACCATCATTTTCTAGATGATATGAACCAACAATGAAAACCCATCCTTTGAATATTTTGATGAACCCTTGAGGAGGGTCTCAAAGGTGAATTAGATATCATACATCAACGTTTGAAGAATATTTGATGGTTAAATAATCCCTTTACATCCCCCAAATCCTTCACCTAGCTAGTCTTCAATGGTGTCTTCCAATAGAGAGAGAAAGAAGAATGAAAGAAGAAAGAAAGAAGAAAGTTTGTTTTGAGAGTTCTGTTTAGTCTAATGAGGGTTGGGGTCTTTGCATATTAACTTTATTATACTCCCTTAAACCCATAATTAACCACCTAAACCCTTAAATAATTAAATTAAACTAAGTTAAAATGTTCCTGAAAATTGCAAGCCTATCGACGAGGCCACGATCGATGGATCATTAGTCCATCGACGGACAGGCCTACCTCCGTGCTGCACAACCGTAGTTTTGATCAGACACTTGTGCAGGCGAGGGATACAACATTTTTTCTAAGTTTTTTTCAACGGTTGGCATCAATGCCCCGTCTATCTGTGCACGATCCGCCGTTTATGTTTCGTTAGTGCACACTGCCCAGGTACTGTTGCCTCCTATGTGCTAGGGTCCTCCTCAAGGACCCTTGGTTTGTTCTTGTGGAGTCATAACAAGATGTTTCAACCAAAAATCATCCTAAACACCATTAAGCTTACACTTAGACCGAATTTTCAATAGATTTTTCGACTTTAAAAAGCTTGTTTATAGGCTTATGCACGCTCGTAACCCCTCCAAGCTAGTTTCTGGTCGCATGGACGTTCGTGGATATTTTTTGTTCCTAAACTTCCAGAAATGACCCTATATTCAGTAAAAATAGTCTTACATAGTTTTTTATATACCTCATATCACCTATGTTAGTATTTAAGAGTCGTCTTGGATTTTCAAATTGTTACAAGAACTCCACTTCACAGCCGAGTTTCGGTCAAGCTATGTCAAAGTAGTTAATTAGTTAATAAAGTAATCAGGGGTTAAGGGGTGGTTGATTAATTTATTTGGTTACTATAAAAGATTTATACTAAATTAAACCAACTTAGCACCTCATTAGTCCCAAACCCCATTCTCTCAAACTTTTCTCTGCATTCTCTCTCTATTCCAAAGACACCATTGAAGACCAAGATTCAAGGTTCACTAGGGCTTCAATACTCAAGATTTTATCAATAATTATTCAAGGAATAATATTGTGTGGAAGATATTCATTCTTGGAATCTCTTTCTCCAAGAGGCTCTTTAAATTTGATTTCAAATGTAGTGTAAAACATTGGTTTCATCCAATTTTGTGAATTCCTTTCAAAGGGAATCAGTGTTGTATTGTATTGATTTATATTGTTATATTATGATTATTTAATGGTATAATTGTTGTAGTTCTTAGTATTTGACCTAGTTTCCATGAAACACCAATGATTGAACCCTTTTCCCTAAACCTAGCTATGAATTGGAGTTGTAGATCATTAGGGTTGTTGGAATTGATTATGTTATTGTTTAATTAATTATTAATATAATGGTGATTTTATTAAGGTATAATTGTTATGAATTGAAGGTGCGAACTGGAAGGAGGTTTTTGAATCTATTGGTAAGGTTTCTTGTAACTATGAGTTCTCTACTACAATAATGATGGTTTATTATTGATGATGATATTCAATTGAATTATGTTATGTGATTATATTAAGAATATGATTATATGATGATTACGATGGTATTTTATGAATATGTTGAATTGTGAGATCATGTTAAGGGTATGACAATGCAATGTTGAAGGTGATTATCTTATGTGCTTATTACAATGATTATGATGTGTTAATATCACTAATGATGGTTTGTAATGAAATAAAGTTCTCATGAAAGACCTAATGAGATAATGACATGATTATACAATACTTTAGTCTCATGTGTCTATATTAAGACTAATTATTAACAATAACTTAAAGGCATTTCAAAAAGGGACATTATCTTAGCACCGAGCGAACTAGATATGATATGTGTCCCTTCCCAATGTAGGAAGGTAAGTTCACAATGATTCTCATGATATGGATACTACCATGAAATGAGTATACATGATTTTCTAGTATATGTCCTAGTTATTTATCTATGTTTCCTCTATAGGAATACTAGATAGTGGATCCACCTAGAATTCTATGTTAATATTTTGGTTCTACCTTGGCAAATAGAGCACCTTCTTTTGGTGTAAGGTTTCATGACACCGATTCTATTTTTAGCTCACATGGTCAATTGTCGGTTAAGAAAATTTTCCCCGAAAGTAAAATGAATGAATAACTACGGTGACTCAAGGGTTCTACTTAGTGTAGGTAGGGTTATGGAATTCTACCTATACATTGCACAAATTGGCTTTTAAGGGAGTCCTAAGAGGTTGTACTTATGCACTTATGATATCATGAATATTATGTTGAATTTATTTGATATTGCTCCTATATGATGTTGGCTGTGACGAATATGATATTGATATATATTTCTATGTATAAATATGACAATACATGATGTTATGTTTTATGAAGCAAGGCATTACTTATGATCTCTTTTCTTGTTGACTTGATTGTGTCGGGTTATGGGGCTTCACATAAGCATTGCACTTGTAGGCTTGGAATGGTATTATAGGCAAGGTCTTGTAGGTTGTGATAATGTGGAAAAATGAATATGTAACTTTGATATGACTTACAGATAATGTTGTTCTTTCTTATTTGAACATGTCTTGGCGTTAAAGTTATAATTGACTTATAGATGCTCTTGATTGTGCATAAAGGCTTTTCAAATGACTTATCATGGTTCTAAAGAAATGGTCCCTTTTGTGCATGTCTTCAAATGGTTTTACTTGCATACGTTCCCATACTTAGTACAAGTGATTGTACTTACCCAATTTTTTGTATATTTCTACAAATATGTAGGTTCGGGCCTTTGAGATGCTTATATGCCATTTACAAGAAGACTTGGACATCTTTCCCAAGTTGTTGGTGAGTCATCAATGTTCGAGGATGGTGCCAAATTTCATTTTTAGTAGTATTGCTCATGTCCAAAGACGGTTGTTTCTTTCATTGTTTTGACTATTCTGATCTATTGCTGGTAAAGCCTATAGGTGGCATATGTACTTGTTGTAAGAGCTAGCCCAAATGTTAAATATCTTTAAGATATGTTTATATGGTGAGCAACGAAGTATTAGAACGTATTTGATGTATTGGACTAGTTAAATGAGAAGTCTGTGTAAACTTCACAAGGAGTCTATGTAAACTCCATAAATGATAAGTGGCAAGTTTATGTATACTTCACTATGTAATAATTTTATATTTTTTGCATTTTTCTCTACCTATGATATGCCATGATGTATGCTAAGGGCTAGTCTAAGGCCTCTACGAGGACAAAGACGTCGGTTATGCCTAGGGGTGCTCCCCGCTCGTGACATTGATCGTCCTTTGACGTTTGACTTCCAAACTCTTTAAAACATACTTATAAAGAAATTATTTTATTTTAAGAAGTTATTAACTCATTAAACCCATGTGAGGTACTAGTTAACCCTAGCTCATTATGACGGTTGTTACATTCTTCCCCACATAGAAAGACATTCATCCTCAAATGACACTAACATTATTCAAACATTTTCAACGTTTTAGAGGCCCTAGACTAGCAGCTAAGGACTACACCACATCAAAACACATACACATAGCTAGGATGAATATCACTCTATATAATCAAGAGACTAACAACACAACAAGAGAGTAGGATTAACATCTACAACTTATCATGCAATAAGACTCTACATTTCTTATTTTACATTGGAGAAACTTCGTTCTCCACATATCATCATGCACATCACAACATTTCTAAACATATCATGTCTCTTACTCATAAAAGCACATGTATGCATCACCTTCAAAAGACACTTTAAAACATGCTCATAAGTCTACTCATGCAACATTTAGGCAATTTATTATGGAGGCATAACAACATGAACGACAAAGTAAATTAAGTACATTTTATCCTATAAACATAAACTCATGAAACATGCAATATTATAAAGGATCAAGGAAACTCATTTTCACCAGATGGGGCACATTCTGGCTCTGTCTAGCCTAGAAGTTGCTGCTTAAACTCTTAAGCTTGAATAAATAGATACCCAAAGAAAAAATCCTCCACCGGGGGGGCGTACTAGTCTCGGGCTATCCTCCCCACTGAAAAAAACCCATGAATTCCTATCATGAACAACACAAAGGGTAAAAACTATAACTTAGCGGTACCTTCATTCAGATTTCGTTCGTTGTTATCTTGGAGAGCATAGATGTAATTCCTCTTTAGTTCACCAACACTCGAACCATCATGAGGAGCTTGCTTGACCTCTCTTCCCCTAGAAGTAATAGAAGGATAATCTCCCACCTTGTGATCATTTTTCCCACATCCAAATCACCCACTAGTATCGTCTAGACACTTCCCAAAATGTTTCTTCCCACAATTTAGCAAGTAGATTTATCAAGTTGGGAACCACCACCTTTGTCATAGATAGACTTAGGAGAACTAGGCACATCTTTATTTGGAGTCCTCATATTAAACCTAGGTTGACCTTGATCATTGCTTTTCCCCACTTCACATCTTTACCTCTCTTTTCAAGCATAGACACCTCAATGGATTGAGAATACACAATAAGCCTACATAGAGTAAGGTTACCATGAAGTTGACTCTCTTGCTTCACAAGATTAGAAACACCAGTCAAGAACCTACTCATCTAATCTCTAGGGTTAGACACCAAGGATGGAACATATTTATAAAAAAAATAAACTTCAAAGTATAATCCTCCACACTCATATTAATTTGCATAAGAATTATTAGCTCCTCAACCTTAACCTCTCTCTTCTCACAGGAAATGTACTTCCCTATGAAGGCTTCCTTTAATTCTTCTCATTCTATAAGACTCTATTCAACCAACCTGATGTCTTTCCATTGTGACAACCACACATGAGCAACCTCTTACAAATGGTATGAAGCCAACTCCGTTTTCTACGTAGAAGACACACCCATAGCATGAACTATCTTATACACCTTACCCAAAAATGTTTGGGATCGTCTCTAACCTTAGTGACAAGAAAGTTAGGAGGATTAATCCTCACAAATTCCTTCGAACTCGAGGACATGGTAATATCAAGATCATTCACCTTAGGACCCACATATCTATTTGCTTGAGCCATCATGGCTCGGGATAGGGTAAGAAGAGCCCCTTTAACCTCCTAATTTTTCATGTCTGGGGGAATAACCGCAACCACATTCTCTTGGTTAGCTATAGGGACTTATTCACCTTGAGAAACTTTTTCACCTTAGGGAGAAACTCCTTCATTCACCACACCATCTTACACACTTCTTGTAGGCGTCCGTCTTGTGCTCATACCCAATGAACACAAGAAAAGAGATTAGGATAAAACACTTATAATCACATGTCTATGGCAAGAAACAAGAGTAATGAAGACAGTGAAACTTCTATCGTCCTATAGCCTCCTGCTCATTGATGTGTCACAAATCACCACCAATGAATAAGATTCTACTAGAGTGGCTTTATGAGACTTTGAACCCTAAAGACTACTTAAAAACCTTATGCTATGATGTAAAGCTTCTAACGACCCGGGAGACCCCCAAGTCACCACACGGCTTACTCGACCTCCCAAAGGTCTTCTACAAGAAATTAGACATCTTTCATCGCATTTCTCATAGAAATAGTGCAGAAATTCAAAACATTTTACAATAAAGTCAAAATGAATCTCTTTTATAAAAGATAAAAAAACAAAGTCTCATCATAAGTAATCTTAGACACATATTAATATCATAGGGTCGCCACCGTTACATTAAAATTCACTTATATTCTAATACAAAGTCTATAATGAAAAGAAGCTAGAAACATATTCCATGTCCTCGAACATATGAGGTTATACTAATCTTGAGAGAAATCTGTTTCCCAATCTCCAACTCTAGAAATTCTCACTTGCCACCTCCTATATATGTAGACATAGAGAAACATATGGAATTAACAAAATTAATGCACTAAGCATGGTGAATATGCTAGAAAACCATGCACAAAAGGGACATTTTCTTTAAGATATTCCTTTAATGCTCTTTTTGGTAAAATCTTATAATATAAGTATAAGAAACATATTCTAGTCAATATTCACATATAAGGTAAGACCACAATCTTTAAGTAACCCATTTAACCATATGGACCCCTACCTAAGGTTATCCTAAGAACCACCTAAGTGAGATATAAAGAGACAGCCCATACAACATTTTCAATAGACACCTAAGTGTTCCTTATGACTACCGAAGATAAGGACTTTTCTAATTCAAATACTAACATTAGGAGAACATACTTTACATAAGTCATTTAGAAATCAATCATACAATTAGGGGACTTCACATAATGGTCTTGGATGACCTACGATATCACTTTAGCATTTTAAAAGCCTACTCGTGCCATGTCTACATAGTGTCTCATTCCACTACCCACAGTTTTAGAACATATCCAATAACTAGAGTGCACATTCGATATGATGATAATAGGTATTAACCGACTTAGACCATATTAGGTAGGTATGGAATCCTTTATCATAAGACCTTACACTGTGGAATGTGTTCTACTTGCCAAAGGTAGAACAAAGGACACATTCCATGTAGGCACATGGTTTAGGGGATATCAACTGATTCTTTATACTCTAGTATCATTCTCAAGTAGAGAGACTACCACAAGCATATCCACTCGGTGCTTTGCCTTGGTTCTCATAGAATAAGTTCATTAACATAAGGATATTTGAGAAGGTACTATTTCTTAGTCGTACCAACTCACAATACCTCTACCAAAAAGGGGTACACAAGGGTTGCCAATCAAGGTACCTTAAGATAGATCAATCTCAACCTTTTCATAATCAAGGTTACATATTAGTCTTTTATAGAAGGCTACCTACGTTTTGACTACCGATCCTATACTTTCATTCTTTCATTCAAGACAAGGGTGCCTAATCCTACCATGTCAAAAGATTACATTCAAGAAGCTTTCATGTATCAAAAAGAGGGAGTTAAGTCTACCATATCAAGACACAACATTCATCATATCATTAATTCAGTATCATTCAATTACAAAGTAGGGACAACTAAGTCTACCAATACAATATACAACATCATTCCATATAGTCTCTTCTTAGTCTTCCATAATTGTATATCATCAATTAGAGAAGAATAATAACATTATAGCACCCATACAACATCATATAGACATCACATGAGTACCTTCACCTTATACATCACATATACCATAACATCCTTTAGTTTGTACACCCATTTAAGCCATAACATGACTAAATCAAATTTCTCCTAATCGTGCTGACAAGGCCATTTTCATAATGTTTATAACAATTATGCACCACCACCATAAGTGGACCATACCAATAAAAAGCTACTCGATATCAATTCTACATTAAATAAAGGAATTATGTAAGCTTACCACATTCCAATAACCACAATCACCATTCCTTAACATCTCCAACAATTCTACGTATTAATAGAACTTACCAATTACAAAGCCCATAAGACTAGACCAATAATTCATCCATATAAATGCTTTAACAAAACCCAAGATAGATTTCAATACTATAAGGCAATCTATAAACAATTCCAACAATGATTAACATACAATTCAATAGCCCATAACAATCTAAAAATGAATTCAACATAATTAGGTAATAATCAATATACCCATTTTAGAACCAAAAATAAGAATTCAAGGAATACATGGGATCATGGAATTTTTTATCATAAAATAATAAATTAATATTTATTACTTGATAAAGCATCAATTGAATCCTTTTTATGCAAGAAAATATGCTTAGAATTTGAAATAGGGTTTTCGGGTTTTCGAGATCTTTTGAAAAGCCTTTGAAATTGGATTCTTGAATGAAAGAACAATCAAGGAAGAATAACTAAACCTTATAGAATTTATATTCACTAAATTAGGGTTGAAAACATTTAGAACTCGGCCTTCTTTCTTGGAGCATGATGTTTATCAGTGGAGGATTTAACTAGAGAGAGAATTTTTGAAACAGAGGAGAGCTTAGAATTTTTTATTCTAATTAAGAGTTGGAATTTTTGGTTAGTGTAATGGTTGTATAATGACCTAAAATCAATATATAATACACCCCTAAAATACCAAAAACACCCCTACATTAATTTTAACTTTTTAAACAAGGCAAACTTAAGTTTAATTTTTGGAGTTATCGTCCGGGAATAAGTACATGTTGTTGAGATTGTCATATTCGGTTTACCCCGTAGACGTAACTTCATCGTCGTTCCGCTTGAGGACTAAGACGGCCTCTCAAGTTTTACATCATTACATTCCTAGTCAAATTCGCGGAAAATCAACCGTTTTCATTACTTTCTACTTACTCTGCTTGGAGGTTTTCATAGACCCTCTACTATATATATCGAGTATACATAGACCTCCCGAGAGAGATTACTTCTTGCACATATAATAGTATAAATAGATATCCTAGTCATAATGGTCGTCTCATCTCATAAACAATCTAATAAGATTGTAAGACTTGGGCATAACCCATCCATTAAGTAAAAGGCCTCCATGGGCTATACAATGTTTCAATACTAAATGTAAAGAAACAACCATAGAAGTCTTTAAAACCACACTCCATAAGATAGATAGTGCACGCCCCTCAAAAAATGAGGACTTAGCCCTTACTGGATGATAGAAGATCAGCCTTCTTCAATTCGCCCTTCCAAAACACTTTAAAACGATTAGAACATAAAGTTGGCAAAAGGAAGACATGTGGGGTTGGACAAACCACTTTCACTAAGTCTTAGGACCATATGGCACACCATACTTTTAAACATGCTATGAAAAATGTACATTTCTAAAGATATGCAATTTACTGAAAACACTTGTGCATATTCAAATTCACCAAAAAACAATACAATCACAGACATGTTCATTAAGTCTAAGCATGTAAATTTTCCAACCAACATCATTCAGTCTAGTAAAGTCAACATGCATAGCATAAATTCGAACATATCCAAGTAACTCTAATCATTAAGTCTATAACCATAAGCATGATAATATTATATTTCATTATAAAACAAAGCGTCAATTACCATGAACCCCTATCAAGTCCAAGTAAATGACCAAGTAAATCCCCATAACTAATAACTCCATGACGTAACCACAAGAATCTGACTCACATCCTACTCTCATAACATGGCAATTTAGTGTAACATATCATCTTACTTTCACATTATAAACACACATATCATAAGTGAACTAATCAACATATCGATCAAGATGTGCAAGTTTACATATACATGTCCATAAGAAAATTATAAGTATAGTTTATAGATAAGAACATCCTCCTAGACCCCTCACTCTACCTAGTTTTCAATTCTTAGTATGTCCCCATCCATACCTAGACTAAGCTAGACCCCTTAGGTTATCATAGTTAGAGTTAATCTTTTAGTTCATTTTATCTTTGGGGAACATCTTGTCCTAACCGACATAGACCACATGAGATAATGGGGAATATGGTTTCATAAAACCCTACACCGAAGTAAGGCAGACTACTTGCCAAGGTAGTACCAAAAGATGAAACATAGCAACTAGGTGAATCCACTAGATAGTATTCATATGGGGACAACATAGTTCATGAAATAGGAGATATAGTTGGGACACACTTTATTCTACATGCATTAAAGTCTCCAATCTCCAGAAAACATTAGTGATCCTACCTTCCCTATGTGAGAAGGAACACTCCTCTCTCTAGTTCACTCAGTACTAATCTAGAGTCCCTTTTTTAAATGTCTTTAATCCTTTATTACCAATCATAGATTAATTTAGGTCATAGGGTCTACCCCTTGTATAATCATTATCATCAATAGCTCACTAATAATTTCATGAGTATAAATCCTTTATTACAATTTATATACGCGAGGTTAGCACATTAAAATATTCACATCATGATAAAGCACATTGGTAAATCATTCACCCTCCTTATAACATTTACATCTTAAGCCAACACCTCACAGTCAAACTCAAGACTTTCAATTCAACATCATATCACCCCATCAATCCTAATACAATTAATACTCCAATACAAAATCATGACTTAATCATAATTAACCACAATTTGAACTACCAGATAGAGATCATAAGAGTACTAAGTTTCCTTTATCATTCATCATCAAGGTCTTACCATGAACCTCAATCAAAATCCAATTTGGGTATGCATTATCATAATTAAATAATAAACATGATAACAAGGCTAGAATAACAACTACATCACAATTCAGTACTAGATCATAGCTTAAGATGAGAAACTTATGTCAATTCACTTTAAAACCTATATCATCTCCTAAAGGACTAGCACCAAACACTACAAAAAAGCTCTAATTTGTTCATGATTAATGTAACAACATCATTTTATAGTAATACAACCAATAACAAGGTTAATTGAACCAAATACAACAAAATTCATATCAAGATCAAACCTAGGGTTAAGGGTTAAGGGTTAAGGGTCATCTTCTACAAACTACACCAAACAATCAAGATATATCATAATTAAGTTAGAAATACATGTTAATCAATTCATATTATACAATATAAAACATAAACAAACCAATTCATAACATAATTTTCAAGATTGAGAAAGACTCACATGAAAACTCAACTTTTGAAAATACTTTGAAGGAACCCTTTGAGGAAAGAGGTCTCAAAGGTAAATTATATCCCATACCATAATGTTTGATGAAGAATTCATTGTTAAATCGTCTCTTTACAGCCCCAAGTCCCTACCCTAGCTTGTATTCAGTGGTGTCTTACAATAGAGAGAGAAAGAAGAGAGTTTTGTTATGAGAGTTTTAATTAGACTAATGGGGTTGGGGTCTTTATATGTGGGGTTAATTGAGTAAATAAGACTTACCTTAATCCCTAAATAACCACCAAATGTCGTAATTAAGTTTATAAGAGTAACTTTAAAATTTTCTGGAATTACAGGCCCCGTTGACAAGACCACGATCGAAATATCGTTGGTCCATCGGCGGTAGGCCCTCCTTCCGTGCTGCACACTCGTGGTTTTGTCCTGAGAATTGTGTAGGCGAGGGATCCAAAATATTTTCTAAGTGTTTTTTGATAGTTGGCAATGATGCCCCATCGATCCACACACTAATCGTCGATTGCCTCTCATGGGTGCACAATGCCCTGATAGTTTTGACTCCAACGTGAAGGGGCTCTCCTCAACGCCCCTTGGTTGGTACTGTGAGAGTCGTACCCGGATGTTTCAACCATGAATCAACTTAAACCCATTTTATCCACCCTTATACAAATTATAATGGATTTATGACTCCTAAAAGCTAGTCAAATAGGCTAAGGCACGCTACTACCTCCATGTTCTAGTTTTACGAATGTCACGGACGTTCTTGGAAGTTTTTGTTTCTAAACATCCTAAATGTCCTTTTTAAATTATAATGACTCTTAAAAAACTTTCTAGACCTCGTGAAACTTATGTTAGGCTTTAAGATACATCTTGTATTTTCGATGTGTTACAGAGATGTCCCCTCAAGATTTTGAAAATAATTTTTGCGACAGTACATTCTTCGACACGTCCGCGATGAGAACCAAAGCGTTGGCCCATGTTGAACATATTGCGGGAGACAAACCTGTTTTATTTATGCTAATTTCTTGATGCCTTGGGCAACTTGTTGGCCAATGGACCCTTAGGTTTGTCCATGGGAGTGGTAACAAATATTTTAACCCTAACATTTACATCTATGTGTTATGGTAATATTCACTTATTTTAGACTCCAAACAACACATAAAAACATGCACACATAGTAGGAAACACTAGCACACACAAGACTAGTTGTTGAACGTCTTGGTCGTCCTTTCAGGTTTGACTTCCACACTCTTTATAACAGACTTATAAACCTATTATTAACTATTTTAACAAGTTAATAACTCATTAAACCCATGTAAATCTTTATTTAACCCTACTATATTTTGAGGTTTGTTATACAAATGCCCAAGTTAAAAGGCCAAGTAGGTGGGTCACCAACTTGACAATATATGGCCCAAAATTGGCAGAGAAAGTCGGCCAATACAAATTGCTTTAAAGGGATAAAGATAGGATCTTTTGATTCATTTTTAAATTGAAAAATTTCAGATTTATTCAGTTTTTCTCTTGGTTTTTCTTTGATAAACATTGAAGACTTAAAACACCTTAAGGTTCTTGAATATTGTCCCCTCTTTCAGGCAAAAGTTTTAAGGAGAGTTTGAGTTTATGAATTACAAGTTTAGAGGATAAATTTATAGAAACTAAGATAAAAATACTTCTCATTTTATTTCCTCTCTTCAAATACATGTTTACGGTGAAGAATTTTTTTATATATTTATAAAGAACTCATGGATGGTTATAAGTCCTAGAGTTCAATATTCTCCAATTATGCTCAATGATTTTTGGGGATTGATAATGGTTGCTTTATGAATATTGTTGATGGGGGAAACATGGGTATGCTGGAAAAAGATGTATGAAGTTGTATTAACTTATAGAGGAAGGGTGTGGTGGTTCACCATTTGTGTAAGGGTTGTATCGGCCTACTTTCCATCAAAAGTTTAGTTACTTTTTTTTTAAGGTCCTTAATGTGATTAAATGCTAACGTTGGATTAATCATGACTTATATTGTAGATTATCACAAAAAAGAGGTTGAGTCGTGATTGTTATATTGGTTTGAAAATAAGTAATGTAAGACTATTTTATTTCCTCTTTCTTTGGCATGAATACAACACTTGTACTAATAATAATCTTTCAAATTGCCCTTGGTAATAACTAACCCGTAGTTGCTGCTCCTACTCAATAGAACATTAAAGTGAGTTACCTAATACGAGTTAATTATTAAATGTACGTGCTTACTCTACCAAGTATTAACATGCATGGTTTAAACTTGTTTCACCATCAAAGTTCCATTGGCACGTATCCCCCTTATATAATTTATAATTATACTCGATTACCCATGGTACATATATTTATATCTTGGATATACAATCAGCTTGTATCTTGCCAAATTGCTTCAATTGTATACTCCATCATTTATGTCATGTTTTAATACGTTCATATGTTTCCCTTATTGGTTATTATTACTCCCATTGTGTTATACTATAATATTATCTCACAATATCCCTACTTGTTCTATTGTACATTTTTATATGTATTTACATGGGATATACATCCGTCCTTAAGTTGAATCTCCCCCAGTTCTCACTTGGCTCTACATTTATGTGTACCTTGTATTTGATTTAATTTATTGGGTATATGTCTATCATATAGAGTTCTAATATCTTGGCAGAATGTTGAATGTCTTCACTTTATGTTTTTTAATTTAAGATGTAAACATGCTCACTGAGTTTTTTAAGATCCTACGTATGACGTTTGTGCCACATTTTCTTCCCATGTCATTGTTGTTATTCTAAGTCCATATTCGTATGTCTTCTACCATTAGTCCATATTCCAAATCTCAACAATGATTATGACCACCAAAACAACAATCCTAAAAGAGTAATGATCATAAAATTAACAATATGAAAAGAGTGATGAACTGATAAACAATAATACCAAAGATTAAAGAATCTAAGTGAAGAAATTTGTAAATTATGGGTTGCAGCCATGGAAAATCATTAGCATGGGTTGATCTTAATTGGTATATAAGGGTGGCCTCTTAGAAGAGAAATCCTAGCATGGGTCGATCCCAATTGGTATGGAACGGTGAAAGCTTAGGGGTTAAATCCAAGCATGGGCCGACCTCAATTTGCGGAATTATGAAGACAACATACCAAGGGTTAAGATGCACAGAATAGGCCATCCTCTTCTGCCTATAATCAGTTTGTCATTTGTATTAAATATCTTATAAATATTATGATGCAGAGTGAAGAAAAGAAAAGAATGTACAATACAATATTCAAAAAGTATATAAGTAAAGGTGGTCTCAAATGCTTGTCCATTTGTATTTTGTTTTACTTGAGCTCTAATTTTACATAGAGTTGTATTGTGCCTTCCATATTTAGTACATTCCCTAGTACTGACGTGCCAAATTGGGGGCGCTGCATTCATTATTACATGTTTTAGGATAATATAACATGTATCTATATCTATTCCATGTTTCTAAACTAGAGTTGATAAAATTGGGTTTTATTCCTTGAAGGGAAACTTTATGGTTTAGATACCTCCTTATATGATTGATGAATTATGGTTAGAATTTCTTGAGATTAATGTACAGATGATAGTCATGACATAAAATTCTTTGAGAGTAAATCCTAGTCTATGAATTGTTTATTGTTTATGTTGTAGTATGGAAGATATACTTCCTACAATGAATTTCGAAGCATGATTGTATGAATCTGAAAGGTTTACTCACAATAATGGTTCTAGGTTTAAAAGATTTCCCTCTCAAAATTAATCGAGACTTAAAAGACTATGTAAATAATGAGGCTAGAGGTGACTACACTTGACCTCCATATGTTATTGATATAAGGTAATTTCATACACTCCTTAGAATTGAAAAAAAGGTGATCATCAATGTTCCTATTATGATTAATGGACATGAAGGTAAGTGTAACAACCCTAAAAAAGGATAAGATAGAATCTTATGGGGGTGTCCAGACTGCCTATGATTAGACCAGGGTTCACACGATTGAATGCCGTATAGCGAGACCCGCTCAGACCTCGGCTAAAGCCACAGACAACTAACTTGGGTGAGTTAGTTAAATTGAAAAGTTTTGGTCCAACCATGTAGGGCTCTCGAACACAAATATATTACTTGGAAGGAGTCTTTACTGGACATAAAAGGGAAAATCTAGGTTGGAGGTTTCTGTGGTAAAAATGTCTTTCTCCAGGATAGGGTAGTATCCCTAATTACCCAAATATATTATTACTAATTTATTTAATAAGGTGTAGGTGCCTTTGGGGGAGAGAGGGACGAAAATGGGCTCGTGAAGGTGAAAGTCTTGCTTCACCTGTTCGGGAACCTAGGTGGAAGCAACGAATTACACTCTTCTTAATTTACTTTGTAATTAAATGTAATTAATTTTTATTTATTATTTATAGATGATTTAAAATAAAAGGAATATATTTTCAATAATTAAATAAAAACAATATTTGACTAGTCCTAAACTAGACACCTAAGCCCTAAGAAAACTCTTTCTCCAACGCCATCTGTCTCTATCACTCTCATTCACATTTTTCTCTCCAAAGAGTAACTCCAAAACAGCATTAACATGTTATTCACACTTGAAGAACTCAAAATAAAACGAAACTCAACACGAAAAAATTAGAAAAAAAAATGTTAATCAATCACGTAGGCAAAGAGATGGTTTTCCAACGAGCTTGGTGTTGAACTTTTGGTGTTTGACGTGTGTTTGGAGGAGTTCTTTGGGAAGAAATTCGAGGTTTGAATGTCAAAAAGGTATGGTTTCTCTTCTCTCTTGGTCCCTTTCCAAAGAGACACCTTATGGTTCAAAATATTCATTCCAACAACTACGATTGTTCCCCGTTGCATGTCCCTGTCAGTAGCACCCATTGAATCATAGGTTGGTTATGCTTTCTGGAAAAACTAGGGATGAAACGTGTTTTCTTAATGATTATGTGTTTATATGCATGTTTTGTAATTATGTGACTTATGTTGATGTTTCCGGAAAATGTAACTACGTGTGTATGTGTGTGTTGCCGTGGAAATTGGTCATGGTTTAGGACTTGAAATGTCATGATAGTTCTTTATATTTCATGTACACATGTTGATTTAAATGTTATGTTCAAGAAATGCACTACGAAATTTCCCTAAGAACTAAGGTGTAACTTGATGAAAGGATGCTGAAAAATTAAAAGAAAATTTCCAGCATCTATTTATTAATTTCGGTCAGCAAAGAGGATAAGTTCAAAATGTTTAAACAAGATGAATTAAAAACAAGTAAAGGTCATGGAGATTGAAACCCGTGACCTCACCAATGTTAAAAACCTGGCAAATAAATAGTAAAAAGACAAATGTGGTCAAGGGGATTCAAATTATGGTATTGTTGGAAAATGTAACTTAAAAGAAATAAATAATAAATGTGAGGAGTGGGATTCAAACCCACCTGCCTCTCTCATATTAAAGAAACGTAACAAAAAAAAAAAAAATGTGAGGAGTGGAATCAAACCCATTACCTCTAGTCGCTATGAGGAGAGTAAAGAACAGAAAAAAGAAAAAGAATGTGAGGCGTGGGAATCTAACCCACGACCTCTAGGTGTGAAGGAAGTCAAGAATGAAAGAAAAGAGATTTGAGGGGGTGGGAAGCGAACTCATGACCTCGCTAGGGATTTAAGGAGAAAAAACTTAAAGAAACTAAAGAATCTGTCTGGGTTTGAACCCACAATTCCTCGGCCAAAGGAAGAGAAATTTAACGGAGATAAAATAAAAGTAATGAGGTTGTGGGGTTCGATCCCACAATCCTCCTTATTCCATTAACGAAAATGAATGATAGAAATTAAGGAAAAATTAACAATAAAGGCATTGGGGGGGCTCGCCCTTGGTTCCCAAGACGTATGGCTCAAACCAAAATGAATAACAAATAATAAGTGTTTGGTCCAGGGATTTTGAAAACCGGGTTTCCTTGCCCAATCCGTATTGATAATTAGTCATATGTAAAAATATTCAAGAATCTGCTGCCTACTTAGACAAAATTGAGATTACATACATACAGAGGCATAAGTCTTGTACCACATAATCTTAGGAAGACAGAATCACGTAACGAACTAATGTAGAAGCCTCATGGCTGTATGTATATTCCATAAGTCAAACATACGTTAAAAAAATAATGAACCTAAGATTATGTATTAATGATGTAACCCTAAGAAGGGTTAAGTAAGAGTGTAAAACACCAAATGGCCAACTGCATGGCCTTATGATGAAACGAATATTATGTATGAAAGGAATGAACCATAGAAGGGTTAAGTAAGAGTGTGCAAACACACAAATGGTCCAAGTACATGGCATAATATAACTTGAACATTCACAAAAAAAGGGGTTTAATTATGAATACTAAATGTGCTAATGTTAATGAATATGGTGACAACATTATATGAGGATAATGTAAAAGATATGAGCAATCTCAAATAAGCCATAGTAATGTTCAAAAACTACTAACCTATGATAGTGTAAAGTTTAATTAAGAGACCGGTCTTTATGAACACTGTAATGAAAGTATTGAGATTCACACACTTAATACTAATGATGAGATGAAAAAATCAGCTATTGAGCTAGATGTCCTCATCAGAATCCAACTTCCATTACGTCTGAGTTAAATAATGAAACTTTACTATTGAGCACCTATAGAACTAGCATGATCGTTGATGCCTTATTCTGGGAAGGGTGGAGTTCACGTCCTCTCCATGAGATGAGACGGTCCAGCATGCCGGGTATGGTATCTTTAATACGTCCTGTCTTCGCGAACCCTATACTGCCATATGGGATTGTTGGGTTCAATCCCAATTACTCTAACATATTTTTGGGTCCTTTGTCGCATGATTCCCACCTCTTTTCGTTTGGGTTATGACACTGGATTTCATGATGCTCACATGATCTCTGTCGTAAGTTAAAGTGCACAATGATGATTGAATGAGGCCAACCTCAAATGATGCACATAATGAAAATGAATTGTCGCGAAAGGTGTGGGTTAGGATGATCAGGAGGTGGTTGACTCAAGCAATAACCTTAAGTCATTCTTGGTCATTGCACAACGAACCCGATGAAAGTCTTAAACTACACCCAGGTAAGATGGTGTTCACACGAAGCCTATAATGAATTTTGCACAACCACTGGAAGTACGTTGAATGAATGAAGAACACTATGTGTTTGCTAATAAGATTCCCTAAACGAGGTCCATATGTTGAGACCGTCATTTTTGGAAGGCTTAATGTAAAGTCCATGATTCCAGGTCCCATGGAAATATGAATAAATGATATGAACAATACGTTATTTCGTTATATGAAATAATGATTGCTATGTGTACTCCATTAATGTGTTGTGGTGCAACGTGTTAATTATGATGATGCATGTTACTCTCATGAAAACTTTCCTCCTAATCCAAATTTGGAATTTCACTCACTCCTTTCCTAATCTCAATTGGCAAGTCCACTGACTTGACCTGCTATAACATGGTTGCCGGAAAGGACTATTCTTTCTTACTCATGCATGTCCTTGGTGTATGATTGCATATACCATACTTAGTATCAGTGCGCACTAACCCTATACAACTCTAAACTTTTAGGTGCAGGCACAGGTGAACGCTAGAGCTACAGGATCAACGCTGTAGCTATTCGGACGTCAAGTATTCATCCGGACTTGGTAGGCCCTCATGCTTTAGAGGATGCTTGCCCATATACATTCTATATTATTTGTAGGATTGATCTAGTGGAGTATGTTCCACTAGCGTTTCTTAACATTTTTTGTTCAGACATTGTATGGGTGCCATTTCGGCAAGTACATCTTTATCTCTATAATAAACTGCCTCTTTCATTTGATGATCTTAATGTTAGAAGGTTGATGGTGAAAAATCATATATGTAACAGAATGTTTAGTAAGCATGTTAGGAAACAAAATTTTTTAAATTTTCTGCTAAAATTAACCTAGATGAAGTAAAAATGATGTATGTAGGCTTTTCAGCGACCTATGAGAGGTCAACGACGTCGGTCTCATCTGGAGTCTAGATTCCGGTCGTGATCATGAGTACCCATAAACCATATGAAATAGAGGGGATGTCCCTACCTCAATTAGAGAATTCTATATTTTGAGACATAAGTAATTTAGAACACCATGAATGGAAGGAATTCCATATATGGAATTATCATTCATAATCCGAAAGTATCCTTATTCAAGGAGGATTAAGACCTGCTTGAACCCTAGAGGATCCTCCGCCTCCTGCCTTCTCTTTCTCTTCTCTTTTCTTCTTCTTCTTCTTCTTCTTCTTCTCCTTCTTTCTTCTTTCTCTTCTCCTTATCCTTCTTCCCTTCTCCTCCATCCTTCTTCGTCTTCTCCTTCTTCTCCTTGTCTCCTTTCTTCTCCTTCTCCTTCTTCTTCTTCTTCTTCTTCTCTTCTTCCTTCTCTTCTTCTCTTCTTTCTTCTCCTTCTCCTTCTCCTTCTTCTCCTTCTTCTTCTTCTCTTTCGTTTCTTCTCGAGTTCTTCTTTCTTCTTCTTCTTCTTCTCTCCTTCTTCTCCTTCTCCTCCTGCCTCCTCGCTCTTCTCCTTCTCCTTCTCCTTCTCTTCTCCTTCTCCTTCTCTTCTCCTTCTTCTCCTCCTTCTCCTCCCTTCTCCTCCTTCTTCTTCTCTCCCCTTCTTCGTTCTTCTTTCCCTCTTCTTCTTCTTCCTTCTCCTTCTTCTTCTCCTATCTTTCTTCTTCTTCCCCTTCTCTTCCCTTCTTCTTCTTTCTCGGTCCTCTCTTCTTTTTTTATCTTCTTCTTCTGGTTCATTCTTTCCATAAAAAAAAAAGAGAAAAAAATTCTTCTTCTTAGTCTTTCTTCTTTCTTCTTCTTCTTCTCTTCTAAGAAAGAATCATTTTAGAGCTCTTCTTTTTAGTCTAGAAAGAATTTCTATTCAGAAAATTGGGGATAAAATTATTATATAGGGGTCTTAAACATAGGCGAAATGACATAGTATAGAAACAAATTAGTTAGTAAAAGACCAAATGACCCTTGCGTTAACTGTCAGTTGTCACCAACCTGCTAACCAACAGACACAGTGACAAACCTTGGTTGGTGGTCAAAGACTTTTGTCCTGACCTACGGTTCATGGACCAAAAGGCATGGACATACCTACAGTCTGTAAGTCCAGTCGTGGTCTATGAACTGACAAATTGGAGTGGCCAATCCACGGACCCACCCACGCTCCATGGTCGAAGCGACAAGCTATGGTTGGCACTGAGGATGGCACCTGGAACTTCTAAAATATAATTCTTTTCCTTTCAATACGAGTTGTTACGACACCCAGGTCATAGTCATTGGTAAATTCAAGTCATCTCCTTTGAATATGTATCAACACTTTCTTGATGAACTCATATGCGAGCCTCATATGATCTCCGAACACATCAACAATGAACAACATACAAGTAGTGTCTCCAAATCTGTAGGAAAAATTCTATGGATGCAAGGTCGACGTCATTATTCATGTAGTTATTCTTAGGGACCTTAAGTTGTCTAATAGAGTACTATATATTACCTTGATGCATCAACACACAACTAGTCAAACCTTGGATGCATCACAGTAAATCACATAATCGTATGAACCATCTGGTAGACTCAATACCAGAGCTGTAGTCAACCTATTCTTCAGATTTGAGAATATTTTCTCACACTCATCTTACCACTGAAATTTGACCTTCTTCTTAGTCAACTTGGTCAATATGGAACGTATGAATGAAAATACATTCACAAATCTTATGTAATTAATGACCAAACAAAAGAAACTACTGGTATCTGTTGGGGGTGAGTCGGTTCTAGTGATGCACTACCTCAAATGTATGAGAACCCGGTCTAATCCCTTCATGGTATACCACATGACGAAGGAAAGTAAAGAACTGTAACTATGATTCATATTTTCTAAACTTATCAAATAGTTGGAGATCTTTGAGTTTGCAGAACAATCTCAGATGAGTTGCATGCTCCTCCTCAGTATGGGAATAGATGAGGATATCATCAATAAAGACAATGTTAAAAAAGTCCAAAACAATTTTGAAAACCCTTTTCATTAAGTCCATGAAAGTTGTAGGAACATTTATTATTCCAAAAGACATAATAATAAATTCACAACGACCATACCATGTTCTAAAAGCGGTCTTTGAAAAGTCACTATCTCTAACTCTAAGTTGATGATATCTGGAATAGAGTCTATCTTATATAAGAACCTAGAACCGTGAAGTTGGTTGAACAAGCCCTCAATACTAGGGATAAAATATTTATTCTTGATTGCGACGTTGTTCAACTTCTGATAGTTATTGCACAGTTTGAGAGAACCATCTTTCTTTTTCATGAACAACACTGGAGCACTACATGGAGAGATATTGGGTCTGATGAACCCCTTATCTCAAAGGTCTTTCAAATGATATTTCAATTACTTAATCTCAGATGGATCTATTTTGTTGTGAGAAATCATACTATGTTAGGCACATTAAAGAAAATCTATTCTGAAATCGATATCCTTTTTCGAGAGGAACTATAGGAAGATCTTTTAGGAACATTTTGTTGAAACTCATTTACTACAAGGATTGATTCAAGAGTTGGAGATTCGGACTTTTAATCCTTAACCCCAATAAGATGATAGATATATATGCTATGGAAATCATTTTTGTGACCTTAACGTAAAATATGAATTGACCCATCGGCAGTGAGCTACTACTTTTACTTTCTAGACGGACTCATTTGGAAACTAAAACTGAACAATCATACCTCAACAACCAACTGAGGAATTACACAAATATAAACAATCCATGCCTATAATTATATCAAAATCTAACATTTCTAACTCTACAAGATCTGTTGAGGTTATTTACGAGTGAGTGTGATAGGTTAATTTTTGAATACACGTCTAGCTATAAGTGGATCACCAACAAGAATATAGAGTGAGAAGGTTTCTAAAAGAGATTTTGGATTAACTTTGAAGTTGACTTCTATTTAGGGAGTTACAACAAAGAGTTTAGACCCTAATCCAACATTGTATAGACATCTAAATTAAAGAGTCATAATGTAACACCCCATATTTTAGTGAGTTGAACTACTGTGATGTAGAGTCTTGTAGTGGGGTTTTTGAGTGTCGTATGAGGTTTTAAATAAAGATATATGACTACCATACCTAGGATAACATGTTTAGTGGTTAAACGTCCGATTTTGACTCCTAAAGGAACACCCAAGGGGTCCTTGAATGGAACCCCCCAAAAGTCCAAAATATATGTCAAAAATATCACCTACGGATGGCCATTCATGTCCAGTACAACAGTATACATCCCGTGGGTCATGTACATAGGTCAGGCTTGAGTTGTCCAGCAAAATATGAACCTCACTTCCAAACCTAAAATCATAACAAACTCTCCCCCAACTAATTTCCTTTCTAAAGTTCCATAGAATAACAACAAAAACTAAGTCTCTCTATAAAACTCCATAGAATATGAAGAAGAAGAAGAAGAAGAAGAATAAAAGCTAGAAGAAGTAAAGACTAAGAGTCAGTCATAATACTAACCTATTAGTGCTGATGATGATAATATAAAGTTCGAAAGAGGCATAGCAGAGATAGAGTGGATCAACTAGTGAAAGCAGAGAGAAGACTGAAGATGAAGAGGAAGCATCCCGAGGATAGAACGAGAACGGAGAGGCAGGAAGAATCGCAAAATAAAAAGAGGAAAGGAAATTCTTAATCAAGGTCATGGACAACAACTAGGGTTTAATTCATTATGGATTCAATCATTGTTTAGGGAATTGGTTGAAGGTATGTGAAGATTATTTGTCCATGGGTTCTTCCACTCATGGAGCCCCTATAGTTTCCCCTTATTTGTGAACTCAAAACCCAATTGTAGATAGGGTTGTGATTGCATCATGGGTAAGGCTTGGGTGTGATTCCAAACTAGTGGATATCAATGAAATATGATTTATTTAGATTTTTTTTAATGATTATATGATGATATCATGTGATTTCTATGGTGAACCCTAACCTAAGTTGATGAAGGTGATATTTGTGGGTTGATGCCAGTAGGGGAAAAGTCTAATGTTTTTAGTGTCCTTCTAATCATGTCTTGAGTGTAAGGATAAAGATACGGACCAATATAGACATAATTAACATACTTTTTAACTGACTAGATGAGTTCTCTACTTGTAAGCTGAAATTGAACCTGTAAGGCAAATTATGACTAAGATCACATAGTATGAAAGAATGTGACTGAAATTTTTTGTAATATAGGTTCCTAATATTCTTCCACTATGTAGAGTCATTGAGAATGATGAGTCATAGTTATGAATGATGATAATTATGTATTACACACGAAGCTAGTACGATTACATCTAAATCCCAAGTCTTTGAGATTAAAACATGCATATGAACCAAGGATAATTAATAGAATTGTTCTCTTAGACACCTTTACCTACCTTGATAACCTTACGAATCATAGATAGTATGAAGTGATATAATCACTTAGGTCATGATGATATGCATGCCTAATCAATAATTATATACATAAGGTTAATTATGAATATGAACTCAGCATAAAAGGCTTCGCACATAGAATAAATCTAGCTTGAAAGGTTTGTTCAACTAAAATAAATCTATGTCTTAGGACTATTAAAATGTGATGAGGCTTCTGGTGGTTCCTCTAAATGAACTTTACATGCTCCAAAATAACTAAATATGAGATGATGTGATGTCATAACCCTTTTGTATGTGTAACTCCTAAGACTAGATGTGATAACCCATTAGCTTTTATGTTTGTCATGAAGGCTATTACCTATGACTTTTATGTGGTGGTGTGGTGGTCAATGCCTACATTGCACATTAAAACTGATTTGGAGGTGAATACCTATATCACATTAAAATTAATATGGAGTTCAATAACAATATTGAACAAATAATGAATATGGAGGTGAATACCTAATACTCTTCTGTTAATGAACATGGAGGCGAATACCTATGATCAATTGATGGGTATTACTAGAGATGAATATCTTTGATATTTATGATTCCATTATATGTGTGGATTGAGGTGACTTCCCTTGTCCCTGGTAATAAACAAAGATTTTACTCCTTTAGGTGACTTCCCACTTATATTGCATGTCTAGCTAGGGATAGTAGGTCTAGATACCTCTCTATTTCATGCATTACTAAGAGGTTATTTACCTTGTCTTTTTTATGTTAAGAGATGATGAACATGAATAATGAACCTAACTGACTATATTCACATGGGTAGGATTATGGGGTCTTGTTCATGCTTGGCACAAGCTTACTTTAAGGTGACTTAATGTTTTCTATTACATGATGTATGTTTAGATAGTATTGTGCTATAGTTTCCTTTATTGACATGATGTAGTTGACTACGGTGATAGTTCCTTCGTCCTTGTGAAGTAAGTTAGTATTGAGACCAAAGTAGGATAAATAAGACTATGATTACTTTAAGGTTATTCTTCCTCCAAAGGGTAGTATGGGATGCCTTTCGTACATTGAAAAAGTGTGTATTGAGGTTAAATAGGAGTATGGTTCCCTTATGGAAAAGTAGCTTATGATTTGAAGATGCATATAGACTATGATCAAAATGTCCAAAAACGGATACTTGGCTTGGTTTGTATTATGGGATACTATTCTTTCCTAGCACTTGTATGCTTTTGAGTTACTTGATAATGTCTATGTTATGGTAGATATGAATAGGAGTCACTTATACTTGTATGATTTTAATGTTGAAGACTTGGTTTATTATGAATATGATGTATCTATATGCTCATTCACTATGTCTTATGTTCACTTGTATTTATATGATGCTTATGTTTATATTATTTCCTGTTATGCTTATATCTTGTGTTGACTAACCATTTGACATGCTCTTATGATGTTGTTCTAGATTCCATACTTGGTACATTTTGTACTAACCCATATTGTCTGGGTTCTAACCAAATATAGGGTTGGAGGCTACAGTTGCATTGGACGCTAGGTCTCAAGGAGTTAGAAGATTTGAATATCATAATGAGTCCCCAAAGTTGCGAGGATGATATACACCTACCTTTATGTTATTTACTTTTATGTTTAATACTTTTTATGGGCTACATCCCAATGTTTAATATTCTGGTCAAGTTAGGTGGTTTGAGACAATGGTTTTCGTAAAGTCTTCCTTTGTGCAATTTATGAAAATGATTTTATAGTATATCATAAACATTTTAAATTCCTCCATATTTTTTACTATCGTATGTTATGCTTATGCTAAGGGCTTATATGAGACCCCTTTGGGGTCCAGTGCACCGTGTCATGTCTAGGGGATGCTATCGGGGCGTGACGTGTAACGTACAAGTGACAACATTAGGAAAACCTTCCTAGTCATGGAGAGCCTGGAAAAAATACCACCAATCGTGACACTTACCACCAAAAGTACCATAAAAGGTACCCTGCTAAGTTGTGCGACCTGCTGGTGTTATTAGAGTTGTAGAGTGGCCCTATTTTTGTTACCTCCTTGACCCTATCTGAAAAAAGTGAATTCCTTCAACCTATGTCAAGAGTGAACACATCCAAAGCACCTTCCATGAGTGAAATACACTTGTACGGATTGTTCTTACCACACTTTGGTACGCTAGGAAAGTTGCATTACATGAAGCTGTTACGGCCCAAGAGCACCCACTATTCGTAATAGGTGTCACCAACCTCGAAAAGGTCTTAAACAAAACCTAAGCATTCATCATTTTATATTAGATATAATAAAATTAGAAATTTCATAAATTTTCATTTGAAGTTCAACTTTACTTCATATATCAAAATAGAAACTAACTTGTTTCACATAGTCATATAAACATAAGAGTATGATAAACGAGACTTAAACCTAATATCAATAACAAGTCTTATAATATGAATTACAACATAGTCCTTCAAAAAGGAAGTTGAACTAGAATTAGAATCAAGAATATCCATCCACGGACTAGAGGGCTTACCAACTTGGGAATAGCAATCTAAGTTTCTTCATAAAAAATATTAGAATCACCTCAATGCCCCACCCTACAATTGTGTAGTAATTAGAATAAATATAGGTTAGTATAAAAAACATGTACTAAGTATGGAAACTATGTAGGCAAAACATTTGAACACATTCACAAAAAGACATTTGGCGAAAAGATACTATATTTACTTTAAAAGCCTCCTTTCACATTCCAAAAACATATACACAAGTCCATACCATAACAAGGCACATCCACAATCATAAGTACATCATAATAAGTCCATAGTTCAACATTTTATATGAAAATTAATTTTATCAATACTTCATGAGACCTTAATTATAATGTCAAAACCCAAGAGTATACCCTAGAAGAAACGGTATTCTGAAATCGTGGCACGACGTAGTCTACCTATCAGACGTCTTTTACAAGCCTTTTGAAATCATGTATTGCATACATGTATGAAAAGTATTGCAAAATTAAAACACTTCAAACAAGATCGAGTGATACTTCAGGATATGTTTTATAGAAAATCATACAAAAAGGCAAAGTCTCTTGTAGAAATCTTAGACACATGAATGTCTTCGGTCATGGAACACACATCAACAAAATATAAATATTTATGTCTATTACAATGTCTTTAATAAGAAAAGCAAAACATAGTTATGTCCTCAAATCAATTGAGGAAATACCACAAATGTCTTGAACAAATGCTAATATCCAAAATTAATTTCAATGACTCCTTTCAATTGTCATCTACACATTTAGAGTTAAGACAAAATATATGAAATTAGTACATTAGGATGCACTAAGTATGGTGACATGCAATTAAAACCATGCTAAAAGAACATTTGTATAAAACATGTTCTTTTTTTGGAGAAAACCTCGTAAGACAAGTCAACATAAACACATATAAGTAACAATCCACAATACAGGATCAACATCTCTTCAAACCATATAAATATATAACTCACCTACAAAAAGTTATCGTAAGACTTACTTAACTAAGACAAGATGAGACCTCCCATACACCCTCTTCAAGCATACCTTATAATCCTTAACACTTGCTAAGATAATATTATTCCCTTTACCACATTTAACTTACCACCTAAGTTTGGTCTAAGATTCACTTGAGTAAGGTATAAAGAGACCGGCCATAACCCTTTTCAAGTCTACTTAAGAAACCCTCAAAGCTATCCTCGATAGGGATCCTTTTTTTCAATATACATTAACATACGTTATAGTCATTCATTAGGTCAATTAAGAGATGCTACATCAAATAAATACTTCAAATAATGGTCTAAGAGAAGACCTTGGGTACCTACATACTAGCATCTTCAAACCCTACTCGTGCCATGTCTAGATAGCGCAGCATTCCAGTACCTAAACGTTGTAGAACTTCTCCAACAGTAGAATGTATCCCACATGATGAAAATAAGCATTAACCAACATAGACCATAAACTATTAGCGTGGTACTCCAAGTCCTACCCCCCTATGAGGGTGTTCTATCTATCTCAAGGGTCGAACTTATGACAACAGCCCATTAGGAACGGTTTTAAGCCATATCAAAAAAAGTTTTTTTTTCCACTCTAGTCTCATTTTAATGTAGAGCTACTACCACAGGCATACTCACTCGGTGCTAGCAACGTTCTCATAGAGTAAGTTCATTATATAATGTCACATTAACAAGGTACAATCTCTTAGTCATTAACTAATCTTGATACACCTACAAAAGATGGGTCCTCTAGGGCTGCCACTCAATGGTCAATAAGGATACATCAATGACTTTCTTAGAAATGGTTTCATGTCATTTCGACAAACCTACCCCTAAGACCACCATTCACACAAGAAGGATAGTGTTACGACTTTCAAATTTAAGGTTATTAGAAACTTCTTTCAGTATTTAAGGTTCCACATAATGTATCTCCCATATTGGTCATCCTTAAAACAACACCATCTTTGGTCTACAGATCTTAGACTTTCATAGAACATTCATTTATACACATACAAGATAGAGGTGCATAATTCTACTAAGTAAAGATGTCCATATTCACATACTAGAATGTATCAAGTACAGGAATCTAGTCTACAACTCAATGCAAACACATGATCACCATGTCAACTACACAATAATATTCGAGTATCATGTAGGAACAACCAAGTCTACCTACCAAGATACAGTAGTAATACAACTAGAGACATAACCCTAGTCTTGCATGATCACATATGATAAAGTAGGAGAGAATCATACATTCACTTCATTCATACACATAAACCACATAATCCTTCACATTGATCACATATGCAAGTTATAGCATGATAGCATCATAATTCATAATGTAACGGTGACAAAACCACATTATTCACAACTATAAGCACTGCCACCATAAGTGGACCATACGAATCATCACAATTCAAGACCAATAATACACAATATTGAAGAGTTTAGGTCAACATACCACCATTCCAAAATCAACACCTCCAATCCATAGCCAATTTAACCAATTCAATATACAAAGGCTCTTACTAACATACATTATCACCAGATCATAAAAATAATCAAACTATACCAAGGTCTAACATAATATAATATGAAATTCATCAAATTATCAAATCCTATATACAATTCTAACATTCCTCTTACATAATTCAATAGCTCAATGTAATCTACACAAGAAATCAATACAATTGAGTTATAATCACATTACCTATAATATAGTAAAAATAAGAAATTCATGATTTTCATGTGTTCATAAGGAATTTAATCTAAAATCATTCAATTAACATCAATTATCATAAAACATTGTTTCAAATAATTTCATGCAAGAACCCATGGCTAGAAGTTGAAATAGAAGATTTCATATTTTTTATCATCTGTCTATACCAATTGAATTTAACTCTTTGAATGGAAGAGAATCCAAGGATGAAACACCATACCTTATGCGAAGAAAATCCCACGATATATATGGAGAAAAACATGGAAAATTAGTCTTCTTCCTTGGAGTTTCAAAGCTTCATAAGTAGAGGTTTTGGAGAGAAGGAATGGAGAGTTTTTGTTTTAAGTTGAGGATTTTTATTAAGTGGTACTTTTGGGGTTCAAAAAGAATCATTAGTTTTCAATAAGAAGTCCCAAAAATACCCAAAATACCCCTTCACATAAAGGACCTTTTAATAATGTCTAATTTGACAAAATAATGACGCGGCCAAATTTGGGACATGGTTGTGTGTTGCGGAGGCACCTCTGATTCTTAGGTTTCAAAAATTTTAAGACATGATGGTTCATGTCGTCTCCGTGTCACAGGGAAAGCTTTTTTCCCTTTGTGTGTAGGCTGCGCGACGTGCCATGGACCTCAAATACTGGTTGCCTCGGTTGCTTCATTGGACCATCTTTGGGTCCTCCATAAAGAAGCTTTGGCTGGTCTTTGGGGCGTTGTTCTCATACATCTCGACACTTTATATGTCAGGATATGAATAGGAACCATTGGTACTAAATTAAAAATCAAACAATATCCCAAAGCTTCACTCCAAAACACTAGGACACACTAGTTCAACTTCGACAAGTTTCTGTACATCTTGGACATTTCATATCCAAAATCCTCCAGACTTCTCAAACTGACTTCTAAAAATATTATTAACCATTACATACATGTTAGGTTTTAGCTTCACCAAGTTCATTTTTTGATGTTACATTCTCCCCCACTTGGACAATATTCGTCCTTAAATGACACTTGCTACACTTTAGGTACTACCGAGAGTCAAGGGACACAAGACTATCAGCACATAACCATACCATACAATATAAAATACATATATAAAAGGGAAAACATCAATTCCACATAATCAAGAGACTCAAAGCACAAAAAGAATATGGAAACTACATTTACCACTTATTATGCAATAAGACTTATATTTTTCTTTTCATATAGGGAGAAACACTTCTCCACACATTATAATGCTCACATACATTAATTCTATACACATTATAATCATTTTTTCATGAAGAAACAGTTTAGCAAAATTTTCAAATTCTTTACAGTGAAGTATCAAACTCTGTACAGTGAAGTATGCTAACAAACACACTAAGGCAACATTTAAGCAATATATGATGGACACATGAAAATATGAGAAGCAAAATTAAATAATTACATTCTAAAACATAAAAATAAATTCATGAAATGTACAATACAAAATAACATATCCGAAAATGACTAAGTTAAACTAGGGCCTAATGTGTGTTTCATGAAGTCTTGAAGTTATAAGATTGTGTAAAATGATGTTTGAGGTAGTTTATAACTATTTTGGTGAAGTTTGAAGTCAAATGTTAAGGGACGACCAACACATTCGACGACTAGTCACCTATGTGCCTTATGTGTTTTCATGTACCTACGTGTGTGTAATGAGGTTATGAGGTTCTTATAATGTTTATAATAGTGTATAGAGTCATCATGTTGAGGCTGGTAATGTTTGGAGGTCAAACGTTCAGTGATGTTCGAAAGATACTCATTTGACGTCCTTGTGAGTTTTGATGTGTTTTAGCATGTTGTGTGGCTTGTTTGATGTTGAACTTATTTCGAGATGTTCCTAAAAAATATAGGCCTGTATTTAAAGGTTTAACGTCTGGTTATTACTAAAACTAGGACCCATAAGGGGCACTAGAAGGAGGACCCTATCTTGGAGCTCAACACTGCCAGGCAGTGGAAATCGACCGCCCCTAACAAAGGCTAGTCGATCAGACGGCCGCCTGTCGATGGGTGGCGTTGATGGATACATGTAGACTTAGGGTTGAGGAAATTCAGACACAAATAACTGACCCCATCGATGGGGCATGGTCTCACCAACAGATCGTTGATGCTAGAGCGTCGATGGTGCTGCAATTTTGCCAGTTTTTCTGTTAAGACTTTGGGGGAGTTTGGAAAATTCACCCCAACTCTTATAAAATAGGAGGACGGTTAATTAAGGTATTTATGGATATTTTAAAAGTATATAATTCATTAAAGTCTCAATAAACCCTAGCACCTATATCAAAACTCATTCCCTCCCAAAGTTTCTCCAAAAACCTCTGTGAGAGCTCAATGTGAAGATGGATATTCAATGGAGTTTCTTCTTCAATTATCATTGGATTATTCTAATAAGGTATGGGATTTGTCTATCTAAGGTTTACTATCAACCAATCGTCAATTTCAAAGATGATTTTTAAAGATTTCAAAAACATGAAAAAGTCCAATTTCTACTTTAAGTCTTAGAATTCTTGCATGAATCATTTTTGAACATTAATATATGATATTATTGATGTATAATTGAAGTTTTCCAATGAAATTATCCATTAACTCTTCACCTTCTCAAATCTCTCAATTTGACTAAAATATGGGTAGATTGATAATTGCTAATTAAAGATGAATTCATGTGTGGATTGTTATGAGCTCTTGATTTATGCATGGTTTATAGGTTTTATCAAATTTATCACATGAGAATTGTATATTCTTAGACCAATTTTATGTTAAGCTTATTGAATTGAATTGATGTTCATGGCCATGGGTAAGGCCTTTGAGTATTGTGTTGGTTGATTTTGCTATGGATGAAAGTTAAGAGATTGTATGGGTGAAATGCTTCCCTAGCTATCTTAATATTATGTATAGATTTTGTATTACAATGATCATTGGTATGGTCCACTTGTGGTAGCGGTGTATATTTGTTACCTTTTATTAAAGATGTGGCCTCGTCGGCATTACTTTATGAAATGTATTAGTAACGTGTTTAGGGATTACAGGAAGGTATAATGTGAAGTTATTGATGTGAAGTAATGTAATCATGTCCTAAGATATTATGGATTGTATGAAACATTGTTTGAAACATGATCGATAATATGTGTTTCTTTGTGAGGTTTAACATAATGTGCCTTATAGTTCTTTTAGTGAATGTTGTAGATATGGGGGAGTTGAAAGAAAGGGTTAAAGTATAGTGGAGGTGGATGCTGACTCAGAGTTAGGGGAGGGTTTGACAGATGATTGTGATGTTTGTTGTTAGTGAAGGAGGGTGTGCAGGTGGATGCGTAGTGGGGAGGGAAACGGTGTCGGTAGGGGTTATTAGGAAAGGGCGCTGGAGAGAGTGGGTAGTATTTGGATGGAGAAATGGGGGCAGAGACTCGCGAGTTGAGGGTGATGGTGGGGGTAATGATGGGTGCTGTTGGGTGGATAGATGTAGGTGGTGCTAATCTACGACCCGGGATTTTATTTCGAGGTAGGTGGGTAGATAGATTGGGGGGAATGAGAAGGTGGAGGGATCCGCTGGTGTGTGGTATATTAAGAGTTAGGAGATTGGATGTCGTGAGGGCTAAAGAGTTCATAGGATTCCGGCAGCTGGTGGCTCACATGGGTAGTTTGGTACGGAGGGCTAAGAGGTAGGTTTGGCGGAGGAGTAGTTAGGTTGAGGAGGTGCGAGGATAGGTTGGTGTAGAGGGGAACAACTGGAGGAGAGGCGGGATCGGTGGGAAGAGAGTGGGTGTGGGGAGGGACAGAAGATTGAGAGGGACTATAACAGGGGCAAGGCTCAGTGGGTGTGATAAAGGTGAGGTTAGGAAGTTAAGCGGAAGTGTCTAGGCGGATCAGTCGCAGGAGCGGTGTGTTTTGGTGATTTTCTATAAGGGGTGGGGTGCGGTGGTGCGAATGATTGTGTTTGGAGTGGTTCGTGGGGTGATTGTATGCGATGGTGTTGTGGGCAGGCACTTGGTATGCTAGGGGGAGGGGATAGAACGGTGTATGGATGATTGGGGATAGGTATGTAGGGTTGGTGAGATGTTGGAAGGTAGTGGAGGAACGTCTTGGACTGAGGTGAGATATAAGAGTGAGGCCGTTGCAGGGCGTGTATATGGAGGGTGTATTGGGATGTGAAGAGAGTGGTTAAATTGAGCGGGGGAAGTTGGGGTGCTGAGGATTGAGTTGAATTTGAAACGTGGCATTATGAGAGGTCGGGGCGCAGTATGACGTAGGAGGTTGTAGAGTTGGGCTTTGAGCTTTTAGGAGTGGGACAAGGATGGACAAAGGGAAGGGAGTGAGGGATTTAGGTTGGTGAGAACAGGAACTAGGTGGTCGTGGGGCGATGGATTGGAGCAGATGGGGTTTACGAGCTACATTGTGGTCTCGGGTGGCTTTAGGTCGATTTGATTTCAATAGGGGGGGTAGTGGGGGGTGTACATGCGAGACAGGAATGTTTAGTGCTGCGAGGGTCGTGGTAGCTTGTTTGGGTTAGTGGTGGTGGTCTCCCGCTCTGGGGTTGGCTTACATTGGTTGGGGTTGAAAGATAGAGATTGGCGGATGATAGGGGTTTTTCGGAGGGAGATTGTTAAGTAGGATTCTTAGATAGTGGGGCAATTGTGTGGGGAGGATGGTCATGATGGCTTGGTGGCGTGGGGGGGGGGGGGAAGACGGTTTGGACTGTGGGGACGTGGATGATAAGGTGGGTACAAGGATGAAGGACAAGTGTATATAACATGTGGAGGGGGTGAGACAGTATGGATAGGGGCGTGGGTGGTGGTTGTATGGGGGGGGCGCGTGAGGAGGGTGTAAGATGATGGATGAGACAGTAGTGTGGCTAAAGGTTAGTCGCTGAGAGGTGAAGGATGTCGAGGTGTTAGGGTAGAATAGGGGGTAGGGAATAGAATTTGTTTTTTGGGGTAGGCTGGAATTTTGAAAGGAAGGGTGGCGGCTGCATTGATGAGCGAAAGGGAAAAAGGGGGTGTAGAGTTGGTGAGGGGGTGTGGTCGGGAGCGGGTATTTCTGTGTAGAAGGGGTTGTGAGGACGAAGATTCTATTGTTTTGTGGTTAGGGTCGGGTGATAAGGATGGAAGTTTGTTCGCTTGTAAGGATGGGGTGAAGGGAGTGTGGGCGGGTGGGAGAAGTTTTAAGTGGGAGGATGTGTTTATATCGAGGGGCGGTTGGGATTAGGGAAGGTTTTGGGGGATGGTTCTTTGGTGCTAAGAGAGGCGGGGGATTAGGGTGCGGAAGGGTCTTCTTTGGTTTGAGTGTGATGTAGGGCTGGTAAGAGGTAAATTTTATTTGTGGTTAGGTTGGTGAGATTTGAGGGTGGATAATGTTGATAGGGGTGTTTGGAGGCCGTGTGAGAAGCGGGTGGGGGGTGTTGTATAAGAGAATTACGTTCTGATGGTTCGGTCTGATTGGGGGTGTTGATTGGGCCGCGAGGATGTGTTTTGACACCATAGGTTTGAAAGAGGGTAGAGGGTAGGTACAGGTGAGGGAAGGTTGAAGGCTTACAATTGGTAATGGAGGATGTGGTGGCTGATGGGATGGTGTGGAGTAGTGAGTAGAGGATAGAGTGAGGTGTGGTTAGGTATGTTTGTGGCGTTAATGTGATAGAGCAGTTATGGAGCAAATAACGCTTGATGGAGAGAGTGGGGTAGAATAAGGAGGATGTTCATGGGGCCGTCGATGAGGGCGGGAAGGGAGACGAGGGGGACGAATGTAAGCGCGACTAGTGTTGTAAGTGGATTGATATTGAGGGGATTTTTAAGGAAGGGGAGTGGCTAATGGTTGAGCTAAGGTGACGGGGGTGAACTGCGGTGACTCTGGATTAAGCTTAAATAAGAAGAGGTGGAATAAAGGGTTTGATGTAAGGTAGGAGATGGATGTATGGTAGCGTGGAAAGAAGAGCCGTCGGGTAATGAGTGGCAGTTGGTGGGGTGATGTGTGAAATGTTGGGGGAGTGTGCGAGCTGCGGCGGATGATAGGGGAAGTGATGATGGATGTTGAGGGTGGAGAAGCGTGGGTAGGGAGGGACAGGATTTGGTGGAGTTTTGTTTTTGTATTGAAGGATCGGTGGGGGGAGGGTGATCGGAGGGGGTATGGGAGTGATTATGTTATAATTCCTCTTATGTAATGATATATGATGAAGACTTATCTGTATGTGTTAAGGTTTACATGTTGTACAATTAAATGGCTATGTATGAAAAAGGTATTTCGTGATGACTTCTTGCATGTTTTATAAGAAAGTAGTGTCTTCTGTGGTATACTTATGTCCCTTATTTGATACATCTATTAATGTGAATATGATATGTCTTGAGTTAGGATGATAAATCCTCTTAGTGTTGTATGTATGAATGACATGAGACCTTGAATGATGCTAAGAAGGTTCTTTATGTGAAACCTTAAACCTAGTGGTTAGGTTATGAAACTTGAAGTCAAAATATGTAATGTTATCCTCCTTAGAAAAATTATTATAAGCTATCTTCGTCGATATTGTAAGGTTGCCCTAGGGGACCTCTTTGGTAGGATGAATGTGATTGTGTTATGAACTTGATATGAAACCCTTTATGTGAACCTTTAAAGTAAATTACTCTATGAGAACAAAGTCTAGAACCGACTGAGTATGGTAAGAGAAGTAGCCCTAATGAAGAAAGAGACTAGAGTACAAAGTAAGCCCTTCATATTCCTTAACCATGTCCCTACATGGGATGTTCCCAAAATCTACCATTGTCAAGTGGAACACACTCCATCAGAGTAGGTTACAATTCCAATTCCATGATTTGATACCACAGTCTATGTTGGTTATTGCCTATTCTCATCATATGCGATACCTACTAGTACTAGAGAAGTGGATTTGAATTGTAACCTACTCCTATGGAGTGTGTTCCACTTGACAATGGTAGATTTTGGAAACATCCCATGTAGGGACATGGTTAAGGAATATGAAGGGCTTACTTTGAACTCTAGTCTCTTTCTTCCTAGAGCTTACTTCCTTACCATACTTATGCGGTTTCTTAGACTTTGTCTCATAGATAATTTACTTTAAAAGGTTCACTACAACACAAATGGTTTTTCATATCAAGTTCATAACACAATCACATTCACCCTACCAAAGAGGTCCCCTAGGGCAACCTTACAATATCGATGAAGATAGCTTATAATAATTTTTCTAAGGAGGATAACATTACATATTTTGACTTCAAGTTTCATAACCTAACCACTAGGTTTAAGGTTTCACATAAAGAACCTTCTTAGCATCATTCAAGGTCTCATGTCATTCATACATACAAGACTAAGAGGCTTTATAATCCTAAGTCGAGAAATCTCATATTCACATTCATACATGTATAAAGTAAGGGACAGAAGTCTACCACACAAGACACACCATACTTCACAAATAAGATCACTTTATAAGCACATAGAAATAACCAACATCATCTTTAGGTCATCTTATACACTTCTATAAAATCATCAATATAACAATTATAGACTCATATAGTCATGTAGGAACAACCATGTATCAACTCTAAGACAACACACATAGAGACATCGTCATACTCTAACATGATCACCTTATGTCATTAATTGAAAAACACATACTTTCACATTACTAACATGTAGGTAGATATGATCATACTTCACATAAAAAATTACACACATAATCAATATATCAAGTAATGCCTACAAGGCCATAATAATCATAATACATAAAGTAACGCTTATGAGGCCACATTAATTGCAAGTAAAGAACATAGCACCGCCACATAATTTGACGCAACCAATCAATAACAAAATTCAGACTAATTACCATAAATAGGAGATTAATGGAAGCATACCCCCCAATCCATCCTTCTCTCACTACTTCAATCCATCTAAAATCCCATCCAATTATATACCAAAAGCCCTTACCATGGCCATTAATTATGATTAAATCCAAAAACCATAATACTCAATGAACTGGTCAATTCAAATGATTTTAACGTCAATAAAACTATACGACATCAATTGAATGCAATTCTAATATCATTCAATATCCCATAGAAAACTACACTAGAATTCATAAGCATTAAGACAATATCAATTAACACAAAGTATTCAAAAATGAAGGTTTATAAATAAGATGGTTTCATAGGTTAATTATATCAAAATAATCTAATTAACAACAATTCAATCAATATTCAATTATTTAAAACCTTTAATACAAGAACCCATGGATAGATTTCAATTTAGAAAACTCATCTTTTGAGAAATCTTTGATAGTCACTTTGAACATTTTATCCTTGAAGAAATGAGTGTCAAGGATCAAAAAGTATACCTTAATGAAGCTGATCCATGAAATTGATGAAGAATTACCACTCAACATCGTAGGTATAAGGTAAGGTATAGCCCCCCTTCTTGTGCAAATTTTTTTTGAGAAATGATAAGTCCTGGGGGAGTTTATAATCCCCTGACCCACCACAAGGGTCTTTCCAATAAAATAATCACCTCTCAAATCAACAATCCAAGTTCTTCCTTGAGTTTTGGCTTCAATGGAGTTCTAGTGTAGGACCCCAAAATGAGATAGGGTGTTTAGATCCTAACATATTTTCCTTAAGGTTTTAAGGTCCTAAAATGAATTATAATATGGTTTAGAGTCAGTGTGCATTGTTTGAAGTGATTTGGAAGTCGAAAGTCAAGGGACGACCAAAATGTTTGATGACTAGTCGCTTATGTGCCTCATGGTGTCCATGTGTGTTATAGACTGTATGTCATGATCTTTTTAAGTATTAAAATGAGTTATAATGATTTTAAATATGGTATATGGATTTTTGAAAAGTTTATAGGTCAAGCGACCAAGAACGCCAAGGTGTTCAAAAGATAGCCCTTAAAACGCTTAACGTGTGTCTCGATGGGGCCTAGCATGTTTGGACGAGTTGCAGGTATTTTATTTGGGTGAAACTTATGTGGAAGGTATACAACTTTTTAAGGGTTATATTTGCATTTGAAAAGTTTGGGTACGACTTCTAAAGGGCGCCGCAAAAGTCCCCACAAGAAGGACCCAAGGCTGGTTGAGACACTGCCTTGGCAGTGACAATCGATGTACCAAATGACGGCCAGTTGGTCAACCAACGTCCCGTAGGTGAGGTCTTGTCTGTTGGTACTTAGCTTGGGCAGGTCTCAATACCAAAATTGTCCAAGGAACAATCGACAAAAGCCAATGCACGGCCTGGAGACAAAGTTATGGTGATCCTTCATCTTTTGTTATCCTTCCATCAAGAGTGTTAATATCAAAGAGCAAAGAGACTTAGGGTCTAACAATGTATTACAACTTATATTTTTATATGTATATGAAGTAAGGTTTCTAGCATATAAGGTGCTACTAAAATTTTTAAGTTTTCTGCTAAATCTACTTTGTCGATGCGATGAGTGATGACTAAGGGCTTGTATAAGACCTCCGAGAGGTCAATTACACCATATTGCTTCTAGGGGTGCTCTTCGGATGTGACAAATGTGGTATCAGAGTATGAGGTTTTTAAAAGTTGTTTAGGTTCCAAGAAGTATCATATTGCCACGTCTAGTAGAGTATTGTATCATTGGTGGTGGGTCACGACACATCAAATGGTATGAGAGGCTATAGAGAGATAGAGTTTCCCTTCTTCATCATTCTCATGTCATCCATAGAACTTAACTCTACAACCTCTCTCTCTTATGTTTTCTTGTCCGGTAGTGTTTTTAAATGTAATTGCTTGGATGAGATTATTCTCTATGCTTGAGGTTGAAAAGGTGAGTTTAAATTTTTATCTTGTCTTTATAGTTGAATGAGTATGTGTGAAGGTGAATTTTGGAATGTTTTGATGATTTGATGCCATTTATTGCTAAATATGTGATTTATCTGAAATAACATGTTATGTTGAAAAATGTATGTCATGATATAGTTAAAACATGCTACAATTAGTATGGTTAGAATGAGTTTCTTTTGGAATGAGATGTTCCTATATGGTTTTGCATGATGGTAGCCTGATGCTACAAATTGAAATTGAATTTTTTAGTGACTACCTATGGAAGCATGCTACCGTAAGAATAGGTACTTAAAAGTTTTCAATGTTTCCCGTTGTATCTATCTGGTCCATGATAAGTTGCCTAGTATGAATTGGAGTCCTTTGCATTGACATGATCCTAGGTATGCTGATAGCATGCTTGTCTTTGTAAAATTTGATATCTCATATTTTCATGCTTTTCCCATCAATTGCCTAAATGTTGCATTTTTTGAATTTGAAAACATGCTCACTGTAACTCTAGGAATCTTACTGTAATGTTTTTGGGAAACCAACTAAATTGTTCTTTGATTAGATGTTGTAAAATGTGTATAGAGTTGATGCATATGAACATGATAATGAATGTAAAAAGGATATTTTCTATTTGGATTGAAGAATGGGAGTCTTTATGTCATGATGAGTTGTAGAATTGTTTCGAACTTCTTATTGTGTTGTGACTCCCTTGATGATTGTGGAATTTATGTTTCTTTAGAATTGAGGGTAGTACTTTAATCTTTGTTGGGTGATGATATGGGTTCGTTTGACCTAGAAGTTACCTTATATTAGTGTTGAAAGAAAATAAGAGTACTTCATACTAAGTCTCCTATATTGTTTCCCCTAATGATGTATTACCTTGGTGTCAATTGTATTGTATGAAAACCATATATGGTTGAATGATATTGACCTAACTTGATAATTGGGGATAAATTGCCTAGGTGACAAGGTTTAGAATACCTTGGTTAACTTACTGTAATTGGTTCTAATGTTTTAATCACTTTTAAGTGATGAAAACGAAGGTTTTTTTTAGTTAAGATCCTCTTGAAGTTGGATTGAATTGATCTTAATTAGGTTTACCCTAAGTGGGGGATAGTGATGGAGTAGTAAGGTTGTAGATATTTTCTACCATTGACCTTCTATTTTGGCTTGAATTTGAATCTATTGAAATTTTTTAGTAAGCTTGTTCATGAATAAGAGTTTTGCATAAAGTATGAATTGCATGACCTTGTATGTTTGGTATGTATTGATTGACATTAACTTGAAAATATTATTAATGTTCCAAATTGCATGAAAGAAAAATATTGATAAAATCCATGTTATCTCATGTTAAATTGCATCTTCATATGCCAGTTGTCCGTTTGACTTCATGAGATAAGATAAGATACATGGTAGAAGTCACATGTAAGGTGTAATAATTAGCCTTATAATGGTAAGTTGAGTCTCTTTCAAATGAAATGTATTGAGTCTCTTAAAAACTATGTGACTTTTATGATTTTGAATGCGTAATTGTAGGCTCATTCTTGAAAAGTGAAAGCATGTTTAGCTAAGTGCTCATGTGTGTGCCTATGATTTGTGTGATTCTTCTCATAATATGCATATTGTAAAGGTAACTACTATGTTAGAATTGACATTTTGTGAAATTACTTCCTAATTGTTGTGATGTATTTGGTATAATTTTTCATTTAGACTTCACTAGGAAGAAAACATTAGCATGCCTTTATTTTAAAGTTGAGAAGTTCTCATTTCAAAAGGGAATTGACTTTTTACCTTGCTTAGGTGTGAACTCATGATGGATTTAAGTGTGTTGAGAATAAGGACATGCCTCCGTGGTCACCACAAATCATGGTATGATTGAGTATGACCTTCATGGCACTAGGTCTAACTAATGAAGATCTTTGTTAATTCAATTAACTCAAGTCTATGTGCATTGAAGTAAGAGTGCCTAATTTGTGTCTTTAGTGTTGTTGAAATATGCCAATGTGTGACCTTGATCTCTTAATAAAATGTGGTGAAATTACCATGTTATGATTAGGAGAAGGATGTTCCTCCTTGAAACAAGATAAGAGCCTTTGCGTTTGATGTATTAAAGAGTGAGTGAGTAATGGTTTTTCTTGCTTGTGTGCATTGAGTGTTAAAACGTTTTAATGTTGTTATAAATGTTATGAACTTCTCTATGATGCTTTGAAATCCTTGTTGTGATTAAAGAGCCCTAAGTGTCATTCGAGGACAAATGTTCCCAAAATGGAGGATATTGTAAGACCCCAAAATGAGATAGGGATTATAGACCCTAACATGTTTGTATTAAGTTTCTAAGTTTCTAAAATGAATTAAATATGGTTTAGAATCAGCATGTAAAGTTTGAAGTGATTTAGAAGTCGAACGTCAAGGGACGACCAAAACGTTCGACGACTAGTCGCCTATGTTCCTCATGTGTCCATGCGTGTTATAGATTGGATGTCATGATCTTATTAAATATTAAAATGAGTTATAATTATGTTTAAATATGTTATATGGAGTTTCGAGAAGTTTGGAGGTCAAACGATCAAGAATGTCCAAGGTGTTCAAAAGATAGCCCATAAGACGCGCAACAAGTGTCGCAATGGAGCCTAGCGTAACTGGATGAATTGCAGGTGTTTGATTTGAGTAAAACTTGTGTGGAAGGTCTAAACCTGGTTAATGTTTGTATTGAAATTGGAAACTTCCGTGTACGACTTCTAAAGGACCCTGCAAAAGTCCCCAAAACAAGGACACGAGGTTGGTCGAGACACTGCTTTGGCAGTATCAGTCAACGGACCGTCGATGGCAGCCTGTCAACTGCTGCCTGCTTCTGTTTCATTAAAGGGGTGAATGGAAATTCAACCATGTCGTAAACTGATCCTAATATGTTTATTTATCTACTTTTGGATGTATATAAGGGAGTAAAAGCGTGATCAACCCCACTCCCAATTCAATTCACCAAATTAGACTTTTCCCTCCAAATATATTCTCTCTAGAACCTCCAATGTTTGTAAAGATCAAGAACATCTTGGAGCTTGGATTTTCATTAATGAATCATAAATTTCTAGAGGTTTTCATGTATACAAAGGTATGGTTATCATTCATCTCTAGTTATCTTTACATCTAGAGAGATAATCTCAAAGATGGCAAGGAGACTTGGGATCTAACAATGTATTACGACTTATGTTTTTATATGTATATGAAGTAATGTTTCTAGCATATGAGGTGCTATGAAAAGTTTAATATTTTCCGCTAAATTTACTATGTCGATGTGATTAATGATAACTATGGGCTTGTATATGACCTCCAAGAGGTCAAGTACACCATGTTACTTTTAAGAGGTGCTCCGCGGATGTGACATCTAGAGAATTTTTAAGATATTTTGGGTTTTTATTTTTAAGAATGAGTTCATCTAGATATTTAGGACTTATAAACCAACTTAAAATACCCGAAATACCCCCTAAGTAACCGCCCTTTATATTATTTGGACGTGGGGTGAATTTACCATTCATCCTAGAGTTTACAGTGAACTCCGCAGGAACATCCCCTCACAAACGATTGCCCATCGACGGGGCATTAGTCCACAAATGGCACGTCCTTTCCTCCGTCGATTGGGTCAGAACCTTGAAAATGGGAGCTTATCTCCTTATTCTAAGTAGCCATTGATGTCTTCTACCTGCGGGGCATCGAGAAGGCCACGAGCCATCATTTTCCATCCGTAGGTGGGACTACCTTGGGAAATTTTGTCCACCAACATGGGTCCTTCGTCGAGGACCCTTGGATAGTCCTTGGGGATATTTGTCTGGACATCTCCAACCTGAATATGTTTGTATACAAGTTTAGGACCTCCCACATCAAGTTCATCAAAAATGAATACATAAAATTCAACGAAGTATGACAAGACATACAAGGTAGTTTCAAGGCAAACCTTTCAAACGTCTTGGACGTTTGACCTCAAAACCTCATGAAACTTGACAAAGTGCCGATTATAACTATAATAAATCATAGAAGGACCTTATAAGCTCATGAAACACACATATAAGAACATAAACATACATGAGGCACTTAGATGACTTAGTCGTTGAACGTCGTGGTCGTCCCTTGACGTTTCACTTCCAAATCACCTAAAACACTAAACACTACCTAAATACAACATCATAAACCATTTTAGGACCTTACACCCTCATGATAAAAAAGTTAGACTCTAGATTCACCTTAGTCATTTTCAAGGTATTACAATCAATAAGGATAGCTCAATGACTTTCATAGAAATGGTTTCATGTCGTTCTGTCCAACCTATCACTAACTCAACCATTCACACAAGAAGGATACCATTACGACTTTTAAATTCAAGGATATCAAAAACTTTTTTCTATATTGAAGGTTCCACTTAATATACCTCCTTTTATAAGTTCAAGGTCCCATATTAGTCATCCTTATAAGGGCACCATCTTAGGTCTACCGATCCTAGACATTCATTCAACCTTCATCCATACACATAAAAGACAAAAAAGTGCTTAAGCGTACTAAATCAAGAGGTCCATATTCAAATAATAGAATGTATCAAGTAGAGGAACATAGTCTACCACACAAAACACACAGATGATGATCATGTCAACATTTCAATAATATTCAAGTATCATGTAGGAACAACCAAGTGTACCTAGAAAAATACACAAGAAATAAAACTAGAGACATCACTCTAGTCTAGCATGATCACATATATTCAAGTAGGAAAAATACATCCTTCCATTTCATTCATACAGATACCACATAGGCCTTCACATTGATCACAAATGCAAGTTATAACATGCTAGCATTATAATTATTAAAGCAATCCGACAATGTCACATTATTCACAACTATATCACATAAGCACTTCCACCAAGAGTGAACCACACCATTCATAAAAATTTAAGACCTATACTACACAATATTGAAGAGGTTAGGTCAACATATAACCAATCCAACATCAACACCACCGATCCATAACCAATTTAACCAATTAAAAATACAACGTCTCTTACCAATAACCATCTTCACCTATAATCAAAGTATATTAAGGTTCAACATAATATAATATGATATTTATCAAATAAGGAAAGCCTATATAAAATTCAAACATGTTTTTTACAAAATTCAATAGCCCAAAGTAATCTACACAAGAAAACAATACAATACATCAATGATCACATTACCCATAACATATTCAAAATATGGATTTCCTTATTTGCATGGGTTCATAAGTAATTCAATATAAAATCATTCAATTAACCTCAATTAAATCATAAAACATTGTTTCAAATCATTTTATGCAAGAACCCATGGCTAGAAGTTGAAATGGAACATTTCATGTTTTTTATCATCTTTGAAAACCAATTGAATTTGACTCGTTGAATGGAATAAAATCCAAGGATTAAACACCATACCTTATGTGAAGAAAAGCTCACAAAATAGATGAAGCAAAACTTGGAAAATCGATCTTCTTCCTTGGAGCTTCAAAGCTTCATAAATGTAGATCTTGGAGAGAAGGAATGGAGAGGTTTTGTTTTGAGTTGACGATTTTTCTTCATTGGTGACTTTTGGGGATTAAAAATACTCATTAAACATCAATAAGAAGTCCCCAAAATATCAAAAAGACCCCTGAACATATAGGACCATTTAACCAATTCTAATTTGACTTAAAAATGACGCGACCAAATTAAGGACATGGTTGCGTGTTGCGTAGGCACTTCTTATTCTTAGTTCTAGAAAACTTTAAAAAAGAATGATTCCTTTTGTCCCCATGTAGCAGGAAATTTTTTTTTACCTTTGAGTGTAGGCTGCGCGACGTTCCATGGAACTCAAATCCTTGTTGCCTCGGCAGTTTTATTAGACCATGTTTGGGTCGTCCTCAAGGCCCCTTTGGCTGGTCCTTGAGACTTCGTTCTCGGACGTTTTAACCCTTTATATGTAGGTCTATGCATAGGAACCATCTATACTCAATTTCACCCTCAAACAATACCTCAAAGTTCCACTACAAAACACTACAATAAACTAGTTCAACATCGACTAGTTTCCCAACGTCTTAGACATGTCACTTCTAAACTCTTCCAAACTCCTTAAACTGACTTCTAGCATTGTTATAAACATTTTGGACATTATAACCTCATGATACGCATGTTAGGTTCTAGATTAACCTAGTTCATTTTTAGGGTGTTACACATAACCCCCAGCTCAAGTCTACTACTGCAATGCATATTTGAAGCCCTATAACCCCACACACACCAAGCAAACTATCATGAAGATCAGAAGCATTTTCATGTATGTCATACATCATTACAACAATTATAGAAAACAACATGCATGCCAAGTGAGGCAACATCATGTATATCAACTGAAACCAACATAATGCATATCATTCATAAAAGTTATACATAAAGAACCCACCCAAGAACTCCTCTCAAGACCCACTTGTGTAATGTATAGGTGAATTCTCATACCCTTACTTACACTAAGTAAAACCTCCTAGGTAGTCCTAGTTAGTGTTTATCTTCTTACTTACATTAATTTATTTTAACATTCGGTAAATTTTGTCATAACCGACAAATACCATGTGAGATACATGGAATTTGGTGTCAACCCCTTACAACAAAAAGTGGGTTTCCTACTTTCAAAGGTAAGACATAAACATTCGTAATATCATCTAGGTGGATCCAGTAGATAAGATTTCTATGGGAGCACATAGTTAAGGAATATGAGTCTATTTCTAGAAACCTTCTTTATGCTAATTAGCATTGTAGTTTCAACCTCATGAGATCATCGGGTGAACCTTTGTTCCTTTGTAAAGGAACGCCTGTCATTTTCAAGTTCACTCTATGCTAAGCTAAATTCCCTTTTTTGAAATTTTTTTAAGTCATTCTTAAACATCAATTCATAGTATAGGTCTTAGGGTTTTAACCCATCATAAAACATGTACATAGCTCATAGGTTTTAGTATGCGAAAACCCTTTCATATCAAAACCAACATCATGTGAGAACACAACTTCATAAGATAGTCATAAGATGTGTATAGAAATTACGTTCAATTCAACATATTAACACACCCACCATCATCTTACAATCATCAAATTCATATCATGATAATGCATTCATAAATTCATCAATCATACTTCAAGTAGTCAACCTTACCAATGAGAAAACTACAATAGCTAGTTCATAACCTTGAAGGTCTTACCCATGACCTTCAAGATACCCTTTAAAGAATTCATCCAAAATCCATGATATTCATCCATAAAATCGATTATCATCATCATAAAATAGTGAATTATACTAGAAAATAATCAATTACATCATCTCTAATAATTATTTAACATACTTCAAGAGTTAGGTTAAATGAAGAGAAATATTCGTCAATCTTTTATGAATTAGGTCAACAACTTTAACAACACTTAATTTCATTAAATAACATTACTATTCAATCATTATTAAATTCTAGACCAAATATGTATATTTTGAAAGTGACCCATGAAATTGAGAGAAATCTAGAAATTTTAGAGAACATTAAAATAACTTTTGAATAAACCTCTTGGGGAAAAGAGTCCCAAGAGTGAAGAGTCACCATACCTTGTAAATCCTTAAGTATTAATGGATAAAAGTCTTATTCTTGAGCTCTACTTAAATCCTTGACCTTCATATTCAAGGGAGTCTTTGGGTAGTGAGAGAATCTAGAGATATGTAGGATCTTTAGGGTTTTGGAGTTATAAGGTTGAAGACTTGTTTTATGACATTAAATACCTTAATATACCAAAAGTTACTAACTATAACCGTTTTTAGGTGTTAAAAATTACTTAAATAATTAACCAATCACCCCCACTTAATCTGTGTAGAGGTAGTACACTCATGTACCATCCATGAGTCCCGTCCACAGGGCATGGACGTATCCACATACCGTGCTGGTCAGCGTGGTTCTTTACTGAGAATGGAGGCCAGGGACTTGGTGAGGAAACTAATCTCAACTCACCACACCCTTATACAGAGCGTGATTCGGTCACGGACCGTACTGAATGTTCATGGTTTGTAATCGAGGGTGAATTTTAGAGATTTGTTAGTTCAGGATAATTCCTGAAATGCGACTTCCATTGACGGGGCATGGGTCACTTTAGGAATCATGGCTTGTGTCTCGTAGATCGGGATGTTTTAGAAAGCTTTTAGAACCAAGGGTTGGGTCTTGCTCAAGGACTCTTATGGTGTTCCTTGAAGATTCGTACATGGACGTTTGTACCCTACAATATTATTTAACATATTTAAATCATTTTTACAATATATTTAACCATCATACGATACCTCAAACCCTTACACGACCTAAAAAACACACTAGTTCACTTTTACTAGTTTTCACATGTCGTGGTCATTTCTTGCCTTTTAATCTCAAATACATCCTAACTAACATGGTTACATTTAGATAGGTGTTAAAACATCTTTCTAACCCTTTTTAGGTTATCAAACTTCATATAGATTTCTATCTTAAGTCATTAGGTTTTGCGAGGTGTAAAATGGGCTTATTTGGTCATCCTATCAACAATAACCCAAATAAAATCATGTCACCTTCCTATATGAGGCAAACCCACAACAAAATCCATATTGATATCTTCCGACATCCTAGTTGGTATTGCTATATCTTGAGATAGCCCTCCCGGTATTTGATGTTCACCCTTGACTTGTTGACAATTAAGACATTTGGCCACAAACTTCGCTATATCCCTCTTCTAACTATTCCACCAATAGATCTCCCGTAAGTCATGGTACATCTTGGTGGCTTCCAGATTATTGGAATATCATGAATGATGGGATTCTACCAATATTCGTATTCTCAAGTCAGCCACATCCCAACGCATAACCTACCTTGATAACGAAGAACCCCATATCCCCTTGGGAAAAATCTTTAATGGATTTTCAAAGTATGGAGTCTTTCAACTCCATCAAGACGGGATCCAGGTGTTTCTTGAATTTCCCATCAGCATCTAAAGACGACCCAGAGCTATGTTGGATCATGATACCACCCTTAAGAGAATGTACTCATTGAGTACCCAAACCAGCCAATTTATTTAAATCACGGACTAACTCCTTTTTCTCATATTCTACATGAGAAACACAACCTATGGACTTACATCTCAAACCATCTGCAACTACATTAGCCTTGCTGGGATGGTAGAGGACACTCATATCATAGTCTTTCAAAAGCTCTAGCCACCTTATTTCCCCGAGGCTTAACTCTTTCTGGGTCAACACATATTGGAAACTATTGTGATCGATAAATGCATCTCCATACACTCTATATAGATAGTGCCTTTATATATTCAAAGCAACCACCACTGTCGATAATTAAAGGTAATGAGTTAGATAGTTCTTTTTGTGAACCTTCAGTTGTCTTGAGGCATAAGTTATAACCTTACCATGTTGCATGAGGACACAATCTAAACCTACTCAACAAGTGTTACAATATACAACAAAACTTTTGTTAACATCCGGTAAGGTCAATACCGGAGCAAAGGAAAGCTTATAACTCTTGGAAGCCTTTTTCACAAGCTTCTGACCATTCAAACATAGTTTTTTGTTAGGGTCATCAATGGAGAACATATATATAAGAATCTATTAATCTTTTAAAAGTAAGAGCTGGTCAAACAAATCATAAATTCTAGGGAGAGGATACTTATTATTTATGTTGACCTTATTTAATTGTCGGTAGTCAATACACATCCTAAGAGACCTATATTTCTTTTTCAGAAATAATATCGGAGTGCCCATGGAGATATGCTCTATTTGATAAACCCCTTATATACTAAATCCTTGAGTTAAGCTTTACATTCTTTCAACTCAGATTGAGCCATCCGGTAAGGAGGAATTTATATGGATTGAGTATCGAGCAACAAATCGATATCGAAATCTATTTCCCTTTCGGGAAGAATTCTGGTCAAGTCACCGAGGAATACTTCTGGAAAATACTTCACCATCGAGACCGAATTTAAAGGAGAAGCCTCAGACCCAGGGTCCTTAAACCTCCCAATATTATACAGAAATCCCTTAGAAATCATCTACAAGGTTTTAGAAATGAAATAAGTAGATCCCTAGGGATTGAATTTTCCCCTTTCATTGTAAAACGGGTTCATTTGGAAATGGGAATTTAACTACCCTTGCTCTAGAATAAATAGAAGAAAAACAAGCATGGAACCAATCAATCCCCAATATGACATCAAAGTCCAACATACCTAGTTCTACCAAATAAACCAATGTGAGTCTATTTGACAAACAATATTGAACAACTTCTATAGACTCTTTTAGCGACCAAGGAGTCACCCACAGGTGTATAAATTTAAAAAGGTTCTTCTAAAACATAGGAGATTACATTAATTTTCATATCCATAAAAAGAGTTATAAAAGATAATGTGGAACCAAAATCTAGTAAAACATTAATTTAAAATACATGCAACATATGGGTAACAGTGTCGGGAAACCCCTCTAGATCATCTCTAGATTTGAGAGCATAAAAGTTATTCTTATTAGGAGAATATGAATTAAGACAACTTGATTGTTCTTGGTTTGCCTCCCTTCCTTGTGTCTTGAGCATGAGACAATATTTCACCAAGTGGCCACACATTAATCAACCAAAACAATTATTTGTACCCAATAGACATTTTCCCATATAACTCTTGCAAGATTTGGCACAATTGGGTTTCTCACTTTGTAAACCAGTACCTTTTCCCCCTTGAGGCTTAGGGTTGAGTACCCTATCCTTGTTATCCCTTGAGAAATTAGAAGGTACCTGGTTGAACAATGTATTCTTAAGATTTGGTTTGTCTTGTATTTAAAACATACCCTTAGAAGTACCTCAATCATAGGGTCTTGACCTCTTGGCATCCATGTTTGTCTTATCACTCTCATAAACTTTTTGAGCATGTACCATCAAACGAGAAAGTCACATTTCATTGTGAAGAATTGTTGCATGAAGCTCTTCCAGAAGATCATCGGACACACCCATCAAAAAAGGGGACTATTTAGACAACTTAATGAACTTCAAACAGTATTATTGAATACTCACACCTCCTTGATGAAGGTTGGTAAATTCTTGAACTTTTTCCTATCGTTTCTCCCTTGGGAAGAACCTATCAAAAAATTCCCTCACAAAGGTTTCCCAACTCTTTGGACCCGGACTCAAAGCCCTATTGTCTTTCCATTGAGTGTACCAAGTTTGAGCGACATCTTTTAGTTGATAAATGGATAGATCAGCCTTCTCATTTGAATTCACACCCATAGCATACAAAATCTTGTAAACCTCATCTAAAAAATCATGAGTATCTTTGTACACCTTCGACCAAAAGAAAATTCCAGGATTTATCAAAGTGAAATCCCTCAAACGGGATTCCATGGTGTTAGAATTTTGATTCATGGGGGATTCGATTTCTCGATTAGCTTGTGCCATCATGCCTTGAACTTGAGTAGTTCTGAGTCGAACTTGAGTATCCATGGCTTTAGTCAAATTTAGTATTGCTACCCTTATCTCCCCATCCTACATGACCGGAGGATTGACCTGAGCTTTTCCACCTAGATGAAGCTTGTTTGAGGAGGGGCTTGGTTTCCTTGGTGAGGAGTTACCGCATTCGCAATCTACTCTTTAACCCTTCTTGTGGATGAATTTCTAGTAGTCATAGCTTATTTCCAGAATAAAGGATAAGAAGGAAAGGACACATAAAGTTAAGACTATTAGTCACGACTTAAGAATATCAAAAAAAACTTAAAAGTTCCTAGGTATGACGTAGCCTCTAATTCACAAGTGCGGCGCATTTCACAATTATGAACAACTCTACATAGACGTGGTAATCGTTCCTAGTATTATTCAAAGCTCATGCTCTGATACCAATATTGTCATGACCCAAAAACACTCCCTAGTCGTAATCAACGTCGTAAACCTAGAAGAGGTCTTGGATAATCCTTAAGCATTTAGCATTGCATATTAGCACTAACCATTCATCAATGCCATCTAGACATAAAAGTATGAAAATTGGGACCTAGACCTTACATCAATAACCAGTCTTATAATACGAATTACAACATAGTCTTTCAATAAGGAAAGTGGAACTAGAATTAGAATCAAGCATCTCCATCCTCAGACTTGAGGACTCGCCAACTTGGGAATAACAATCAAACTTTCTTCAAGAAAGGATTAGAATTGCCTCAATGTACCTTATTCAAACTTATGTAGATAATAGAAGAAATCTGGGTTAGTACAAAATATATGTTCTAAGTATGGAGACTATACACGTAAAATATTTCAAAATTTTCACAGAAGGACATGTGGTTAACAGGTGCTATATTTACATTGAAAGCCTTCATGAACATTCCAAGAACATTTGCACAAGTTCATACCATACAAAGCCATATCCATAATCATAAGAACATAATAATAAGGAATTATTTCAACATTTCATGTTAAAGTTCATTTCATCTTTTTTAAGACCTTACTAATAGCCCCATACTAAATTTTACTAGTGCAATCCATATGTGAAGCCCCACTGTAATGCCCCAAAATGAAATAAGGTAAACTAGAGACTCATAAGTTTTTATTGAGTTAATTTGAAGTTAAAATGAGTTACATTAGTGTTCTTAGGCTGTGTGTGAAGTTTTGATAAGCTTGGAGTTCAAATGTCCATGACGTTAGGAACGTGTTCCTGCATCTCGTTGTGTTTGAGTGAGTTTTATGTGTTCGTTTTGCTTGAAACTTGCTTGAGATGTTCCTAAGACATAGATGAAATAGTTTACTGGTTTGACGTCCGGTCACAACCCCACCTAGGACCCACAAGGGGCCCTAGATGAAGGGACCAAGACTTGGAACAAACTACCAATAAGTAGTGCCCATTGACGAGCCAATCCATGGTAAGTCGACCAAGCAACGGACCGTCGACCAGGCCCGTTGGTTGGGTCATGAAAAATTGCAAATTTGTGAGCTTCATTCTGAACCAATAACACCCCATCGGCAGGGCGTTTGTTGACAAACGTCCCATCATTTGAGGGTCGTGGAGGCTGCCTGCAAAAACTGTTAAGTGGCTGCCCTGGTCGGTAAATTCAGCCCATGTATTTTAAAGACCTTGGAAATTTATTTTAGGGTTACTTAGATATATTAAAGTGATTTAAACCCTAAGACTCCATTTTAGATCCCTCTTCCTAAAACCTAAAACCCCTCTCTCTTATAATTCTCTCTGAAGTCTCCCTGGAAGCTAGAAGTCAATAAATGCTAGTAGGGTTGTTGATTGTTGTTTTTTTTTTTATCAAAAATCATTATTTTTTTATTCAATGTGAGGCAAGTATACATCCTTCAACCCTCTTTCATTCAAGGAGTCAATTCCAAAAGATTTCAAAAAGGGTTTTCAAATTCAAATTTCTTCTATTTTGGATTTTAGGCATGGGTAATCTCGTAAAGTGTTGTAATGACTCAAATATGTTTATTCTAGTATTAATTTACGATTTTAATGTGAAAACCTAATGAACTCATGTAAATTCATATTTCAAACTTTTAGCTTAAGAAATGGGTTAAATGAGCATGAATTGGTAGTCTTCAAGTTGTGGTTTCTTATGGTTGTTATTGTTGTTTAGATACTTCCCAATAGGCTTTATTATGATGAAATATTGAGTATATTGAGTATATTACTATAGGTGATGGTCCACCTTCTTTTTGGCGGTGTTTACTTGAATTATATGAATTTGAAGTTACTAGTTTATTGTGAATTATTCTATAAGGCTTTTTATGTCAAGTAAGATGATAAATATGTTATTATTTTTAAATGTCTCTTATGAAGTAATTAAGCGAAGTAGACTAGAGTGTGCTTGCATGAAGTTATTCTTTTTTATTGCTTTATAAAACTTGTTTTGAGAAGTATCTTAAGAATTATGTATAAAGGACTTATATGATTATGTGAAGCGTGCAAGGTGTGTGATGTGATGAATGAAGGTCTAATTTGTGTAGGAGTCAAATGTAAATGAAAAGAAACTTATGTGCAAGGTGTGATCACATGTACACACACACTCACACTTGAATGAATGAATGAAGCTAAGTTAAGTCCTAAAGGGGAGTTTCGGGGTGAACAGTCTTCGTGAGTTGAGATGAAGTGTTTAGTAGCAACCCCATTACATCACATTTGCTTTCTAAGATAGGTTGGAGGATGAATGCCCTTCGTGAGTTGAGATGTGGTGTTCACTAGTTATGCTTAACCTATAGTCTATAATGTTGAGAATCTTTGGGAAGTTATGCCTAGCACCGAGAGGATATGAAGAAGAGTTGGATTACACTTCGTGAGTTGAGATGCAATGTACCTCTTGAGATGAGTACTCCTCATTAGTAGAGAATGAGTTATTTAGTAACAATCTCCTTATCCCTTAACTATGCGCCTGCATAGGTGTAACTATTAGGAAAGACATGTAAATGCTAAGAGAATGACCTCATTCTAGGCAAGTGAGGATCCCTCATCCGATAGGGGTAAATGTGGATATTCCATTTCTAGCTCTCATGGTCTATGTAGGTGTTGGTATGAGACGCCATCTACTCATTGCACTAAGTAGGCATTCCGAAAGGGAAGACTTTGGTGGTTTGTTGTATGTCTTTTAATGTATTGCCATTGATTGAGGGGATTTTTTCTCTAGAGTTGAGTAAGACTAAAGGGGTAGTGTTGAGGATTGCTTTGGTGTGTATTGAAGGAGGCATATGACTACTACCTTCATTTCTTACCTTAGTGAGTCTTAGGATAATCCTGAGGTAGGGAAACTCTTACAAAAAACGAGTTCACTTTCTCTTTCGCTTGGCCTTGGAAGTTCACTTAAATGTATTGTTCATTGTAATTGCTGAAGTTGAATTTCATTGTGAATGCTTTAAATGTTTCCAAAGGGATTTATTGTAAATGCCTAAGGAATTCACTATAAATGTCAACTGAGTTCACTGTTAATTTTGTGAGTTACAGTAAATGGTCGTATGGGTTAAAATAAATTATGGGAACTCTTATCTAAGTGTTAAATGATGGTTCTTATGATGTTTTTCTTCTAAATTCATGAACATTTTACTTAATTGGCATGAAATTGTATTTTACTAAATGACCCTTTTTCGCATGTTTTTGCATATGTCATAGTTAGTACATTGTTTTGTACTAGCCCTATACTTTTCTATACTATAAGTATAGGTTGGAAGCATTTTTAAGGTTTAAGTCTAGAAGGTGAAGCTTGGGAAAGTTCCTCTCAAGATAAAGTGTGTCCCCATTTACTTGAGGGCATAATTCATATCTTCCTAGTTTATTTATGTTAAGACTTATTATGTATTTCACTTCAATGTAAAGGGTCATGTCCCTAAGTTAATTATTTTTTGTCTTTAATTTTGGCTTGTGACAATTATATTTCTTAAGTATTTATGAAAGATTTCCTTTTTATTAAATTATTTGTTGAAAGTTTTTATTTCGTACTACTTTTCATTTCTTATGTAAGGAATACTAGTTAAAGGGATTGTGCAAGACCCCAAAGGGTCAAGTATGCCCGGTCACAAAATGAGGGTTCTCCCTAACTTTTAAGAGGTGCTTTCGGGTCATGATAGACTTTGTATCATAGCATAAGGTTTAGGGAAATAATCTAAGGTCTAAAAGTCTCACGAGCCACGTCTAGTAGTATCTTGGTCATTGGTGTGAGTCGCGACACATCCATGGACAAGAGGCTATAAGACGATAGAGTTTCACTTTCTTCGTTACTCTTGAATCGTGCCATAGAACTTAACTCCATAAGGTCTCTCTGTATCTTATGTTCCCTTGTCCATTGGTCTTGTTGGTGTGATTGGTTGAAAAGGGAGAAGGTTGTAAGTTTGAGGGAGAGAAAAGGTGAGCTTTGATGTTATGAGGGTTTTGTGTCTAAAAGAGTACATGTGAAGGTAAGTTTTTAAATTTGGGATGTGATGCCATTTATGTCTAGGTGTGAATTATGAGATTCGAAGAGTCATAATAAGAAAATTTATGGTGATGTAGTTCTAAGCATGGTAAGAATGATAATGATTGAATTAAGTGTCGTTGAGAGCAAATGAATTATCTTGTGATTATATTAAATGATGGTAGTTATGCTTTAAGGTTTGAATTTGAGGAAATGTTGAGGGAATGTGGAGATTTATTAGAAGTTGAAGGAAACTCAGATGTGTGACTAATGTTTCATAGTGTTCTTGTGATTAATGGATGTTGTGGTGTAGGCTTACTCTAAGATAGAAATGTGGTATTAATATCTAGTGAGGAAGCTTTGTTCCATGAAATTTAGTTAAGTGATGCCTAATAGTTGAATGAAGTGATGTTAAGAGAGTTTGTCTAGGCTTGAATCCTAAAAGGAAAGTGTTATGCTTAACTTGTAAGGTTGATGTTTAATCTTGATGTGCATGAATTGAGGGTAGTGTGAGTTCCTACCTTGTGATAGGAATAATGGTGTTTTAGAGTACGAAACCTTGAAGATCGCTTTACCCTAAGTAGGGGAGAGTGAGTTGAGTAGAGTGGCATGCAATGTACTTAGTCCAAGAGAACCCTCAAGGGTCACTAAGTGAGAGTGGTAGTATGGGACTCTACTCCCACATTGCACTTAATGAAACTTACCAAGTATATTTAGGGTAAGTTAGTGTCGTCTTATCCCTCATATTGTAATGGCATCTTGATAAAGTTGCTTGGAAGGTATATTATGAAGTTTTTTAAGCATGTGACATAGTGATGTTTTGAATTCAGTGTGATGAAGTTCAAATTTTGAAAAATTGAATTTTTTTCATGAATTATTGCTTCAAGGAGTTATAAGAAGATTTTATGTGAATTTAAAGTTCTTATGATCATGTCATCTTGATGAATTTCTGAAAAAATGAAAATTTGAAGTTTTAAGCATGCTTAATGATGTTGCATTGATGTTCACTATAAGATTTTTGTATTTTGAGAAAAAAAAATTTGACGTGAATTGAAGTTTCAATGTATGAAAAAGTGTTGTATATGAGCATATTTAATGTTGGAGAAGGTAGTTGCTCAATAAAAGAACGCTAACAATGAATTTTTACTTCTTGAAGTTTTGAAATAAGTGTTTGTGTTTCTAAGTGTTTTAAAGTGTGAAAGGATGCTCTTTGCTAGATGATTCTTTGATTTTTTAGTGTTTTGATCATGATTATAATATTTTATGTGATTCTAAATAAGTCCTTGTTGTTCTTGAAATTTTAGTTATTCGAGGATGAATGTTATTCTAGATGGGGGAGAATGTAACGCCCCAAAATGAACTAAAGTGAACTAGACCCTCATGAGTTTTTATTGAGTTAATTTGAATTTAAAATGAGTTAATTTAGTGTTCTTAGTCAGTGTATGAAGTTTTAAGTTTGTAGGTCAAACGTCCAAGAACGCCCATGACGTTCAAAAGGTGTGCCTTAGAAAGTGTTCTTGTGTCTCGTCATGTTTGATTGAGTTTTAGGTGTTTGTTTTGCTTGAATATTTCTTAATATGTTCCTAAGAACTAGATTACTTATTTTAGGTGTTTAACGTCCGTGAGGACCCCACCGAGGACCCACTTATTTTAGATGAAGGGCCCAAGACTTGGAGAAAACTACGAAAAAGCAGTGCCCGTTGATGAGCAAATCGATGGCCAGTCGATCAGGAAACGGCCCGTCGACCTAGTCCGTTGATTGGGGAATTAAAACCTTCAAATTTTGGAGCTGAAGTCCCAACCAACGATACACCATCGATGGGGCGTTGGTTAACAAACGGCCCGTTATTTGAGGGTCGTTGAGGCTGCTTGCAAAAACTGTTAAGTGGCTTCCTTGGCTTGGGGTGTTTAGTATATTTACCCCAACTCTTTTAAGGACCTTGGACATTTATTTTAGAGTTACTTAGATATAATGAAGTTTTTTAAAACCTAAGACCCCATTTTAGACCCCTCTTCCTAAAACCTAAAATACCTCTCTCTTATAATTCTCTCTCAAGTCTCCATGGAAGCTAGAAGTCAAGAAATGCTAGTAGGGCTGTTGATGGTTGTTTCTTCATCAAAAATCATTGGTATTTCTTCAATTTTAGGTATGGTATCCATCATTGAACCATCTTTCATTCAAGGAGTCAATTCCAAAAGATTTCAAAAAGGTTTTCAAACTCAAATTTCTTCTATATTTGACTTTAAGCATGGGTCTTCTTGTACAAATGTTGTAATGATTCACATGTGTTTATTCTACTATGAATTGAAGATTTTATTGTGAAAAAACTAATGAACTCTTGTAAATTATCTTAAGAAATGTGTAAAATGAGCATGAATTGGTAGTCTTCAAGTTGTGGTTTCTTATGGTAGTTATTGTTGTTTTGCTACTGCCCAAAGGTCTTTATTATGATGAAATGTTGAGAAAATTGTTATAGGTGATTAAATCTTGGATTAAAGGATTAGTTAGTTATGTTGTTTAATTCAATTTAGAAAAGCTCTTCAATGGTATGGTCCACCTTTTTGGTGGTGGTGTTTACTTGAATTATATGAATTTGAAGATACTAGTTTATTGTGAATTATTCTACTAAGGCTTGTTATGTGAGGTAAGGTGATTAATATGTTATTCTTGTTAAATGTGTCTTATGAAGTAATTAAGTGAAGAAGACTAGAGTGTGCTTGCATGAAGTTATTCTTGTTAATTGCTTTATAAAACTTGTTTTGAGAAGTATGTTAAGAATTATGTATAAAGGACTTATATGATTATGTGAAGCGTGCAAGGTATGTGATGTGATGAATGAAGGTCAAATCATGTGTAGGAGTCAAATGTAAATGAAAAGAAACTTATGTGCAAGGTGTGCTCACATGTACACAAACACTCACACTTGAATGAATGAATGAAGCTAAGTTAAGTCCTATAGGGGAGTATTGGGGTGAACACTCTTCGTAAGGTTATATGAAGTGTTTAGTAGCAACCCCACTACATCCACTGAGCTTTCTAAGACAGGTTGGAGGATGAATTCCTTTCGTGATTTGATATGTGGTGTTCACTAGTTATCCTTAACCTATTGTCTATAATGTTGAAAATCCGTGGAAGTTATACCTAGCACCGAGAGGATATGAAGGAGAGGTGGATTACACTTCGTGAGTTGAGATGTTGTTTTCCAATGTACCTCTTGAGATGAATACTCCTCATTAGCAAAGAATGATTTACTTAATAGCAATCTCCTTATCCCTTAACTATGCGCCCGCATAAGTGTAGGCTTTGGGAAAGCCATGTTAATGCTAAAAGAATGACCTCATTCTAGGCCAGTGAGGATCCCTCATTCGATAAGGGTTAATGTCGGGATTCCATGTCTAGATCTCATGGTCTACGTCGGTTAAGCTAACTTCCACAAAATAAATAAATGTGCTAAGTCTTCTAAAGGAGTGTTCTACTTAGGATAGGTAGTGTAACGGACGCTATTTATCCATTGCACTAGGTAGGCTATCCGAAAGGCAAGTCTTTGTCAGACTTATTTGAATTGAATGAACTAACTCTTCTAAAATAACGTACTACTTAGGGTAGGTGGTGGTATGGGACGATATCTATCCGTTGCACTAAGTAGGACCTTCCAAAAAGGAAAACTTGGTGCCAAACCTTATAAAAATAATGTGCTACTTAGTTTAGGTGGTGGTATGTCATTCCATATTCTCATTGCACTAATTAGGCATTCCGAAAGGGAAGACTTTGGTGGTTTGTTGGATGTCTTTTAATGTCTTGTCACTGTTGAGTAGCTCGTTTCTCCTAAGTTCAGTAAAACAAAAGGGGAAGTCTTGAGGATTTCTTTGGTGTGCATTGAATGAGGCATATCCATAGTTCTTTCATGTCTTACGTTAGTGAGTCTTAGGATTATCCTGAGGTAGGGAAACTCTTACGGAAAACGAGTTAACTTTCTCTTTCACTTGGACTTGGAAGTTTACTCATTTAGAATAGAATTGTTCATTGTAATTGTTCAAGTTGAATTTCATTGTGAATTCTTTAAATGTTTCATTGTTAATGTTCCAAAGGGATTTATTGTAAATGCCTAAGGAATTCATTGTAAATTTCAAGTGAGTTCACTGTAACTTTTAGTGAGTTACTGGAAATGGTCGTTTGGGTTAAAAAAAATTTTTGGGAACTCTTATTTTAGTGTTAAATGATGGTGTTTATGATGTTTTGCTTCTAAATTCATGAATGTTTTACTTAATTGGCATGAAATGGTATTTTACTAAAATGTCCTTTTTCAGATGTTTTGGCATATGCCATAATAAGTACATTGTTTTGTACTAACCCCACACTTTTCTATACTATAAGTATAGGTTGGAATCATTTTGAAGGTTGAAGTCTAGAAGATGAAGCTTGGGAAAGTTTCTCTCAAGATGAAGTGTATCCTCATTTATTCGAGGGCATAATTCATATCTTTTTAGTTTCTTTATGTTAATACTATTATGTATTTCATTTCAATGTAAAGGGTCGTGTCCCTAAGTTAATTATGTTCTGTCTTTTAGTTTGGCTTGTGACAATAAGATTTCTCAAGTATTTATGAATGATTTCCTTTTTATTGAATTATTTGTGAAAAGTTTCAATTGCACACTACTTTTCATTTCTTATGTAATGAATGCTAGTTGAAGGGTTTGTGAAAACCCCCAAAGGGTCAAGTACACCTGATCACGAAATGAGGGTTCTCCTTAACTTCTAGGAGGTGTTTTTGGGTCATGACAGACTTGGTATCAGAGCATAAGGTTACAGAAATAGTTTAAGGCATAAAAGTCACACAAGCCACGTCTAATAGTATCTTGGTCATTGGTGTGAGCCGCCACACATCCATGGACAAAAGGCTATAGTCTGATAGAGTTTCACTTTTTTCATTACTCTTGAATCGTTCCATAGAAATTAACTCCATGAGGTCTCTCTCTCTCTTATGTTCCCTCATCCATTGGCCTTCTAAGTGTGATTTCTTGAAAGGGGAGATGGTTGTAAGTTTGAGTGAAAGAAAAGGTGAGTTTTGATGTTATGATGGTTTTGTGTCTAAAAGAGTAGATGTGAAGGTATGTTTTGAAATTTGGGATGTGATGCTATTTACGAATAGGTGTGAATTATATGATTAGAAGTGTTGTGATAAGAAACTTTATGGTGATGTATTTGTAAGCATGGTTAGAAAGATAATGATTGAATAAAGTACCTTTGAGAGCAAATGAATTATCATGTGGTTATATTCAATGATGGAAGATATGCTTTAAGGTGTGAATTTGAGGAAATTTTGAGGGAATGTGGAGATCTATTAAAAGTTAAAGGAAACTCCATTGTGTGACTAATGTTTCATAGCGTTCTTCTGATTAATGGATGTTGTGGTGTAGGCTTACTCTAAGATGGAAACGTTGTATGAATATCTAGTGAGGAAGCTTTGTTCTATTAAATTGAGTTAAGTGATGCCTAAGAGTTGAATGAAGTGATGTTTAAGAGAGTTCCTCTAGGCTTGAATCCAAAGAGGAAAGTGTTATGCTTATGTTTAATCTTGATGTGCATGAGTTGAGGGTAGTGTGAGTTCCAACCTTGTGAGAGGAATAATGGTGTTTTGGAGTATGAAACCTTGAAGATGGCATTACCCTAGGTGGGGGAGAGTTAGTTGAGTAGAATGGCATGTAATGTATTTACTCCAAGAGAATACTCAAGGGTCACTAAGTGGGAGAGGTAGTATGGGATGCTACAATCACATTGCACTTAGTGAAACGTACCAAGTCTTTTTAGAGTAAGTTAGCGCGGTCTTATACCTCATATTGTCATGTCATCTTGATAAAGGTTGTTGGAAGGTGCATTATGAAATTTTTTAAGCATGTGACGTAATGATGTTTTGGATTCACTATAATGAAGTTCAAATTTTAATAAAATTGCATTTTTTCCCCATGAATTATGGTTTCAAGGTGTTATGAGATGAGTTTATCCGACTTTATAGTTCATATAATCATGTCATCTTGATGAATTACTCAAAGAATGAAAATTTGATGTTTTAAGCATCTGTAATAATGTTACAATGATGTTCACTATAACTTTTTTGGATATTGAGAAATTTTTTTTTCCTTAAATTAAAGTTTAAATGTATACAAAAGTGTTTTATATAAGCATGTTTAATGTTGTAGAAGGTAGTTCCTCCATAAAAGAAGGCTAACAATGAGTTTTTTCTTCTTGAAGTTTTGATATAAGTGTTTATGTTGCTAAGTTTTTTAAAGTGTGAAAGGATTCTCTTTGATAGATGATGATTTTAGTTTTTAGTGTTTTTATCATGATTATAAGGTGTTATGTTAATCTAAGTGAGTCCTTGTTGTTCTTGAAGTTTTAGTGTCATTCGAGGAAGAATGTAATTCTAGATGGGGGAGAATGTAATGCCACAAAACAAAATAAAGTGAACTAGACCCTCATGAGTGTTTCTTGAGTTAATTTGAAGTTAAAATGAGTTAATTTAGTTTTATTAGGCAGTGTGTGAAGTTTGGTTATGTTTGGAGGTCAAACGTCCAAGAACGTCCATGACGTTCAAAAGGTGTGCCTTAGAAAGTGTTCTTGCGTCTTGTCGTGTTTGAGTGAGTTTTATGTGTTCGTTTTTCTTGAAACTTTCTTGAGATTTTCCTAATACCTATATGACTTATTTTAGGGGTTTTACATCCCGGGAACGACCCCACCTAAGACCCACAAGGGGACCTAAATGAAGGGCCCAAGACTTGGAGATAACTGCCAAAAAGCAGTGCCCAATGACGAGCCAATCAACGGCCACTCTACCAGGCAACGGACCGTAGACCTGGTACGTAGATGGGGAATGAAAACCTGCAAATTTTGGAGCTTCAGTACCAAGGAATGACACCCAATTGATGGGTCGTTGGTTGACAAACGGCCCGCCGTTTGAGGGTGTGGAGGCTGCCTGCAAAAGCTGGTAAGTGGCTTCCTTGGCTTGGGGTGTTTGGTAAATTAACCCCAAGTCTCTTAGGGACCTTGGACATTTATTTTAGGATTATTTTGATATATTTAAGTGTTCTAAATCCTAAGACCCCATTTTAGACTCCTCTTCCTAAAACCTAAAACCCCTCTCTCCTATAATTCTCTCTCAAGTGTCCGTGGAAGCTAGAAGTCAAGAAATGTTGCAAGGGCTATTGATGGTTGTTTATTAATAAAAACTTAATGATATTTATTCAATGTGAGTTATTTTATCCATCCTTTAACCCTCTTTTATTCAAGGAGTCAATTCCAAAAGATTCAAAAAGGGGTTTCAAACTCAAATTTCTTCTATTTTTAATTTTAAGCATGGGTTTTCTTCTAAAGTGTTGCAATGATTCATATGCGTTTATTCTAGAATGAATTTATTATTTTAATGTGAAAAACCTAATGAACTCATGTAAATTAATATTTAAAACTTTTAGCTTAAGAAATGGGTTAAATGAGCATCAATTGGTAGTCTTCAAGTTGAGGTTTCTTATGGTTGTTATTGTTATTTATCTACTTCCCAAAGGGCTTTATTATTATGAAATATTTAGTATTTTGTTATACTTTATGAAAGTTTGAATTAAAAGGTAAGTTGGTTATATTGTTTAGTTCAATTTCGAAATGCTCTTGAGTGGTATGGCCGATCTTCTTGGTGGCGGTGTTTACTTGAATTATATGAATTTGAAGTTACTAGTTTATTGTGAATGTATCTATTAAGTATTGTTATTTGAAATAAGCTGATAAATATGTTATTCTTGTTAACTGTGCCTTATGAAGTAATTAAGTGAAGTAGACTAGAGTATATTCTTAAATGAAGTTATTCTTGTTAATTGCTTTATCAAACTTGTTATGAGGAGTATGTTAAGGATTATGTATAAAGGACTTTTATGATTACGTGAAGCATGTAAGGAGTGTGATGTGATGAATGAAGGTCTAAGCATGTGCAGGAGTTAAATGTAAATGAAAATAAGCTTATGTGGAACGTGTGCTCACATGTACATACACACTCACACTTTAATGAATGAATGAAGCTATGTTAAGTCCTAAAGGGGAGTTTTGGGGTGAACACTCTTCGTGAGTTGAGATGAAGTGTTTAGTATCAACCCCACTACATCCCATGAGATTTCTAAGATAGGTTGGAGGATGAATGTCATTCATGAGTTCAGATGTGGTATTCACTAGTTATACTTAACCTATAGACTATAAAGTTGAGAATCCATGGGTAGTTATGCCTAGAACAGAGAGGATATGAAGGAAAGGTGGATTACACTTTGTGAGTTGAGATGTTGTATTCCAATGTAACTCTTGAGATGAGTACTCCTCGATAGTAGAAAATGAGTTACTTAGTAGAAATTTCCTTATCCCTTAACTATGCGCCCGCATAGATGTAGCTACTGGGAAATCCATGTAAATGCTAAGAGAATGACCTCATTCTAGGCAAGTAAGGATCCCTCATCCGATAGGGGTTAATGTAGAGATTCCATGTCTAGCTCTCATGCTCTATGTCGGTTTTTCTGACTCCCACAATAGAAATGAACGTTCAAAGTGAGTGTTCTACTTAGGGTAGGTAGTGGAATGGGACGCTATCTATCCATTACACTAGGTAGGCAATTCTAAGGGGGAGTCTTCGTGAAACTTATTTGAATTGAATGAACTAAGTCTTCTAACAGAACTGCTACTTAGGGTAGGTGGTGCTATGGGATTCTATCTATTCGTTGCACTAAGTAGGACCTTCCGAAAGGGAATACTTGGTGTCAAACCTTCTAAAAGAATGTGCTACTTAGGGTAGGTGGTGGTATCGGACGCCATCTACTCATTGCATTTAGTAGGCATTACTAAAGGGAAGACTTAGGTTGTTTGTAGGATGTCTTTTAATGTCTTGCCATTGATTGAGGGGATTGTTTCTCCCGAGTTGAGTAAGCCAAAAGGGTTAGTATTGAGGATTTCTTTTGTGTGTATCGAAGAAGGGATATGCATACTTCCTTCATGTATTACCTTAGTGAGTCTTACGATTATCCGTAGGTAGGTAAACTCTTACGGAAAATGAGTTAACTTTCTCTTTCACTTGGACTTGGAAGTTTACTCATTTAGAATAGAATTGTTCATTGTAATTGCTCAATTTGGATTTAATTGTGAATGCTTTAAATATTTCATTGTTAATGTTCCAAAGGGATTTATTGTAAATGCGTAAGGAATTCACTGTTAATGTCAAGTGAGTTCACTGCAAGTTTTGGTGAGTTAATGTAAATGGTCGTTTGGGTTAATAAAAACTGAGGGAATTCTTATCTAAGTGTTAAATGATGGTTCTTATAATGTTTTGGTTCTAAATTCATGAATGTTTTACTTAATTGGCATGAAATGGTATTTTACTATAATGTCTCTTTTCACATGTTTTTGCATATGCCATACTTAGTACATTGTTTTGTACTAACCCCATACTTTTCTATACTATAATTATAGGTTGGAAAGGTTTTGAAGGTTGAAGTCTAGGAGGTGAAGCTTGGGAAAGTTCCTCTCAAGATAAAGTGTGTCCTCATTTATTCGAAGGCATAATTCCTATATTTTTAGTTTCTTTATGTTAAGACTTATCATGTATTTCATCTCAATGTACAAAGTCGTGTCCCTAAGATAATTATATTGTGTATTTATGTTTGGCTTGTAATGATAATATTTCTTAAGTATTTATGAAAGATTTCCTTTTTATTGAATTAATCGTGAAAATTTTTAATTCTTCCCTACTTTTCATGTCTTATGTAATGAATGCTAGTTGAAGGGCTTGTGCAAGACCCTAAATGGTCAAGTATGCCCAGTCACAAAACAAGGGTTCTACCTAACTTCTAAGGGGTGCTTTCGTGTCATGACAACTTTTGTATCACAACTTAAGGTTTTGAGTAATAGTTTAAGGTCTAAAAGTCTCACTAGCCATGTTTAGTAGTATCTTGGTCATTGGTGTGAGTCGCGATACATCAATGGACAAGACGCTATAGGACGATAGAGTATAACTTTTTTCATTACTCTTGAATCGTGCCATAGAACTTAACTCCATAAGGTCTCTATCTCTTATGTTCCCTTGTCCAATGGTCTTCTAGGTGTGATTGCTTGAAAGGGGAGATGGTTGTAAGTTTGAGGGAGATAGAAGGTGGGTTTTGATGTTATGATGGTTTTGTAGCTAAAACAGTAGGTGTGAAGGTAAGTCTTTAAATTTGGGATGTGATGCAATTTATCTCTAGGTGTGAATTAAGAGATTGGAAGTGTTGTGATAAGAAACTTTATAGTGATGTATTTGTAAGCAGGGTAAGAAAGATAATGATTGAATAAAGTTCCTTTGAGAGCAAATGAATTATCTTGTGATTATATTCAATGCTGGAAGATATGCTTTAAGGTGTGAATTTGAGGAAATGTTGAGGGAATGTGGAGATCTATTAAAAGTTGAAGGCAACTCCCTTGTACGACTAATGTTTCATAGTGTTCTTATGATTGGTCGATGTTGTGGTATAGTCTTGCTATAAGATAGAAATTTTGTATGAATATATAGTGAGGAAGTTTTGTTCCATGAAATTTAGTTAAGTGATGCCTAAGATTTGAATGAAGTGATGTTTAAGGGAGTTTGTCTAGGCTTGAATCCAAAGAGTAAAGTGTTATGCTTAACTTGTACGGTTGATGTTTAAACTTGATGTGCATGAGTTGAGAATAGTGTGAGATCCTAACTTGTGACAGTCATAATGGTTCTTTGGAGTATGAGACCTTGAAGATGGCTTTACCCTAAGTGGGGGAGAGTTAGTTGAGTAGAATGACATGTAATGTACTTACTCCAAGAGAATCGTCAAGGGTCACTAAGTGGGAGAGGTAGTATGGGATGTACTCTCACATTGCACTTAGTGAAACTTACCATGTCTCTTTAGAGTAAGTTAGCGTGGTCTTATCCCTCATATTGTCATGTCATCTTGATAAAGTTGGTTGGAAGGTGCATTATGAAATTTTTTAAGCATGTGACATACTGATGTTTTGGATTCACTATAATGAAGTTCAAATTTTAAGAAAATTGCACTTTTTTCCATGAATTATGGTTTCAAGGTGTTATGAGATGAGTTTATGTGAATTTATAGTTCATATGATCATGTCATCTTGATGAATTGCTCAAAGAATGAAAATTTGAAGTTTTAAGCATCTGTAATAATGTTACAATGATGTTCACTATAAGTTTTTTTGATATTGAGAAAATTTGTTTTTCCTTGAATTAAAGTTTCAATGTATACAAAAGTGTTGTATATGAGCATGTTTAATGTTGGAGAAGGTAGTTCCTCCATAAAAATAGTCTAAGAATGAGTTTTTACTTCTAGAAGTGTTGATACAAGTGTTTGTGTTGCAAAGTGTTTTAATGTGTGAAATGATTCTCTTTGCTATATGATGCGTTGATTTTTTAGTGTTTTGATCATGATTGTAATGTGAAATGTGATTCTAAGTGAGTCCTTAATGTTCTTTAAGTTTTAGTGTCATTTGAGGACGAATGTTATTCTAGGTGTGGGAGAATGTAACGCCCCAAAATGAACTAATGTGAACTAGACCCTCATGATTTTTTCTTGAGTTAATTTGTAGTTAAAATGAGTTACTTTAGTTTTCTTAGGTAGTTTTAAGTTTGGTAAAGATTGGAGGTCAAACGCCCAAGAACGTTTATGATGTTCGGAAGGTGTGCCTTAGAAAGTGTTCTTCTGTCTCGTCGAGTTTGAGTGAGTATTATGTGTTCGTTTTGCTTGAAACTTGCATGAGATGTTCCTAAGACCTAGATGACTTATTTTAGGGGTTTAATGTCCGAGAACAACCCCACCTAGGACCTACAAGGGTCCCTAGATGAAGGGCCAAGGACTTGGAATAAACTGCCAAAAAGCAGAGCCCATTGACGAGAAAATCGACGGCCAGTTGACCAGGAAACGGCCCGTCGACCTAGTCGGTAAATTGGGGAATGAAAACCTGCAAATTTTGGAGCTACAGTACCAACCAACGACACCCCATCAACGGGGCGTTGGTTGACAAGCGGCCTATTGTTTGAGCGTCATTGAGGCTGCCTACAAAAGATGTTAAGTGGCTTCCTTGGCTTGGGGTGTTTGGTATATTCACCCCAAGTATTTTAAGTACCTTGGATATTTATTTTAGGGTTACTTAGATATATTAAAGTTTTTTAAACCCTAAGACCCCATTTTAGACCCCTCTTCCTATAACCTAAAACCCCTCCCAAACACCCCCCCCCCGACGGGCAGGGAAGAGGGTGTTCGGGGGGTGGTGGGAATTAGAGATGTTAGGGTGGAGCGGGTGTGGTTGGTGGGTGTGGGAGAGGTAGATAGGAGGGAGGATATATTGTTGGGGAGGTTATAGAAATGAGGAGGGTGCGAAGGAGTGTTTGTGTGGTTTCGTTTGTGGGTTTGTTTGTTGTTTTTGGGGGTGGTTGTTTTTTTGGTTGGTGGTTTTTGGGGAGATGTAGTGAGGTGTTGTGTTGAGGCGTGTGGGTATAATAAAGGGCGTGTGTGGGATATGGTGGGTAGGGTTAGTTTTTTGGGGTGGTCGCTGGAGGAAGGGAGAGGGGATAGGTTTACGGGTGTTAACGATGGTGGTGGGATAATGGGTGGTTGGGGGGGGCGGCCTGGGGGAGGTTGAGCATCTTTTGTGTTCCTGGGGTCCTGACTTAGCTTCGATTCGCATCCGTCGAAGGACTTTGGTGTAACTTACTGGGTGCCGTAGTGAGGGAGGAGGTTGGGAGGGATAGATTCCGAATGATAGGTTTAGCCCCCTCCTGCTCGCTGAGGGCAGGTCGCTCGGGTTTTGTAGTGGTATCCCGCTTCCGGTGCGCGGTCATGCACTTGTCGTCGCGTGTCCTGGTTCCGCCAACAGCGTTGTGTCTTTTAGCGCGCCGCTCCCCAGTGCGTTCTGTCATCCCGCCACCTGGCCCCGTGGCTTCCTCTCGTTTCTACTATCTACTTGCTTTAAGTCCTCCTGACCAAAGCTAGAACTCAAGAAATTGCTAGTAGGAAAGCTGTCACTTACTATTGAATGAGTTGAATTTGGTATTCTACAATAAATCATTGGTAAATTTATTCCAATGTGAGGTACTGACGATTATGACACCCAATCCTTACAACCCTCACTTTTCATTTTAAGGGAGATCAAATTTCCACAAGATTTCAGAAAGGATTATCAAACTCAAATTTCTTCTATCTTTGACTTTTAGCATGGGTCTTCTTGTACAAATGTTGTAATGATTCAAATATGTTTATTCTAGTATGAATTGATGATTTATAGTATTAATTGATGATTTTAATGTGAAAAACCTAATGAACTCATGTAAATTCATATTTCAAACTTTTAGCTTAAGCAATGGGTTAAATGAGCATGAATTGGTAGTCTTAAAGTTGTGGTTTCTTATGGTTGTTATTGTTGTTTAGATACAGCCCAAAGGGATTTATTATGATGAAATATTGAGTAAATTGTTATAGGTGATTAAACCATGGAACAAAGGGTAAGTTTGGTATGTTTTTGAGTTCAATTTTGAAAAGCTCTTGAGTGGTATGGTCCACCTTCTTGGTGGCGGTGTTTACTTGAATTATTTGAATTTGAAGCTACTAATTTATTGTAAATGAAGCTATTAAGTCTTGTTATGTGAATTAAGATTTTAAATATGATATTATTTTTAAATGTGCCTCCCATAAAGTAATATAATTGAAAGCAACCAAGATTGTATGGCTCTCGAAACAAACAGAAGGCTATTTCTTGTTAATTGGCTTTATCAAATGCCGATTATGAAAGTGTATTAAGGCGATTCATATATAAGTACTTTAATTATTATGTGAATCACTAGTCAAGCGTGTGTGATGGTATGACAACTGAAGGTCTAAGATAGTGATAAGGAGTTTAACATATAATGACTATCAATAAAGCTTATTAGTGTTTTGTTATAGCTCACACTCAAGTGACACACACACTCCTCTACTTTATTGAATGACATGAAGCTAAGTTAAGTCCTAAAGGGGATTTTCATCAGGGTGAACACTCTTTCCGGGATTTGAGATGAAGTGTTTAGTAGCACCCCTTACATCACATTTGGCTTTCTAAAATGTTGAGGATGAATTCCCTTCGTAAGTTGATATGTGGTGTTCACTAGTTATGCTTAACCTATAGTCCCCTAATATTGATAATCCGTGGGAAGTTAGCCTAGCCCGAGAGTGATAATGAAGAAAGGTGGAATTACACTTCGTTAGTTGAGATGTTTTATTCCAAATATAACATCTTTAGATGAGTACTCTCGTTTGTAGGAAATGAGTACTTAGTACAGAATTTTGCCCGCATAGGGTGTAGCTTTGGGAAAGCCATGTAAATTCTACGAAGAATGGACTCCTTCTAGGAAAGTGAGGATCCCTCATCCGATAGGGTTATGCGGGATTCCACCATATCTAGCTCACTCATGGTCTATGTCGGTTAAATATAACTCCCACAAAGACAACGAACATGCTAAGTCTTATAAAGGAGTGGTTCTACTTAGGGTCAGGTAGTGGAATGGGACGTTTTTATCCATTTCACTAGTAGGCAATCCGAAATGGAATCTTGTGAGACTTTATATTGAATGATAACTAAGTCTTCTAAAAGAAACTTACTACTTAGGGTAGGTGGTGCTATTGAGTCTATCTACCCAATTGCACTATAGGACCTTCTGAAAGGGAAACTTGGTGTCAAACCTTCTAAAAGAATTGTCTACGTAGGGAGGTGGTGGTATGGGCACGCATCTATTCATTTGCATTTAAGGCATTCCTAAAGGGAGACGTGTTTGTTTTAGGATTCTTTTTATGTATTGGCCATGTTGGGGGCGTTGTTTCTCCGAGTGAGTAGACAAATGGTTAGTATGAGGTTTATTTTTGTTGTATCAAAGAAGGCATATACATACTTCCTTCATGTCTTACCTTAGTGAGTCTTAGGATATATCCTGAGGTAGGGGAACCTTATACGACATACAGTTACTTTCACTTTCTCTTTCCACTTGGAGTTGGAAGTTTACCATAAGACTAGAATTGTTTCATTGTATTCTCAAGTTGAATTTCATTGTGAGTGCTTTAATATTTCATTGTTCATGTTCCAAAGGGATTTATGTACATGCCTTTATTGAAATTAACTGTAAATGTCAAGTGAGTCACTTTAACAAGTTTTTGGTGGTTTAATGTAATGAGTCGTTGGGGGTTAATAAAAATTGAGGGATTCTTATCTAAGTGTTAAATATGGTTTTATATGTTTTGCTTCTAAATTCATGATGTTTACATAGACCTTCAATATAGTTATTTGTCATTAATTCAGGAATCTACTAAGTTTTACCAATGTAACACCCATATATCACGAATCAATCCCTAAACAGAATATAAATACATCATAAATACGTGTGCCAAACACGACTTGATTACAAGCTCGAAATGAAATATAAAGAAACGCCCTTTTAAAACAAAAGGGAAAACATCCACTACTTTGGTCTAAATAGGCTAGACTCGACTAACACCGATAGCAGTCCTTGAAGATAAACAGGACCTACCAAAGTTATGGAGAAATGCTGATGTCCAAACCGTTGCTAGAGTCGTCAATCTATCCCTTAACCTTCATCTATAAAATAGTAAATAAAAGGGTTTAGAACAGTACTTGCAATAAGTATGGGTGTATGCGCACATACACATAAGGCTATGCATGATCAAAGAAAGCTCTTCCTAAACAACATGTTATTTCTGGAAAGACTAGTGACTAGACTTTCCTAAATCGTTAGATGTGAATTGATATATGAATCTGATGTATTTTAATGCATTCTAAACACATAATTCATTTTCTATATGATTACAAAACATTATAATCATCCACATAATTTTAGAACAACTCGAGCAAAAATTTGGAAATTTGATAATCCAAACCCGAGAGCCTTATTTTTCACACTTAGATTAATTTTTCATTATGTTTCTTATTCTTTTAATGTCTTCCAAGATTCCTTACATATAATGTTTCACTTACAATGGCAATGTTTCATTGTAGTCCCATACCTACCATGACGAGTTAGCAATTCACAAGATGAAGGATATGATTTAGGCTGCTCGCCCTAAACTAACTTCTTAGATTCTTCTTTTCTTTAGTCCTTTGGGTAGATCCTTTCTTATATCTATATAACTATCTATATATCTCATCTATCTATATATATATCTATATATTCTATCTAATATACCGATATCATTTATATATATTATTATTCTATGACCTCTCCCCCTCTATCTCTCTCTCTGTATATATATCTATTCCAATATTTTATTGGCTCAGGTGCGCATCTTTAGGTTTATTCTAATCTATGCTCCATTATTGGCGAATTCTTAGCAAGATAAATATTCATTCTTAAATGGGTATTCAATGTCATTTGTAATCCAATCTTTATTGTCTATGCCCATTAATTGTTATATGACCCCTGTTTATATACTTTAGGCATCTATTCATACTCCAATATGGCACAAGCCTTATGTTTATTTTTTCAGTCTCTTTCTTCTCTTCTTGTTGTTAGTTCAATAATTCCTTTTGTGATCCTATGATTTACTTACAGTGCAATTGTTTCATTGTCAGTCAACCCATACCCCCATGACTCAGTACGTAAGCCAGGACCTAATGAATGATTTTTCCTACCTTATAGGTGAGCTTCTTACACTATAATTCATTAACGTCATAACCCATTCTCTATTGATGGCCCTTGGCTTGTCATTCTTTCAGGTTTAATATATTATACATTCATTACACGATAATTTGGATCGTTGATGTAACATAAGACATCTCAATGAAGGTCCAATATATGGGACCTCACCCGAGGGCCTTTTTTATTTAGCAACCTAGATTTCTGCTTCATTCATTCTTCGCACTTCACATGGGTGGCGGTGGTCGTGGTTCATTCAATCATAAAGGAACCCCTCATGTAACACCCAGCTATACCTAGGGATGAAGTTTACTACTCTCTCGTGATTCATGAAGTTAACTGACCAACATGATCTAATGTCTTACTTGAATCTGATTTCACCTCCGGATTGTCCTTGCACAAAGAACTTCGGTGTCGTTCTTCATTATCTTTCATACTTGAGGCTGGCCTTATTTTTCTTTAGAGATATTAACTTTACCGACATCATGTGACATCATGGAATCTAGTGTGTTGGCCCCACACCGAAAGAGTGGAATAAGACCGGCCAAGTGGACCCTGAACATGCCTAGCGTAATATAGGAAGTTGAACCTTGCCTAGGATCCATTTGCAGTATAGGTTAAAGACTATGAGATATAATGAGAACCATACCTGGCATGCCCGATTCTCATCTCAAATGAGAGTTACGTGAAAACCTCCGCTCTTCCAAAAGAAGGCATCACACCGCTCAAAGCTATCCTAACTCATACTCAATATATATTCCGTTACATTCAACTCCATACGTAATGGAAGCTCGCTTCTAGTATGGACATCATAGATCAATAGATATTTTCTCATCTCATCCTTATATTAAGTAACACATTAATCTCAATACTTTTTTAGAGTATTCATAGAGACTTTTCTCTTCTTTCGCTTTACAACACTTCATATGTGAGTATGTTTTTTTGTAACATTTATTAGAACAATTTGAGATTGCTCTCATCTTCACCTTATCCCTCTTATCATGGTTCTCCCACATCATTAACATTGGCACATATTCCTTTCATTCAATAATTGCTCACCCCTTTACGTGAATGTTCATTCTTCTTTATCCCTTCTAGGTTGACGATGCAGTCATGGAGGACTTTCTTCTAGATTGAGATTTACTAATTTATTGATGACCTTGTCATCCTTAATGTACATTGATAATTGAATTTTACTTACATATCATTCTTTTGTGTTAATGAACTGGCTCAACCTTTTAACACCTTCATACGTGATATTCTTTTAAACATAGTAGCTTAGGTGTATGTAGACGAATGTTGGATGTCCCTGAGTGGGATGCCCTTAAATTCTGGGTTCATTGAAATTAGTTTATAATTGTATCTTATATTTGAACTCTAACTACACAAGATTGGCATATGATTAATATTGGCCTCAACCTTTGAATATTCAACTACATAACCATTTTGTTGGCATGTGCCAATTTTATGTATGTTTATATTTAAATTTAATTTGTATGAAACATTAGCCAATCTTTTATTTATTTAACATAGTATTATATCCATTTACATGCATCACTTTTAGACAATGTATCGTTAGCCCTTTTATTGGCATACGATTAGTATTGGCATAAATGATTGGGTATATATTACATAACCTTGTTTGTTTGCATAAGCCAAATTTTACATTCTTTCATGCTTGGTTGGATATGTATATTATGAATTAGACAATCTTTTAATTATTTAACATAATATTATAGCCATTTGGATGCATTCTTTTTGGACCATGTATTGTTCGCCATTTTATGGCATAAGCTAAACATCCCTCAAATTATGATTTCAGGAGAATCTTTTTAAGCCACCTTATAACATAAATCTGGCATAACGTTTTAACATATAAAACATCATAATATATCCTTTAAAGACACAACATCATCAACAAGTCACATTTAACAGGAGGTAAATGCACAACAAACCGTAAACCATCTTCATACATAATGTTTCGGACACAATCATAAATAGTAATCATTCTCTTAACCAATCTTGGGTCATGACTTTAGAGTAACGTTTTGACATATTCCGACAGCATCATATTAATATTTAATGAATTTAACGCCTTCTACTTCACTGTAAACACAATGTAACATTTGGACAAACACATCACACTTACAAACAATTACAGGTTTAACTAACACATCGCATTTCATGATTCACGTTTTATTACGCACTTAACTTTATACGATCACTAAACTTCATAGGTTAATGACATTCATATTCAAGTAACATTACATCTAAGATCCCAGCAACACATACCAACAACATTCTCTCTTCATATTAAACGGAATCGAAACAAAGGATACAAGGACAACGGAGTTTCGACAGAAGACGGAACAATGTCTAATTTTCAAGATCTTTGAATCATTGAAAAGAAAGTTCTCTTGTTTGGAGAAAAAGTCCAGGAGAGAAACCTATAACTTATGAAATTAATCTTGAAAGATCCCCATCACCTTTACGAAAACTAACACTTGAATAAAACTTGAAATTCGCCTAAACTCTCACCTTCAGGCATTCTATTCTACGTTTTTTCTGTCGGTTTTGTCGCCTACTCTGCATTAGTCGTCATGAGTCTCAACGTTATTTGATCAATGATTTTTAGGTTGGAGACTCTTATATTGAATTATAAAACTTACTGTTTAATAAGGTAATTTAATAAAATTAATTAAACAATTCAAAACAACCCCCCCTAAGGTTGACTAAACTAGGAGAACATAACACTTATCAAATCAGAAATTTGGTGTTGACTACAGTTTTTTGGTCATATTTCTGACTTTAGATTAATAAAAATTACATCCTTAATTTAATAATTAGTACCTAGGGTAAGTACTAAGTACCCCCTAAGTCCTGAACTATATCACCTTTCAAGACCATCCTAGGTTAGTACTAGGATGTTTCTTAAATTATACTAGGTTAGTGTAGGATTCCCTGTTTTTCGACCATAACTAATTATTTAATTGGATAATTTAATTAATTAAGTGACCTTAGGTAAATTTATAAAGTTCCCCTTAAGTCTTAGTACCATAACCAATCCTTTGAACCACCTCCGGTTAGGTACTAGTTGTCTTTTCCCTTGTTTTATTAGTTTTAAAACCGATCTGGATATGGCTTTTGTGATTTTGGTTTTGACCCTTTAATTACTTAATTAAATTAATGAAATTATTTAATTTAAAGTTTTAGACTAGGGTAATTACTAATGCATTAAAAGCACATAAATCATTTTCTATATGATTACAAATTATTAGCATCATCCACATCATTTTAGAACAACTCGAGCAAAGATTTGGAAATTTGATAGTCCAAACCCGAGAGCCCTATTTTTGACACTTAGATTATTTTTCAGTCTGTTTCGTCTTCTTGTTTTGTAATTCAATGATCTCTTTTAATCTTATGTTTCACTTACAAGTTCAATAGTTCATTGTAGTCCCATAACTACAATGAATCGAGTAAGCAATTCAAAAGACGAAGGAGATGATTTGGCTACTCTACTTTAAATTCTTCATTCTTATTTTTTTTAGGTATGATCACACAAACACACACACACACACATATATATATGCCAATATTTATTGGCTATGCCAATTCTTTAGTTGGTTCATAATCCATGCTCCATTATTGGCTACCTTACTTACAAGATAAATATTTCATTCTTAAATTTGGGTATGAATATATTTATAAGTCAATCTTTATTGGCTAAGCCCTTAATGTTATTAACACTGTTTATAACCTTCAGGAATCAGTCATATCCAAATTATGCACACAGCCTAACGTTTTTTTTATTTTTTTCAGTCTCTTTTTTCCTCCCCCTTTGATTTTCTTCTTCTTGTTGTGTAGTTGAGTAAACTTTTGATCAATAGGTTTTTCTTACATTGCAATGATTCATTGTATTCCCCCATACCCACAATGATTCAAGTAAGTAATCCAGGACTAAAGAATGGATTTTCCTACTTATAGTAAGTTTTTTTATTTTTCATTCTTGTACATTAGATATTAATTCATTACCTTTTTTCATAAACAATTTCCCTCTATGGCATGACTTGATTTCATTACTTTCATATTTTATGTATTATACTTTCATATACACATATCTGTCGAATCGTTGATGAACATTAAGACATCTCAAGATGAGGGCCAACATATACATCTGGACCTCAACCTGAGGGCTTCTTTAGCAAAACACTATTCTACTCATTCATTCATTCGTTGTACTGCACTTACTGCATTTCATTCATTTCGTAGGCTGATGTAACACCACTATACCTAGGATGAAGTTTAAGATTTTCATCGGGATCATGAATTGCAATGACCAAGAATAACCTACCTGTCCATTACTTAAATCTAATTTAACCTCCTGTTGTGTCTTGCACAAACACCTTTGGTATGGTTTCATTCATCATCATTTCAATACTTTGAGGATGGACTCATTCTTTCCTTGGGAGTTACCTTACCCGACATACATCATGCTAGCATCATGTATGGCAATGTCTCCCCACAACCACCGAAAAGAGGTGGAATCACACTAGACAAAGTTAAACCCTAACATGCTAAGCGTATATAGGGATTGGAACCCTATAGATCCCTACTGGCGTATATGGTTTTAAAGACTAGGAGATTACGGATAACCCATACACCTCGCATGCCGCACATCTCATCTCATGAGAGTTAACGTGAACCTTGTCCCTTCCCGAAAGAAGGCCTCACCGCCTCATAGCTAGCCCTAATCGATACCCAATCCTAATTTTCATTACATTCAACTCATACGTCATGGAAGTTGGCTTATAGTATGAGGAAATAATAGATCAATAGATGATTTCTCATCTCATCATTAGTATTAAGCATACATTAATATAAATGCTTTCGTTAGAGTGTTCATGGAAACTTGTCTCTTCTTTAGCTTTACACTCTCATAAGTGAGTACGTTTCGGTAACATTTGCTTAGGATCATTTGAGATTGCTCTCATCTATCACATTAGCCTCTTATCATGTTGTCATCACATTTATTAATGTTAGCACATTTGCTTTTCATAATTACTCACCCAGTTACATGAATGTTCATTTCTTCTTTATCTTATAGTGTTGACTCAAGCATTATGGAGGCTTGCTTCTAGATTGAGATTTACTCACTCTATTGATGATTTTTCATCCTTACATTACATTTATGAATGTGAATTTTCCTTACATATCATCCTTTGGTGTTAATGAGACTGGCTCACACCTTCTAACACCTTCATGTGTGAGTATTCTTTCCATGTGCTTAGGTGTAGTGGACTTGTCTCACTTCTTTTAAGACCCCATTCTGGTCACTTACTTACTTTAGAACTCTTTGATTATGTTTATAACTCCACGTTACTTACTTACTTTAAGTTAGTGATTCATATCTCGTTTATTGCGATGAGCACTCATTTCAATGAGTTTCACAGTTCTATGTACTGCTTTTAGAGCATGGTTTGGGAGTTTGTCCCAATGATGGCATGCCATTGTAATTCTGATTCATTGAATTAGGGTTAAGAGGTTCTCATATTATCATTATACTCTAACACAAAAGATTGTGATATGATTAGTATTGGCCCTCAACTTTGAATATTAAACCTAACATAACCATTTTTTGTTGGCATGTTCCTTTTACATACGTTCAATTTAAAAGTTTAAATACATGAACACATTATCCAATATTTTATTTTAACATAATATTATATCCATTTACATGCATCACTTTTAGATATGTATCGTTAAGCCCTTTTAATTGGCATCAATTATATTGGCATAAACATTGGGTATAGTTACTAACGTTCTCTTGTTGGCATAGGCCCAATTTTAACTTCCTTTCTGATTTGTTGGATATGTAATTATTCATTATCCAAACTATTTTAATTATTTAACACAATATTATAGTCCATTTTGGATGCATTCCTTTTAAGACAAATGTCTCGTTATATCCATTTTAATTGGCATAAGCCAAACAATCAGTCCAAAGATGATGTCATGGAGATCTTTTTAGCCAAACCTTATAACAATAAATCTAGGCATAAACGTTTTTTAACATATAAACATCATAATATGACATTTAAAGGACACAACATCATCAACAAGTCACATTTACCGTAGTACTGCACAACAACCGTCCTCTTATACCTAATGTTTCGACACATCATAATATAGTATCATTCTCTTAACCAATCTTGGTTCATGACTTTAGAGTAACGTTTTAAGACATATTCGACAGCATCATATTAATATTTAATGAATTTAACACCTTCATAACGTCACTATAAAAGCAATGCAACATTCGTACAAACACATCAATACTTACAACAATTACAGGTGTAAGTAACACATCGTCAATTCATGATTTCCGTTTTAAGCACTTAACTTTATACGATGACAACTTAATAGGTTAATCGACATTCATAAGTCAAGAACATTACATATAATATAAGCCAGGACTACATACCAACAACATGATCTCTAACATATTAAACATGGAATCGAAAAGGATATTAGGGACAAAGTAGTTCGACGAGAACACGGGAAAAACCCTAGTTTTCAAGATCTTTGAATCATTGGAAAGAAAGTTCTATTAGAGATATAAGTCAAAGAGAGAAACCTATAAATTATTTAGAATTTAATATAGGAAGATCACCTTGAAAGAAACCTTGAAGAAAACCATGAATTCGCCTAAGAACTCTTCAGCATTCTTCATTTTTCTTGCGGTTTGTCGCCTACTGCCTTAACGTCGTGAGTCTCAACGTTTTGATCATGATTTTTAGTTGTAGGAACTGATATTGAATTTAAAAACTTATTTCTAAAAGTTAATCTAATAAATTAATTAACCAATTACCTAAACACCCCTCCTAAGTTGACTTAACATAGGAGAACATAACACTTAGTCAAATCTGAAAATTGGTGTTGACTATGGTTTCGGTCAATATTTTGACTTTATATTAATAAATTAAATCCTTAATTTAATTAATTTAGGGATCTAGGGTAAATATTAAAGTACCCCTAAGTCATTGTAACTATAATAAACCCTTTAGGACCATCATAGGTTATGTACTAGGATGTTTCTTGAATTATACTAGGTTAGTGTAAAGATTTCGTTTTGACCATTTAGACTAATTAATTAAATGAATAATTTAACTAATTAAGTGACCGTAGATAATTAATAAAGTACCCTTAAGTCTTTTGACCAGAACCAATCATTTGAACCATCCTAGGCTAGGTACTAGGTTGTCTTTTTCTTGTTTTAACCGAAATCTGGATATTGCTTTGTCATTTCGGTTTTTGACCCTTTAAATTAATTAATTAAGTTAATAAATTGTTTATTAAGTAACCTAGGGTAATTACTAAATTACCCTTAAGTCATTAGTATCTTAACTAACTCTTTGGACCATCCTAGGTTAGGTACTAGGTTGTCCCTTTCTTTTCTTAACCGAAATCTGAAAATTTCATTTTTATTTTCGGTTTTAGCCCTTTAAATTAATTAATTAGGTAACCTAGGGGAATTACTAAAGTACCCCTAACTCTTATTAACCATAACTAAACCTTTTGGGACCAGGCCTATGTTCGGTACTAAGGTTGTCTCTTCACTAGTACTGAATAGGTTTTAGCGTCAACCCGCGATTTTGGTCCTAGGTTATCAGTGCACATATGGTTGTTCCATTTGGTTAGTCCTAGTTTTAGTTCTTTAGGGGGCAGTAGGTTAGAGTCCAGAATTTGTAGGGAGGTTTAGGCCCCACATGGGTGGTCCCTTGTCACGTTTTTCCCCCTAATCACTAACCAGAATTCGTTAGGGGGTCCCCCCTCCTTGGCAGCTTCTTTACATGCTTGCAATGTGCTTGCACTTTTTTGGTTTAACTTTCCTAAACCTAATATGTATTTTATGGTTCATATGGGAATGTTTACTAATTGTCCGAAGGACCCTTACCGTGTTCTTGGGCACTACTTAATTTACATGATCATTTTAAATGGTCATGTGCTATGGTACTAGGCTTGACAACTTGGATGTCTAGTACATATGTTGTGTAATATAACGTCAAAAAAATAGCTTAGGGTCTTCATTGCAGGTACATTTCTTAAACAAGCTCATTAATACTTAGAAAAATTGGCTAACACCATTTAAGCCAATATTTTCTAATATGCCTAATACTTTTCTTATTTGGATATTATATAGAAATTGGCTATACCCTTTGACTAATTTTCTATACTATGCCCAATATTTCTCAATATTGATCATTGGAATGCCTATGTATCCCCAATACGTATTCTTAAAGACCTATTGGGCTTTTCACTAGACATGTAATTTTCCAGAATGTTACAATATTCCATCCATTTCGGATCACCAAAATATATCGTGACTTGCATTAGATTTATTGGTGGAACAGAATGAAAAGGAACATAGCGACTGTGTGTCTAGATACTCAAATTTTCAATAAGTCAAGGCCGAGCATCAAGGATCGGGAGGTTTATATAAGGATATTGATATCCCCACTTGGAAGTTAGAAGATGTCAACATGGACTTCCTGGTAGTTTTGCCTCGTAAATGTAGGCAACATTACTCCATTTTGGTTGTTGTATATTGGTTGACTAAACCATCACATTTACTTTCCATAAATGTTTTTTATTCGGCGGAATATAATGGTATATTGTACATTATGGAGATTGTGATGTTGCATGGGCTCTTTTATTGATCATTTCTGATAGAGGTACCAATTTACTTCCAAATTTTGGAGGTCTTTACAAATGGGCTTAGTTTTCAATTAAAACTTAGTACTGCATTTCACCCTCAAATGGATGGTCAAGTGGAGCGCAACATATGTACCGTAGAAAACATGTTGAGAGCGTGTCATTGACTTCAAAGGTAATTGGGATGAATACCTACCATTCAAATATTTCTATTGTACCATTTAAAGCACTTTATAGTAGGAGTTGTCAGTTTCCAGTTTGATGGTTTGAAGTGGAAGAATTTTCTCTTATTGGTCCTTAGGTAGTCTATGAAACCATAGCAAAAAGTTTGAATTATAAAGGATAGTTTAAAAAATAGCTTATAATTGGCAAAAGTCATATGCCGACAATAGAAAGAGGGATCTTGAGTTTGAAATAGGTGAATTGGGTGTACTTGAAGATTTCACCCATAAAAGTGATGATGAGGTTTGGTAAGAAAGGAAAACTTACACCTATATGTGGGCCCTTATCAAATCTTGAAGTGAGTCAGTAAAGTTTCTTAGGAGTTGATATTTCCAAATGAATTGGCTCCAGTTCACCCGGTGCTCCATTCTCTTTATGAGGATGGGAGTGAAATCCTCAATGGTGTAGAATCACATTATGTGAGGAGTATGGAGGTTTATTCTTGACTTTCCTTGACCTTGGTGTTTAAGGGAATGATGTGATGAATATTTGATTTGGCTTACCCCAAGTGGGGGATAATGTTCCTATATGGTAAGGTCTTGAATGCCATTAGTGTTCATACTTCGAGTTTCCTTGAACTTCTCTATTCTAGAATCACTTTCAGTGATGGTATGAAGTGGACTAACTTAGATACTCATTTAGGATATCTTGAAATTCTCACCTAATGGAGTATGAATGAAAATTTTTATTAAATGGTTCCTTCTTTATAATGGAATGAGGTGATGTTAAGAAGGATTAGAACAAGCCTGATCCCAAGAGGGGGATGTTGTTATTGACTAGAAGGATCGGGTAAGTACAAGGTCTCTTTAATGAGATGAATTTCTCTTTGATGGGTTTACCCTAAGTCAGTGATGATGAGTTAAGTAGTAAGGTATTTTATATCCCTATTTTTTTATTCTATTATTACTCAATCTTGAAACCAAATAATTCATATTAGCTTGTTCATGTTATGGAGTCTTGCATATAAGTATAAGTTTTATCTTCTCTGTGTGTTATGCATGTCTTGAATGAAACTATGTTATTCATGTTTTGAAGAATTCATATTGCATGAAAAAGGGATTTTTGATAAATTGTATGTTCCTTATGTTGTTGTACATCTTGACATGGTAAATGTGCATTTGACTTTATGAGATGGTTTAATGAGCATACTTGATAACACTTCTAATGTGAGGGTATATTTGTCCCCACAATGAGGAGTTGAGTTTTATTTAAATGAGAATTGATAAAATCCCTTACAAACAATGTCGTGACTTTTGTAAATTTGATGGGGTACTAATGTTAAGATACAGGCCTCACCACTCTTTATAAGTTATGGCGATTGTGACGACCCATATGATTGATGTGTAACCTATGAATTAATAATACCAATTTTCCTAAATCGATGTTGTTCAGAAGCTAAGATGTATACTGCAAAGAAATGAAATTTTGTGATCACTTCCAATTGGTGTGATATTTTTGGTGTAGTATAGCATTTTGACTTCATGCGGAAGGGAGTAATGAGCATAACTTATTGGATTATACAAGTCTAGAAAATTTTTCCTTAACTATGAAATTGAGCTTTGTGACAAACAGTTTTGTATGTGTTAATTTGCAGAAATGTCAGTCATGTACTACGGCAGAAAAACTGAACAATCCGTCTTTGACATACAACTGTACATGACGTTAAATTAGCTCATAGTATGCTCCCCCTTGAAATGGATATAATGTCTAAGGCTAAAATATTTTATCAGATCTACCTCAATTCGGATCTTAGTACGCATTATTATATGAGAGTCGCTTTAATTGCCTCATCATCGACGTTTTTAATAAGAACATAATTGTGAACCTGCATAATGTTAGATATAACAGGTACATTGCCTAATTTCACCACCTTTATAATTTATGAGATAAAAGTAAAGTCATTTCTTATTCAGTTTCTTAAGGGGAGTTCCTTCCTACAACATGAGAAGATGTCTATGATCTTGACTGCCTTGGAGTCGAGTAAATAAGTCCCTCTACTAATTTCCCCACATTTGTTTTGCATTGAATTCAGAATAGTATGAAGACTACTGCGGTGATTCTCCTTGTAATCTTATTGGTGATGTTGGATACTATTATTTCCGTATTATTTGCAACATGTTGCGAGTTCTCTATACGTACTTCATTGAGTCCTATCAAAAATGTATAAAAAAGTGTTAATTGTCATTCAGAGGCGACGATGTCTTCCTAAGTACGGGGATATCTATTTGAACACTTCAAACAATGAACTAGGATAATCATAGCCTCACAATTGCCTTAATAATAATGATAACATAATGTCTTTATAAGAATGTGAACAGCCTTTGTAAATGAGAACTAGGTATTGCGATGGAGATTTCGGATCAAATAACGTACAAAGTGGAAATCCAGACGCATCCGAAACACTACTCGTATCGTGCTAGGTTGGCCTTTTCCTATTATGTTCTTCCTTGTGCTAAAGTTTGTTTTAGGAGTTAAATAGAATATATGGCTAAATCAGTATGTATATGTCACCGTGTATTTGGTTGAACTGTACCCAGAAATGACTCACCCCAAGGACCACCCACCAGGGTAACTTCAAGGAGGACCAGCATTGCCAAAATCTCCTCACTAGGCAGTTGCCAACACCACGTGACCCAAAAAGTAAAATTGGATTGAACATCACTAGTTAGGTTTATTGACTTCCCCCATCAATAGGGGCGGCCACCCAGTGTCACAAGAAATTATAACCCCAAATGATTTAGCTCTGTCCCAAACCATGAACTGCAAGGCGACCCCGTCAACCCATCCACGGTTCGTGGATGGGGCCATCGTTTGGACCTGCAATACTCTGTCTAGACAGGGCTAATTAAGGGGTGAACTGGGAAATTCACCCCCACGTTCAAATTAGATGGAAGGTTATTTTACCTATTTTTTGTTATTTTAAATTAGTTAAAAACATGAATCCCCAATTTAGAATTCATTTTTCAAATCAAACCTTTCCCTCCCAAATAAGATTCTCTCTAGAACTCCATAGGAGACCAAACTCTAGAACGAGCTAGGGGATGGATTCCAAGTTCTTTAATCTCCAAATTTTCGTGGGATTTTCTTGTTTCCAAGCGTACTAGTAAACAGCCTTGATCCTTTGTTTCAAAACCTTTCTATCTAAGGCGATCTGTTTCTATCAATATGATTTTAACAAAGAGAATATTCATATGATCAAAACCACATCCCAAGTTTACACACACATACTTACCACATGGGATTTATTGTGTCCATTGGTTTTCTAAGTACATTAATAATGATGTATTTAATTATTGATCAATTGTCTTTAAACATAATATTTCAAGACAATATCCTTGAGAACCCATGATATAACTGCCTAATAATCTCAATTTTATGCCTATAATGGGTCCCTATGCGTGATCTTGAATTAAAATGTTGATATGAAGTATCAATTAGAATTGTGAATGATATTGTTTTCATTGTTTTTCTACCTATATAATTAATTAGAATTGTTAGTATTTATTAATCCTATTATCATGGATTGGAGAACGTGGCGTAAGTGACCTAACTTCCTTATTCAATTGTATATGCTCGGATTAACATAATATGGTTTGGTCCCTTACGACGGTGGCGGTTTCTAACATACTTGTCTATCTATATATTGTTTGTAGCTCATGGCAATTGAGGCAATAGATGAAGTGGATTGAAATGATAAATATAATGATTATGAGGGTATGTGTGGTAGTCTTTAAATTCTAATTTCCAGTCTTTAGGTTATACATATTATATTATGTGATAATAGGATAGATTTACGGGTAAGGTTCTTGACATGTTAGAATGTTGATGAATAACTATGTAGACAATGAGACCTAACCATGTAACCCGAAACTAAATGAATGTAGTCAGACACCCAAAGATGACCTAACTTTAAACTACGAGCCTAACCTGTTGAAATGGATAGTATATAATTGGTCCCCAAAATTGGCTAATATTGTGATATAACGTGTAATAGCACTAAAATATTAGAAGCTGTTTGAAAAGTACAAACTAAGGTGATACTAACACCTTCTGACCATCCTAAGCTCACACTAAATATCTAAAAAATATTCGTTTCCTACAATGTGTGAACAAAAAAATTTGTGTTTCATGGTGTGTTAAGGTTTTCTTCACTAGAAAGTTACTACTATACATGTCTATAGGAAGTGGTTAAAGTATTTAACTCTGAGAATATTGGAGGTCCAAACGACAAAATGCCAAGGCATTTCGAAGGACATATGCTTTGAGTCGACCTTAGTACTTCTAGGCGAGTGTGTCGTCGGTTTTCGTGTGTCTTTTGGATGAAATTAGGTGAGAGGTTTTAAAATTATATAGACGTTTTGTATTTGGGTTGGAAACTTCCGGGGAAATTATCCCAAGGACCACCAAAGGGTCCTTGAAGAAAGGACCAAAAATGTTTGGGCATGGGCAAGTCCCCAGGCAGACCCCAACAACGGAGCCAGTCGCATGGCCGTCTGGCGTGACCCCCGTCAAAGTGTGTCGTCTAATCATAACTTAACATCCGCGAGGAAAAGGAAAGCAATAAAAATCTTTGACGCAAGCCACTGTATCCAACGACGGGGAGTAAACGCCCCGTCGTGGCTGTGATGCCCCGTCAAGGGCAGGGGTCGCGCGAACCTTGTTCCTTCGCAGGTGGTTGCTGCCACTTAAATGGGTGACTTGTTAAATTCAACCCTACTTCTAAATTAATTTTTGGACGTTTTTAATTAGGTTTTATTTGGGAATTTTATAAAGTAATATAAGGGGTAATCACATGAATACTTCCAATCTTCATCAAACCCAAACACTTGGACATATCCCAAACTCCCATTGAAGTCCACTTGAATAGGGGCAGCTGGTAGTAAAATTCTTCACAAAGTGAGAATTAATCATCCTTGAGGTATGGCTTTTGATCCTTGATCCTTGAAACTCGTTTCATCAATGTGCCCAATTCTCAACATGTTTTTCAAAGTTTTCTAAAGTGAATTGTTCAATTTCATGATTCTACCATGGATTCTTTCATAAATGTGTTATAAACATTGAATTATGATCTAATTGATATTTTATTGATTATTTGAATCTAAATTACCTATGAACCCATGTAAATTGATGAACCCTATTTTTTAACTATAATGTGGGTTACTTGATATTAAGCTAATGTTGATGAATTATTATGTAGTTTCTTATGGGCTTTCTAATTATATAAGAATTGTATTCAATTGTTATCTAATGATAGATATTCTCTTGTATCCTATAATGTAAGGTGGTGGGTGGTCTATAGTCCCTAATGCTCTATAACTGAGTTGTTCATGACTTGAGGAATATTGTACAAGTATTGTTATCCTTGAAGGGTGGTTTACTCAATATCAATGTAGTTGCTCTTATGTGATCATTATGACCAATATTTACACACACATATATCATGAATAACTAGGAGTATAATAGGTTCATGGTGTAAATTGAAAGAATGATTATCATATGCACCTATATCTATTATTATGCATGTATAGTATATGACTAATGAAGTATGATCATGTGTTGTCTAAATGTGTTTATATGAAAGGCTACCTCATATATGTACAGATAAACACACATTAATATATGAATGAAGTATGTTAATTCTAATCTAGTAAATAAGAGTCTCTTGGATGGTTTCCTTAATTCTACTCTATACTAGATTATATTAAAATATATTCTCACATGAAGTAGGTTTTGATGAATGTAAATTCTCATTATTATCTAAAAAAATTAAGCTTGTATCAGTGTTTATAAGAGCGTCTAACACTCACTAAATACTATCTTTGTCACAAGCCAAAGTACACCTTAGAAGGTCGGGTATCCTTCAAGTTATAACACGGAGTCTTGACCTCTCGGAGGTCTTGTACAAGCCCTTAGATATCATTCATTGAATATATACGAAAAGTAGAGCGGAATTTAAATGTTTTATTCAAACCATAATGCTGAATTATTTCATAAAACTTCTAATATATGCCTTAAAAACCATCTATGACATCATGAATACAATATTCTTGGATCAAATGTAACACTTTGAAAATCCAAGACGTGTCTTAGAGCCTAAAATAAGTGTCATGAGGTTTAAACACTGTTTTAATACCTATTTTATTGAATATAGGTAATTTAGGAATTCTAGGAATCAAAACGTTCAAGAATGTCCATGACGTTCGGAAAACTAGTCTGAGGTACTATTCGTGGTCTAAGCTATTTGACTAGCTTTTTAGGTATTCTAAATCCTGAAAATTGGGGTACCTATTGTGTGTTTTTAAATAATTTCCTGGTTGAACTTCCGGTACTACTCCCCAAAGACCAACCAAGGCCATTGAGGAGACCCTTGCATTTGGGGTCAACACTGCTATCTGCCTGGGTCATGCGCACCCATGAAAGAAAATCGACAGGGCCGTGTGTTTATAAAATATGTCTCATGTGTGGGTGTGATAAAATATTTCATGTAACCTCACTATAGCAATGTTCTATGTACTCGATATATATTAAATAATATATACTATATATTATATATATTATATTAAATATATATATATATATCTAATATGTTATGTGTCTGTAGAGATCTCATCTAAACCTCCAAGGAAAGTACGAAAAAGTTTTAAATTTTCGCTAATTTGACCTATGATATAATGATGTAAACTATAGTCTAGTCTTAATCCTGAAAGAGGAAAGACAACACCGGTTTAACGTCTAGGGGGTAAACTCGGATTTGACATCAACGCCCATAAAAGTCTAAACATATAAAAAATATAAAATACATCCCTAGTGGTGGTATCTCCTAATCGTCGCTAATGCCACGTAGGATTCCAGCCTCGCTGTTCACTTGCCTTGAAAGCCTTGGAAACGCGAAAACCCTTGAAATACACACATCACAGCGTGGTCTCTGTGTGGAACACCCTAAGTGTGGATAGATGTAGCAAAATATGTCACCGTACGAAAGGTCAAGTAGAAACTAGCAAGCATACAAAACAAAAGATATCTCAAGGTTAAGTCACAATAGACAAATCAACAGATAAAAAAGAAACATAGCATGGATAAAATCATAAAATAATTAAAATTATTATAAAGCATATAAGAGTTCTTACTTAACTCATTGGTCTTCTTATTCAAATGAAATACTTCACAAGTCACCTCCAAGTATACTTCTGCAAAGCTAAGGTAGCATCTCATACTACTACCAAAGTTAAGTACCTCTTTTTGGTCATTCCTGATCATAATTCACTCTTATAATTAAGACTTAGATTCATCATAACATATTAGCACTATGCCCCTAGGCCACCTCAAAAAACACTTGTACAATGCATGTGAAGTATCCCATTCTACCTCACACACTAAGCATGTCTTGGAGTCACCTTATTTTCCTTTAATTTTTATTTAGGATTATCTAGTAGACCTACTTCATATTGAAAAGGAACTATCATCTTAAGTGAATCATGTAATAAAAAGCGACCACAGCCATTACTCAAGCTAAACAAACATATCATAGGGGTCATGTCATAGGTAGTTTCAAATCATACTTGTGTCCTGTATGGATAGAATCCCATACTACCATCCACACTAAGTACTTCTCTAAACTAACCTAATCCAAGATAACTAAGGAAGGAAACACCCATCCTAACCATTATGCAACCAATCATGTAGATGCAAGATAATCATAGGGGATCATGAATCCTCAACCCTAAGATATCATGAGAAACTAATCTCATGTTTTTTCATGAAATACACCTTACATGCAAGTAAATATAACACTAAGAGATTTAGGCCTTTCCCCTAAAGAAACCATGAAATGGTTTTGGCCAAACCAATTACAGCTATCATGATGAAGCATCCTATCAACATAAGACCAATCTAATCATGGGAGAGATTACTTCATCCATCCCAAACTATCATGAGATGCATCACCTTACTATCATTAGTAATTCAACCCACACTTATATGAGACTCTACATCTCAAGCTACAATGAGTATATCAACTCAAGCCTCCTTGAGATTTACTATCCCAAGCTACCCTTGAGATCTATTGTCAGGACTGGGGAGCACCCTCTAGAAGTAACATGACATACTGGACCTCTTGGAGATATTCTACAAGAACATTGTTATCATTTATTGCATTTTCATAGGTAATTAGCAGAAAATTACAATTTTTCATAGCACATCATATGCTAGAAACTTCACTTCATATATATAAAATATCATAAGTACATATTTAGACTCTAGTCTCATTTTTCCATACCTAGACTCATCATCATTAGAGTATATTGCGGACACGACCCTTACAACATAATCATAAGTATATAATTACAAGACTTTAAACATGACTTGACATAGGAAATCCTTGAATCTTAAGGATTCTTTTTGCTTGATCTTGGGAAACACATAACCATCTCCTCCTTAATATATACATCCTTTAAGCATCCATAACCTACACTTAGTGTAAAACGTAGATAATAATGGAGTAGGTACAAGAATTCACTAAGTATGGCAAGAACATGCATTTAAAAGGGACATTTTCTTGAAATCATACTTCATGCTTTTATGAGAAAATCTTCATAAAACCTTTATACAATAGCATTTATATCATTCACATAATTCATATATATATATATATATATATATATATTCAAAGGCCAAACATCATACAAAATTATACATAGAATTTAATCCACATTTGGGCTCACTTTACAGTGAGCTATTTCAACTTTACAGTGACTAATTCCCTTTTACAGTGAACATCTTTTCTTTAACTCCATAACCTCCAAAGTAACCCTCTAGTGATACTTGATGTAATGTATTTCCTTAGGGCCACAAGGAAACCATGCATACAACCTACACAAGCCAACACAGACCATTATAGAAGTATAATACATTATAGACACATTTAGGTCAAGAACTTACGGACATTACAGTGAACTTAGAACACCTTCCTAGGACTTCCCTCAAGATCCACTTGTGCAATGCATAGGTTAAGTGTCATACCCCCACCTACCCTAAATAACTATCCTTAGGTTATCCTAGTTGGAATCCTTACTTTACTTCCATTGTCCATTTTACTTTAGGGAAACTATAGTCTTAACTGACACTAAGACCATGGGTGCTACATGGAATTTGGTGTTGTAGAGCATTACACCAATGGAAGGTGTTCTTACCTAGACAAGGTAGCACATTAACACATGTTAGCATACTAAGTGAGATCACTTACTAGATCCTATGTAGCAAGAAAAGTTATGGAACTTGGAGGTAGATGTGAAAACCTTCTTTATGCAAAATGGGTCATATGGTTATTCACTTACGGAAACCCTCTTTATTCCTATTGAGTCATTGTAGTTATCCACCTCATGAGGATTATGGTGACCTACCTTCCTACAATGGGAAGGTACACCCCTCATCTTCAAGTTCATTCGGTGCTACGCTAAGTTACCTTTAGTGAAAAGACTTTATTAACATTATTTTCTAAAACATAGGCCGTGGGAGATTTACTCCTTATATGCGTAGCTCATAGGTCATAAATGAGAGTTCATCAACCTAAATGATGTGAGAAACCATTTCACATGAACATATCATATGTAAAGCACCATCAAGTTTAGGGTACCCTTGAGAACACCTTTCAATGGCCCATCTATTGACTAGATCATCATTCATGTGTGTGTGTATACATATATGTGATAAATCCTTTCACATAACACATTAAATCCACACATGTTCATACTTCATCTTATTCATGCATAAGTGTACATGTGTAACTATATGTGCAATCCTTTCATTTAAACAAACCTTTAGACACTCGAGGAGGCGATGAGGGGGGGGCGATAAAGACGGTGACGGGGCGACAAGAGATGTTGAGGTATAGTGCGGGGGCTAGATTTGGTATTAGCGGGGGGGTAAGGTTGTCCTAAGGGGATCGGTGAGTGGGAGAACATGTAGGGTATGGGTTTAATCGCTAATTATAGGTTTATAGGTTTATTTAGTTGTGTTGTGGGGTAGGGCGGGGTCGGTATAGTGCGCTGGGGCGGATGAAGGGGTATATTATCAATCCTTCATCATACCATATGCTTCACATAATAGATATTAGACATTTCATAACATTCCCATACATTCTTTTCAAGTATATAGAAACCAAACTAGGACTATCCCTATCAAGTCCATACGCAATTCATAGACAGGTCCCTTACCCTTGCCCAACTATAACACCTAGAAGTAATCTATTTAAGAATACATACATCTTCTATACGTACCTTAAATACATTAGTAGTAGACATTTATTGAATATAGAACAACCTTTCATTAGACAACCAATGACCACTTTACTACATGTTATGTAGTATAATGTGTGAGTATGTTGTACATTTGGTCAAGTTGAACACATAAGGGGCTTATCAAATCAACCCCATTGATGCAAGCCACCCTCCTAAGACCACAATGTACAACCAAGCATAGACCACACAACACAATTTAGCATAGGAGTAAAGCTAACTTCATATTACTCTTTAAGACTCCTAACATTAGCTATTCACACATTGACATAGGGGTGCATGGGTAGGGGTCATAAATCCTTAACACTTTATTAATGGAAGCATCTACACATGATCTTAACATAACCATTTACATGCTTATAACGCTAGCTATACAACCTAGATTCACAACTAGAATAGAAGACTAGCACAAGTTACACATAGTGTGATCATCATAAACACACACTCATATATTCATCAATTTGACTTCAAGTCCATAGTCAACACATATACATATAATGACAATACTGTAAACACCGCCACCATAAGTGGACCATACCAAACAATGTCATAGAAGGCTTCATCAACTACAATAATATAGAAAAGTATAAGACAAGAGCAGACTTTACTAATTTATCAACCTTTTGATCAATACACCTTTTTCATAAACAATATATGTAATATGTAAGTAACTAAATTTACTTTAATCATGAAAAAAACAATGTACAAGTCGCTACAAGATCATACTACAACCAAGTACAATACATCACACATAAAGTAGAAAGTATAGAGTTATAGATCATCAACCAATTTCCCTAGTCTTGATCATAAATCATATTTTTACCAATAATATACATTTAGGACAGTATCTAAAAAGATAGAATATCGTAGCTAATCATTCTTCATCTACCATAGAATATAGATCACATCATATACATCACCATAGCAAGTACCTAGGCTAGAAGAACCTAAATCAATCCTTACCAATTCAATTTTTATCTATTCATATTGTATCAATTACACCTAATTATCATCACATCACACATGTAGTCATTATCTAAGACAATTCTCTATAATCGAGTCACCTAAAAACTATCCTAACGTCAAGATCAGAAGTTACTAAATGATAGACTAGCCTTATTCAAAACCTTCAAAATTAACCTTCATGGATCATTCCTCAAAAATTCATCATCAATAAACATGCTAAACAGTATTTATAAGCGTATTAACATTATTTAATCACAATTTGGTAAACATGAAATTAAGATCATAAATCCATACATATGTTAAAATTGAGTTTGTGAGAGAGCACGGGTTCATCATGCAATTGTATTGAAAATCACGTCCAAAAAAGTAGATAATCATCAATTGATTAATATTATTCTTTTGAAAACAATTTTAGAAAGAACTCATGGATACATTGAAGAAGAAGAGATTTGATCATGGAACTTCTTCGAAAACTTTGAAGAGGAATCTCTAGATGAAAGATTAACTAGAGATGAAGGGTCACCATACCTTTATTATATGAATGATACACTAAAATTTTGTGAAGAACGCATGGAAATCCCATCTACAAGCTGACCTTGAACTTCACCTTGAATAGATTTCTAGAGAGGATATTTTAGGAGAGGGAGGTTTTATTTTTAATGGGGGATTGGGTATGGGCTATTCACAGTTTAACCAACCTAATATACCCAAAAATAGGTAAATAAACCGCCTAGGGTAAGTTTAGCACGTGGTGTGAATTTTCCATTCACCCCATAATTAGACAACGTGTATGGCAGTAATTGAAGCCTGCATAAATGACCAGCCATCGACGCCACATTGGCCTATCAACGGACCGTCGGTGGCTTCTGTCGTTTGGGTCTTAGGATGTTCTTTTGCAGATCCTTCCCAAGGATAAGTGTCTATCGACGCCTCCCCATCGATGGGGCGTCAATCAACTGACGAGGCATTGTTTGGCTCAGTGGAGTGACACTGTCAAGGCAGTGTCTCGACGTCCTTTGGGTCCTTCTTGAGGGACTTTTACGAGGACCTTCTGAATTCGTACTCGGACGTTTCAAATTTGAATATAAACCTTAAATTTTTGAATACATTCCATGCAAGTTTCACCCAAAATTAACATGTAAAATACATCTAAAAATGCAAGGCACACTCAAGACACACATGAACGTCTTAAGGGATAACTTTCGAACGTCCTGGACGTTCTTGGACATTTGACCTCTAAACTTCATGAAACTCAGCATACTGACTATAGAAATCGTTATTACTTATATAAGGACCTCATATTCTAACGACACACACATAAGCACATAAAAACACACAAGGGACCTTAGGTGACTAATCAGCGTACGTCTTGGTCGTCCCTTGACGTTTGACTTCCAAATGACTTCAAATCATCCATACTTACTTTAAAATACTTATAAACATGTTAACAAGCTTATAGGAACAAGTGAGTCTCTAAAAACCCTAACTCATTTTGGGGGTCTTACGATATCCCCCACTTGGGAACATTCATCCTCGAATGACACTTAGAACACTTTAATCATAACAAGGACTTGAATGAATCATAGATCAGCTCATAAAATTCATAAAATCATCATATAGAATTTAATTCACCAAACTTACAAGTAAGACAACTTCAAACCATTAGCACTCAATACAACACAAGCAAGTAAAAATTTTGCTCACTCACTCTCTAATGCGTCAAACACATAGGATCTTGCCATGTTCATATGAGGAACATCCTTATCATAAGCATAACATGATCATTACACTTCATTTTATTAAAATCTCATCTTGCAAACATCTTTACGTCAAACTTAGGCAGATTCAACAAAACACAAGAAACAATTAGGCACTCATACTTCAATGCACATAAACTTCAGTCAATTGAATCAACAAGGATCTTTATTAGTTAGAACTAGTTCCATGAGGGTCATACTCAACCACACCGTGCTTAGTTGTGTCCATGGAGGAATGTCCTTCTCCTAAACACACTTACATGTCTCATGAGTTCATACCCAAGCAAATGTACAAAGCTCAACTTTAAAGTAACATCAGAACTTATCAACTTTTAGCCCTAGCATGGTCATACTTTATTCCTAGTGAAGTCAAAATTGTAATCCACACCACACACATCACAAATATAGGAAGCCATTTCACATAAATTTCAATTTCTTCCATAGAAATGCATCATATAAGGAAAGTCTTACAATTTATAGGCACACACAAGAACAATAGCTAGACATGTCTTCACTTTTCCAAAGTGAGCCTATAATCATACTTTCAAAATCATAAAAGTCACATAGTTTTCAAGAGACTCATCATTTTTCATTTTAAAGGAGCTCAATTCGTCATTATATGGCTAAACATTAGACACTTAAAGTGACTACAAACTTGTTTCTCACCTTATCCCATGAAGTTAAATGCAGAACTAGAATATCAATATGCATAATCAACATGAGAAAAACATGGATTTGATCAAAAATCTTTTTCAAGTACTTTAGAATCTTTAAAATACTATTAAGATAATGTCAATCATGACATACCAAATTTGAAATGGAGGCCTTTGATATGTAAGAATTGGAAATGGTATGAGAGGCGCGTGATGCCAAGGAACTTGGTGCAAAGGTGTTTCATACTGAGGAGCTTACATAGTAAAGTTCTATAAGCGTGGAGTAAGATATTGAGGTCTAAGAGAATATGCATGATGTTGCGGAAGATATAGATAATTTGGAAAGTGTGTGTTTATTAGATGCATATGAATGTCGCTTGGTTGATTTAAGGAGGAGAGGTAGGGTGAGTTGATGGAGGAATATTTTGGAGAGTGGCTTGCTTATGACAGGCTACTTATCCATGTCTTTCTTCAAAGTGGGATTGGCGGAGAGTTATAGCTTGTCCCACTCGTGCATACCACAAATGTCTTCTTCCAAATCCTTTATTTTCTTTTGTAAACTTGGGGTAGTGGGATACAGGACAGTCGCTTTTCTGGAGATTTATGAATCAAAAAAAATTCATCTATAAAAGCACATCAAGTGAAAGATTCGTTCTGGCACGTGTAGCTTTTGATAGGATGATTGGATAGGGGAAAGACCTCTTGCTCATCATACCAACGAAAACACTAGACTCAGCAACATTATTGTCTCTTAATTTAAGCATAACGGAGGGTGGAATGAGACTATGGTTCGACAGCTTTCCCCCCTCGCCTTGATGGTACCAAAAATCTTGGAAGGTACATATTCATTTTCAAGAAGGTATTGGTTATCAACCTATTGAGACCTTACTGAAACATGAAAATTCACATGTGCTTCTGCCTGGGAGAGCATCAGAAAGAAAAGATCGACAACTAAAGTAAACAAATATACTTGGCATAAATACATTACTTTCAAGGTTTTCCTAACTAAAATTCACATGATTGGTCTTCATGCCTGGAAGAGCACGCATCAAAATGAAAAAAATCGCCAACAATGTAACAATATACTTGGGCACAGAATACATTCCTTTGCCCTTTCAAGTTTCCCCTTTCTTCTTTGGAGAGCCTTACACAAGAAAGTACCCACTAATGACAAAACAGTTTCCTTTGGAGTTGCGCCTGTTAGATGTTCCTGTTGCATCCAGTTGGGTTGGGATAACATTGAGCATATCTTTGTGACTGGGCATTTTGCTAATTATATTTGGCAATTTCACTTAGATATTTTTGGGGTCAAGAAAGACAAATTCTTTGAAGAATCTGATCTTGAGATGGTGGAATATGAATTATGACAAAGAAATTTAGAGAACTTTATTTCATGCACTTCCTATCATCATCAGCTGGAATATTTGGAAGAATAGATGTCCAGCCAAATATGGAGGAAAACAATCTAGTACTACAACGGTTAAGTTCATGATCTTTAAAGACATTTCCATACTCCTTCACACTATGTTTCCTTACTTACAATGGACAAGCTCATGGCATGAATTGTGCATCTACGTCCAAGCTTGTGGCATGAATTGTGCAGCTACGTCTTACAATGCTCTCATGAAATAGGGGCCAAGCATGTCATTTGGAACAAACCTCCTGTCGACTGCTATAAGTTGAACACTAGTGGCAGTGCTTTAGCTAATCCGGGTAAAATAGGAGGGGATGGCATTCTAAGAGATCAAACAGGGAACCTTATTTTTTCTTTCACAGTACCACTTGGTACAGGCACCAACAACTAAGTCTCGCAGCGGAACCGATAAATCCCGGTTACAGTCCGGTCCAGTTTGGTACTAGTTAGTCCCGATATAGACTGGTTCGGTATGGTTCCGGGACAGGTAACGGGACGGAAACAGGGATTTACCGGTCCCTCCTAGTTCTGGAAAACCGGTCCGATCCGGTCAATTTTTAAAAAAATCTATCCGTTTATAGCCATTGGGTAACGGCTAATGCCCCCCCCCCCCCCCAATGGCTATTTGACCCAAATTTCAGCCAATTACACTACTACCCTACTCCAAACTTTTTTGATGCCCTAAAGTTTTAAATATTATACTTTAACCCATTTTTTACTTATAAATACCCATAAATTTCATTCTTATAAATCACAAAATCATCTATTCATCTTCTACTCTCTCAACTCTCTAATCTCTAATTCTCTAATATATAATATATTAAATTTTGGTGTTGCCTTATTTAGTCTTTGGAAATTGGATCTTGAGCTTCAAAATTTAACTTTCAACTGCCACTCGAACTTTCGGGGTCATAAACGTCTACTTTTTTAAGTATACGTTCGAAGGGGGGTACGTTCGTGTCAACTTTTATTTTATAGTTTCATTTTATTAAATAATTATTTATTTATTTTGTTATTTATTAGTGCATTGAATATTTCGTATTATATATATCTCACGTTTAAATATTCTAATAATGATTTCGATAAAAAATAATTTGTTCAAAAAGAAAGGGTACAAAGTTCATTATAGGCGTGTAAAAAATATGTGGAATCTTACTCTTCCAATAAATGCAAAAACCGGTAGTTCTTCTAAATCAAAAACTAAAATCTGACTATATTAGAATAATATGGATGATTATACACATGTTTGATGATACGGTTTTTAATATTGAAGTATACTGTCATGGATTAGAGTCCTTATCATGGAACTTTACAACGTCGCTTTTTGGAATTTTGATGAGAGTTGCCCTAGTTATTACTTATATGATAATAGCTTGATAATTATACTGATACGCCTACTTTTGATAATGAACATGATAAGAAAAGACAAACCTACCTACTTATACTCCTAGTCCCACCCCTTTCGTTGTCCTGCCCCTATTTCATCACCCCGTACCATCCTAGTCCCTAAGTTAGAACGTGCTAAAAAATCAGTTGTTTTTTACTTAACTCCAAAGAATATTGTACTTTATAGTCCATCGAATTTTTAGTGTTTTAGCCTACTTTTTAAGATATTTTTCACAATTAATATAAATTTAAAATAACCAATATTTCAACAAACCATTTGAAAAAATGATTCTAAAATTAAAAAAAATTATATTCTATTCCTAAATTATTTAACCGCAGGTTTTTGTTTAATCCTCAGAATCAAAGATGTAGGTGCAGTTCAAAAATGGTTTTAAAATGTATTTTTAACTTATATATTAATGATTTATTATAAAAATTCCTAGTTTTCAACAAGATAAGATAGCAATAAAAATTTGAAGCTAAAAATGGTATGATTTTATATAATGCTCAATATAAATTTATCAGTGAAAAATAATCATACAATTATATAAAAATCATACAATTTTCTAGCTTCAATTTTTATAAATCATAAACAATTTTCCTAGCTTCATTTTTCCACTGATAAATTTAAATTAATCAGCATAATAAACATACCATTTTCGTAGATTCACTTTTTATTGTTATCTTTGCGTTACTGTGTTTACATTTAGGATTTCTTCGATGAAATCACTAATATCTACGTTAAAATACATTTTTCAATCAACCATTTTGATGCTCCTACTCTTTATACTGACCTTTAACAACAGGCGTTAAATAATTTGAGGAAATATGACTATAATATTTTTTAAATTGAGAATGATTTTTTTTTTTCAATGGTTTGTTGAAATATTGATTTATTTTTAATTTAATCATTTAAAGAAATCGTGACAAATATAAAGAAAAACATAAAAATTAATGGACATAAAAATACAAAATTTTTATTTGTAGTTAATAAAGAAACACCGATTTTAGCACGTTCAGCCTTAGGCCTAGGATGTATGGGGGACAGGGAAGCAAGACAACGAAAGGGAAGCGGGACTTGTATTATTAGTAGTCGTCGGTGTGCTCAGTTTCATCACAAAGTAGGTAATATCAGTATATTATCAATATCAATATCATTATCAATTATCAGCTAGGCCAAATCTCATCAAAACTACCAAAGATACGTGTAAATGTTCTGATAAGGACTCTATCCTTAATTACGATCAATATTAAACCGTATCGCAACATGTGTAGTATCATCCGTCTTTATTATTCAATAGAGTTAGATTTTTTTAGTGTTTTTGATCTTAGAAGAACTACGGTTATTTGCCTTATCGGAGGATGTAAATTAACACTTTTTTTCACGCTGTATGCACTTTTTTATCCTTCCATTTTTACCAAATTTTACCGAAATCCATTGAAATATTCAATGTGAGAATATTATAATCGGAAAATGTAATGCAACAGTAATAATCACAAAAGAAATTAATAAAATATTTAAATATACAGAATGTAAATAACATTGGAACGAATGTACGAACGTCTACTTAAAAAAGTAGACGTTTTATGACCACCGAAAGCCAAACGTGGAAAGTTGAAAGTTGAATTTGAACACCAATCCCATTTCCAAAGCCAAATAAGCCACACTGAATTTCCGGTATTAGTATCTAGAGAATTAGAGTATTAGAGAGTAAAGAGTTGAAGGTAGAAGATGATAGAATGATTTTTTGATTTTAACAATAATGAAATATCGGGTCTTTATAGTCAAAAATTATTTAAAGTGTGCATTCTTAATATTATGTATTCCAAAGTTTGGGTTGGGTCTGAGTATAATTGGCTGAAATTTGGGTTAAATAGCCATTGGGGGGCCCACTATCCGTTACCCAACGGCTATAAACGGATAGATTTTTAAAAAATTGACTGGGCCAGTACCGGACTGGTAATTTATGGAACCGAGAGGGACCAGTAAATCACTGTTTCCATCCCGTTACCTGTCCCGGTACCGGACCGAACCGGTCTATATCGAGATTAACCGGTACAGGACCGGACTGGCTGTAACCGGATTTACGCGATTTTCCGCTGCCAACTAGTCCTAAAACCAAACACTAGGAAGAGGTGCGGGCTTTTGTATTTTTGATTCGAGTTGGTGTTTTCAGCATGATTACAGGAAGGTGGTGTTGGAGGTGGATTCAGAACTCCTCACTTATTGGTTATATCACCACAATAACCCTCCATGGAAAATGCAACATTACATTAGGGAGATGAATCACCTCATTCAACAAATGGAATCATTTCACTGCATACATACATACAGGGAAATCAACACAATTGTCGACTGCTTAGCCAAACTGAGTCACAGGCAAGACATTCAAAAAAAATTGTACTCTCAATCAACTACCAATTCCAGTTAATGGAAGCTACTTATTGTATAAGATGAGCATGGTCAACTTCAAAAAAAGGAAGCTGAAAAGAATCAAAAAAAAACCTTGAACTGTTTTTGGTCTATAGTCTGTTATGTATCCTTTTCAACTTAACTATGTCTAGTTTAGGTATAGTTGCTTTGAATAGGTATTACTTGTAAGGGGAGAGTATCCCTTATTTATGCATTTTTAGAATTTGCATTGAGAGGAGTCATCTCCTTAGGTGCATCGTTCTAGTTTTCTTTTCTTGTAAGGGGATGAGTGGAATTTCCTTGGTAGGAAAGTCCACTCAGAACCACCAAGGATTAGAGATAAAGTTTTATGCCCCCCTCTTTGTATTTATTATTTGTCTATCTATGCTAAGGCCTGGGGGTGTTTCTAAGCCCCTAACCCCTCCAAGGGTGATCTCTAATTGACTAAAAATGGCCCACAACAAAAGATTTCCAGCTTTTTGCTTCACATTGAACTTTATAATAACACGACAAATAATAATATATATATACATAATTCTGTTTGATCTGATTGAATAAATATTCTTTATACACCGTGAATGTATAAAACTTAAACTTCTTCTCTTCCATGCCTCATTCCTATATAGACATTGGCAATTTAACTTTTTTCACATAATCAAATCAAACAGTAAGATTTTCTTTATTATGTAATTATTCATAAGATGAGTGGAATTGGTAACTTGAATAATGTCATTATAGTAGCATACAAAACTATAAATTATAAACCCTCAATCTAACTTTACATAACAAAAAATTATTAAAGTTTCAGTTTTTTTTCTCTGAACTATGGAAAGCCTTAATATCTAAGCACACACAAGTCTCAATTTTTTATTTAATTGACTAATAGTGGTCCACAACAAAAGATTTCTAAAAAAATAAAGTGGTATGTAGACATGAATGAATACAAGATAAAAATATTCCCACAAAACATAAGGTGGTGGTACAACATGAATGCAAACAAATATTTCTTTAACACTTTACCAAACCAACAAACAAAAAAAATATTTTCAAGAAAACGTGAACTTCATTTCTGGAATGGATACTTCACCAAAACCTAGAATGAATTTCACTATAAAACACATATTATACAAAATAAAGAAAGAAACAACAAGAAAATACAACAACAACAGATAGATTCGACGAAAAACAAAAAGTAGGAAAACTTCATAATTGAATGGGTACCTTTAACGAGCACACGATAGATTAGAAGAAAACATGTTTGAATCTAGGAAGACAAAGTGGAATTGCGGCAGAGACAACTAGGATTTTGGGTGAAACAAGGCGGAGACGATCGACTACTTGGGTTTTGATTTGTGAATCGTGGCGGAGACAACTAGGATTTTAGGTGAATAACGACGGATTTTTCTTTGGATGTTTAGTTTAGGGTGTGTGTTTAGGATTATTTTAATGGGTTATGGGGCGGGTTATGGGGCAGGTTATGGCTATGGGTTAAAAAAAGGCATGAAACGGGTAGTATAATAGGATCATGACACGTGTTACAAAATATGGGTCTGTTAATGACATGGTTATATATGTACCACACGTGTACGCATAGTATTATGGGGGGTATATACACACCTTTTATTAAAGTACGGGGGTAAATGTATCCCTTTTTCCTTAGAGATATGAACTAAACTCTTGTTCTTTACGTAACTTGAATCTTTAACTCTTAGAGAATACTTAGTTCCCTAACATCTTGTGAGGATTTAACTCAACTATTTTCTAACTGCTAGACTTGTAACTTGAGCCTTAAATCAAAGTTAAAATTATTGTTTAAGAATCTTTGAAAACTTTAAGAACTAACTTTGACTTGCTTCTTAACTTTTAAACTTGATTCTTAACTTCTTTGACTTTGATATTAGCCTTCCTTGAATTGGATTATGGATTCAAGGATCATGATATCATGTGGATGACATAATTTTCAACTTGGAGAGTTCATGTGGAATTATGAGCATGAACTATTCAACTCAAGAACTCAAAGATACTTCTTAACTCAAGATTGTTTGACTTATAGGGTTCATGCGGAATTATGGGCATGAACAACTCGACTCGACTCGAATTTCTAAGTAACTATATGGAACTCATGCATATGAACCTTCTGATTACCTTACTTATTTGCTAAAAAATTAGTTAAAACCAATGATGGATCTCAAAGAATTGACAATTGAACTTAAAGGCTTCCTTGAACTGTACTCTTAACACTCTCTTGAATGTGAATTATGAATTCAAGAGTTTTGGTTCATGACATGGAAGATCTCATGATGACAAGGTATGCTCATGAATAAAATTATTTTCATCCTCATACTAACTTACTTGAGTCTTGAAACAAGTTACTAGAAGTTATGGAAGACTCCCCAAAAGGACTCAAAGGGACATTCTTAGTATGCTCGAAAGAATTCTCAAAACTTAATATCAACTCTACCTTGAATTTGAATTATGAATTTAAGGTTATAATCATGTTAGGAATAATTTTAGGTGTTTAAAAGTAGATTAGATTAGTTAGAATCTACAAGGAGTGAAGGTTCACTTTAAACGAACTCAAATAGAACAACTGGGGGCAAACTGGATAGGGCAGGCGACCCTGGGGCTATGCGTTGCGCGGAGAGCCAACCCTTGAAGTACAAAGATGGGTTTGGGGCGCTCTGGCACGGTTGCACCAGGCCCCTACCCAGAAAATTTGCCAAGCACTTTTGCTCGTTTTCTCACTCTTATGAAGTGATTAAGTGAAGTAGACTAGGATGTATGCTTGAATGAAGTTATTCTTGTTAATTGTTTTATGAAACTTTTTATAAGAAGTATGTTAAGGATTATGTTTAAAGGACTTATATGATTATATGAAGCATGTATGATGCGTGATGTGATAAATGAAGGTCTAAGCATGTATAATAGTTAAATATGAATGAAGTGAAGCTTATGTGCAAGGTGTGCTCAAATGTTAAATATGAATGAAGTGAACATTATGTGCAAGGAGTGCTCACATGTACACAAACACTCACACTTGAATGAATGAATGAAGTTAAGTTAAGTCCTAAACGGGAGTTTTGGGGTGAACACTCTTCGTGAGTTGTGATGAAGTTTTTAGTAGCAACCCCAATGCATCCCATGAGCTTTATAACATAGGTTAGAGGATGAATGCCCTTTGTGATTTGAGATGTGGTGTTCACTAGTTATCCTTAACATATAGTTTAACAGTGTTTAGAATCCATGGGGTTCTTTCTAGCACCGAGAGGATATAAAGAGATATGGTTACACTTCGTGAGTTGAGATGTCGTATTCCGATGCACCTTTTTAGATGAGTACTCCTCGTGAGTAGAGAATAAGTTACTTAGTAGCAATCTCCTTATCCCTTAACTAATCGCCCGCATAGATGTAGCTATTGGGAAAGCCATGTAAAAGCTAAAAAGAATGACCTCATTCTAGGCAAGTGAGGATCCCTCATCCGATAGGGGTTAATATCGAGACTCCATGTCTAGATCTCATGGTCTATGTTGGTTAAGGTAACCCCACCCCCCCACACACACACAAAAGAATTGATTGAACTAAGTCTTGTAAAAGAACGTACTACTTAGGGTAGGTGGTGGTATGGGATGGTATCTACTCATTGCACTAGGTAGGACCTTCCAAAATGGAAGACTTGGTGCCAAACCTTCTAAAAGAATGTACTACTTAGGGTAGGTGGTGGCATGGGACGCTATCTACTCATTGCACTAAGTAGTCATTTCGAAAGGGAATATTTTGGTGGTTTCTTGGGTGTCTTTTAATGTCTTTCCATTGATTGAGGGGCTTGTTTCTCCCAAGTTTATTAAGTTTAAAGGGGTAGTCTTGCGGATTGCTTTGGTGTGTATTGAAGGAGGCATATGCATACTTCCTTCATGTCTTACCTTAGTGAGTCTTATGATAATACCGAGGTAGGGAAACTCTTACGAAAAATGAGTTCACTTTATCTTTCGCTTGGACTTGGAAGTCTACTCATTTAGAATAGGATAATTCATTGTCAATACCTTAAATGATTCATTGTTCAACTTCCAATTTGTTCACTGTAATGTTAGTAGAGTTCACTGTAAGTTTTTGGGAGTTTACTGTAAATGCCTCTTTTTGGTTAAAATTATGAAAATTATTCTATAAGTGTTAAATGATGATTCTTATGATGTTTTGCTTTTATATTCTTGAATGTTTTACTTAAATTTGGCATGGAATGATATTTTACTAAAATATCACTTTTCGCATGTTTTTGCTTATGCCATACTTAGTACATTAGTTGTACTAATATCATACTTTTCTATACTATATAAGTATAGGTTGGAAGCAAGGTTGAAGAATAGAAGGCAAAGTTTGGGAAAGTTTGTCTCAAGACAAAGTGTCCTCATATATTTGAGGGCATAGTTTCTATCTTCTTAGTTTCCTTATGTTAAGACTTATTATGTATTTTATTTCAATGTAAAGTGTCGTGTCCCTAAGTTGTCTATGTCGTGTCTTTAAGTTTGGCTTGTGACGATGAGATCTCTTAAGAATTTATAAAAGTATTTCTTTTTATATTAAATTATTCATGAAAAGTTTTAATTCCGCATTACTTTAAATGTCTTCTGTGATGAATCCTAGTTAAAGGGCTTGTGCGAAACCCCAAAGGGTTAAGTATGCCAAGTCACAAAAAAAGGATTCATCCTAACTTCTAGGGGTTACTTTTGGGTCGTGACAGGTTTCTATGTACATGAAAATGAATGTATGAGCATGTTATGAATATGTATTATATTCTATAATGTGAAGTATATGGTATGATGAAGTATGATTATACCTAGTGTCTAAATATGTTTACATAAAAGAATTGGTCATATAATTACACTTGTACTTATGCATAAATTAGATGAAGTATGAACATGTATGGTTTTAATGTGTTATGTGAAAAGATTTCTCATATTATATTCTATAATGTGAAGTATATGGTATGATGAAGTATGATTATACCTAGTGTCTAAATATGTTTAAATGAAAGGTTTGGTCATATAGTTACACTTATACTTATGTAGGAATTAGATCAAATATGAACATGTGTGGTTTAAATATGTTATGTGAAAGGATTTCTCACATATATGTATACACACACACACATGAATGATGATCTAGTCAATAGAGGGGCACTTGAAGGTGTTCTCAAGGGTACCCTAAACTAGATGGTTCTTTACATATGCTATGTCCATGTTAAAGGGTTTCTCATATAATTTAGGTTGATCAACTCTCATCTATTACCAAATGAGATAAGTATATGAGGAGTCAATCTCCTAAAGCCTATATTTTATAATGTAATGTTAATAAAGGCTTTTAAATAAAGGGAACTTATCTTAGCACCGAGTGAACTTGAAGATGAGAGGTGTCCCTTCCCATTGTAGAAAGGTAGGTCATCATAATCCTCATGAGGTGGATAGATACAATTCCTCAATATGCATAAAGAGGACCCATTTGGAATAAAGAGGGTTTTGATATGTACCTTCAAGTTCCATAACTATGCTTGCCACACAGGAACTAGCAAGTGATTTCACTTAGTATGCTAGCATGTGTTAATGTTCTACCTTGGCTAGGTAAGAGCACTTTCCATTGGTCTAAGGCTCTACATCACAAAATTCCATGTAGCACCTATGTTTTTAGTGTAGGTTAAGGCTATAGTTTCCCTAAAGTAAAATGGACAATGGAAGCAAACTAAGAACTCCAACTAGGATAACCTAAGGGTAGTTACTTAGTGTAGGTGGGGGTATCGGAATTAACCTATGAATTTAAAAAATGGCTCTTGAGGGAATTCCTAGGAAGGTTTTCTAATGCATGTGTCTATGTATATGTTCCTTATTCATGACTTTGTAGTAATTGTCTACTTGTTGTGATGAAGTGCATGGTAAGAGTCCTAATGGATCTATGTGATGTGGTCTTTTTGTATATGCATAATATTTATCTTAATTACTACATTATTAAGGTTTTTTAACATGAATAAAGTTGTCTTCACTTACTATGTCAACATATGAAACAAATTTTAAGGCTTGTGGTCTCATAATAGGTTTACTAAGTATGTGTGAGGTTATGGGGCTTCACATGTACATTGAACTGGTAGAATTAGATTGGTATTGTGAGTAAGGTTCATAATGTTCTATTTGAAGTGACATTAGTATGTGTGCAAGTGAATAGAGTTCACTCTAATGTCCCTAAGTTCTTGACCTAAATGTGTCTATGACTATACTTCTATAATGGTATGTATTGGCTTGTGTAGGTTTTATGTATGGTTTCCTTGTGGTCCTAAGGTGATGCATTGCACCAAGTATCACTAGAGGGTTACTTGGGAGGTTAAGGAGTTAAAGAAAAGATGCTCACTGTAAAAGGGAATTAGTCATTGTACTTTGTATCAATTGAGAGATATTTCTCAAATATAGTACACCCAATGGAAGGATAATAGGCCGAAAGAATAGGGTCCTATTGAGTTGGAAGAATTTAAGGAAGCTTTTCTCGGTAAGTACTTTCCCCGAGAGAGTAGAGAAGTTAGGGTGGAGGAGTTTATCAATCTCAAACAAGGCAATATGAGTGTTGAGGAGTACTCTTTGAAATTCTCAAAATTTTTCTAGGTATGCCCCTTCTATTGTGTCTAATCCAAGAGATGAAATGAGTCATTTTGTGACGGGAGTAGCCGACTTAGCGATGGAGGAATGTCATACCTCTATGCTACATGATGATACGACTCTAGCTAGACTCATGGTGTATGCACAATCGATTGAAGAGTCTAAACTTAGGAGGATGGCTAGAAGTTTAAGAAGGGGTGGTGCTAATGATCAAGACCAAACTAGGTTTAAGAAGAGGGATCAAACTCAAGAAGAACCTAAGAGTGCTAAGGTGAAATTGGAGAAAGGAGGTGGTTCTCAAAAGGTCAAACCTTCTTGTGCCAAATATGGAAAGAAACATTATGGTGAGTGTCTATTGGGTACCATCGTTGCTTTTTGTTGTTGTAAGGAAGGACACAAGGTGAGATATTGTCCTATGATTGCTTCTAGAGAAAGAGAGGGTAAGCAAGTTGCTCCTAGTGTTCCAAAGGATGATGCTCCAACAAAGAGGCATTTTTATGCACTCCGATCTAGAGGGGAGAAGACTGATGAGAGTGATGATGATGTTGGTAAGTTCTCTTTATCTTGTTTTAATATGATTTCCTTCTAAGTGGGGGAGTATAGTTAGTAAATGGGACAGAATGGTATAGAAGCATGTTGCATGTGAATGATGTTTAGGAGTTTTTTTGAAATTGAATTTCATTAACTTCTTGCACTGTGTGTTTTATGAATCCATGATTGTGTTTTAGGATGTATTTATATGATGTTACTTTGCATATTAGCATGTTTATATCATGAATTGCCTAAAAGTTGCATTTTTGAAAAGATTGCTAAAAATCACTATATGCTTGAGACTGCTCACTCTAAATTTTTTGGAAAAGTGACTAATTGATTCTTTGGTATAAAATTGTTGTAATTTGTTTAGAATTTATGTATATAAGTATGATATTGATTATAAAATGAGTTTTTACTATTTGGAGTTAAGCCTGTGAGTTTTGTGGCATAATGAGTTATAGAATGGTTTTCTAGTTTCTTTTTGTGTTGTTATTCTCTTGACTATGTGAAATTGATATTTTATTTTTGGTTATGTTTTGTATGGAGTGGTCATTAGCTGCTAGTTAGACCTCTATTCTAGGAAGTGTTCGGAAGTGGCAAGTGTCATTTGAGGACGAATGTTGTCCAAGTGGGGGAGATTGTAAAACCCCGAAAATGACTTAGGTGAAATAGAGTCTAACATGTTGGTCTTGATGGTCTAAGGTACTAAATAGGTCTAATATATGGTATAGAGGAAGTATCTAAAGTATTAGGTGCATTAGAAGTCAAACGTCAAGGGACGACCAAGACGTTCGACGACTAAGTCACCTAGGTGACTCATATGTGTTTCTATGTGTTTATGTGTTATTAATTAGGTTGTAAGGTCCTTAAATGAGTTATTATAGCATGTATAGGCAGTGTGTCAAGTTTTTTGGTGTTTGGAGGTCAAACGTCCATGAAGTTTGAAAGATGTGCTTTGAGATGACCTTGTGTGTCTAGGAATGTTTTGTTTTACATGTTCGTTTTGGGTGAAATTCATGTGATAAACTCATACACGGTCATGTTTGGGTTGGACCCATGTTGGTGGCCAAAACTGCCCAAAGGCAGTCCACCTACGGAGGGCAATCGACGACCTATAGCCTGGTCGACGCCCCGTAGGAGGTGGGCATTGTTTGAGCCTTAGCCTAGGAAGACAAGCTTTCATTTTCCAGTCTCTTACCCAATCGACGGTGGACAGCACGGTCCATAAGTGGACTGACGCACCGTCGATGGGTCAGTCGTCTGTGAGTCTGTGCTTGCGTGCAGCGCACTGTTAAGTTAAGGGGTGATGTTGAAATTTCACTCCACTTCAAAATAAGAGTATTGACAGTTTATTAAGAGTCTTTTGGGTATTTTAACCAACTATATAAGTGTTTAACACTTAAAATATTTCATTCTTCCAAATAAAAATCCCAAAATCCCTTAAGAACTCCAAAGACTCCATTGAAGTCCAAAATCAAGGAAGATCTTGGTGTGACGTTTTGACTGAAAATTCTTCATCAAAGTGAAGAATTAGCTTCATCAAGGTATGTATATTGATCCTTGAAACTCGTTTCATCAAGGATCCCCAATTCTAAAGATGTTTTCTATGTTTTCAAAGTTGAATTGTCCAATTTCATGATTCTACCATGGGTTCTTGCATAAATGATTTCTAAACATTTAATAATGATTTAATTGATATTGTATTGATGTTTTTAATATAAATAACCTATGAACCCATGAATATGGATGAACCCTAGTTTTTGATTAAGTTGTGAGTTACTTGATATTGATCTAATGTTGATGAATTCTTATGTAGTTGTATGTGGGTTATTCATTGATGTAATAATTGTAGTAAATTGATATCTAGGTTTTATTAGATTGATAATTTACTTTGATTTGACCTAGTTCATTAATTATTGTAGTTTTTATGTTGAATTGTTGGTTATGGCCTTGGGTAAGGGTCTTGTGTTATCGAATTGAGTAAGTTAACTTTGGATTGAAGTGTTGAGGATGATGTGGGGGTATGCTTTCATATTTCCTTTAATTTGATGTTATTTATACTTCGATTCTATTGTGATTGGTATGGTCCACTTATGCTGGCGGTGTTATGTGTTTTACTTGAAATTGATGTGGCCTTGTCAGCGTTACTTTATGCAATATGATGATCTTGGCCTTGTTGACAACTACTTGAAGTAATATGACTATTTGTATAGTTTGATTATGTGAAGCAGGACAATATTTATCTACATGTGAAGTCATATGTGTATTCTTCTATTCATGTTCTCTTAGGTGACCATGTTAAACTATGCCTTTGAGATTATGTGTATAGTGTTAGGGTAGAGTCTTGACTATATCTACTTAACTATATGAGTCTATATTGATTACATTAATGATGTTATCATAGTATATAAGATGACTTGAAGATGTTAGGGTTTTTCTAGGTGCTTCTAGAATGACTTGCATTATGGGATAAAAGTGAAGTATGTGTTGACTTATCTTGGTTGACTTGTATCCCTTGCTTGATGTATATATTATTATGAATGTGTGATGTATTGATTTAGCATGTTAGAAATACTAGTCTTGAATGTATGAATGACATGTGACCTTAATGAACATAAGAGAGTCTTTTATGGGAAAACCTTGACTTAGTGGTAAGGTTAAGATTTTTTAAAGTCGTAAGCCGTAATGGTATCCTTCAAAGTAAAGGAATGATAGACTTAAGGTTAATTGGCTAGAACGACATCATATTAATCCTTAGGAAAGTCATCATGAACTTCTTGTCGCCATTGTGAGGTATCCCTAGTGTACCTTCTTTGGTAGGGTAAATGTTATTGGGTTATGAACTTGTTATGGAACCCTTTTATGTGAACCTAATGTGTGAATTACTCTATGAGAAAGAAGGCTAGCACCGAGTGAGTATGGTAAGGGGAAGTAGTTCTAGTTAAAGAGTGAGACTAGATTACAAAGTATGCCCTTCATATTCCTTAACCATGTGCCTACATGGGATGTGTCTAAGTTCTACCCTTGGCAAGTAGAACAACCTCATCGGAGTAGGATAGAACTCCGGATTCCATGTCTTGCTATCATGGTCTATGTCGGTTATTTTCTATTCTCATCATATGGAATACCTATTAGCATTAGAGAAGTGTATGAGGTTTAGGTGGTGGTATGGGACGTTATCTAGATATTGCATAATAGACTTTGAAGGTGTTACTTGGAGTTCCTAGGTCTTGTCAAAGACCAATACTTCAAGTCCTCTATGTGATGTATGAGTCTTAATGAACTAATGACTTAGGTTATTAAGTATGAAAATGAATAAGTACCTAATCCAAAGTGACTTAAGGATTCCTTAGCTAAAGTGTGAAGAGGACATAAGAGGTGATCTCTTCATGTCTTATCTTTTGAAGTCTTGAGGATGAATCTAGTTGGGGAAGATGTTTGGTGTTGTGGACATGATCTAAGCATTATTTAGTCTTAATGACTACTTAGGTAATCTTGAAGAGGTTATTATGGACGTTATCTTCTTGATTTACTTGAGTAGGTCTTTTGATAGCCTTTGGAAAGAGAATGTCATATCATCTATGTATTGGTTTGTTAAGTGAGAATGATTCTAGTCTAGGGAGTCTATAGGATCTCTTAAGTGTGTGTGTAAGGTATTGTATGGGTGGTCGCTTCACAACTCATTCAAGTGAGACTTATAGTCACCTTTGGTAGAAGAATCTTACCTTGATGTTTATGATGCTTTGTAAGTGTTTATCTGACTCATTATAAGTAATCGTAAGGGTCGTTTAGGCACATCTAGAGAGAACATTTTACCTTAAAGTTACCCAGCTGCTTCCAAGGCCAGTCAGTCAGAAATCCAGGAGTAGTATCCATTAATTACTCTCTAATAAGAATTACCTTAATGCATCACCAATTTATAGACTCAATGTTTGGTATATAGGTGACTATCTTTTATTTCATTAATTAAAAAATATGAAAAGTAACTATGTCTTCTATATTTAACAATTTTCTCAAATTTTCCTTTATTTTAATTATTAATTATATAGTAGTAATTAAAAATAAGTTACACTCCCTCTATTATAAAATAAATTATGTTTTTATATTTTTATTTTATTTCATTTCAAAAGTAATGGTATTTCACAAAATTAACTTTTCTTCTTATTTTAGATAAGTGAAATTATTTTTGTTGGTCATATTTGTTAATCAACTAACTATAAATATTTATACTTCCGGCTCATTGTACTCTAACATGGGGAACTATATTCAGAATGTCTAGTTAATACTCCTCGCCATTTACATTTTTGGCCAACTATCTATAACATTCCAACTATATCCTAACTCTATCTGTTATCTCTTATATTCTGATGAACAAATCAAAAATGATAAAAGATGTAAAGAAAAACAAAGAACTATTCGAGTCCACAATACCCATTGTGTCAACTTAAATAATTATATTTAATCCATTCAAGACTCGAGGTTGTACATTAGTTCGTTCCAACATAAAATGTATTAAACCATTAAAGAAGTAATCATACCTCAAACTTCAATAATTTTAACGAACTCAAAATGACAACAACGAATCATTCACACAGATATGATCGATCGATTTTATTTTGTAAGAAATGTATGCAACAGAAGTAAAGAATTAAGTACAGAAAAATGAGAGAAAACCTCTCTATTTATAGCCAACAAAGGGTAAAGGTCACAACTCTTTGGAAAGAAGACAACCTTTCAAAAAGGTCACAACACTTTGGAAATTAAAGGTGCAACCTTTCAAATGGTCACAACCCTTTAGAAAGGACACAACCTTTCATAAAGGTCACAACCCTTAGGAATAGTCACAACCCTTAAGGAGAGTCACAACCCTTCATTTCCTATTCACACCTTTAAAACCCAACAATTCCCCACATGAATAGGAATAACTAATGTTAAAACATATGCATGAAAAATTGTGTGATTCATAAGTAAGGATTGATTACATCTGGATAAGTGGGATTTTCCTTTGAACTATCCATAGTGAACATATATCTGATATAATCGGGCAATTGATAAATTTGATATCTTTGAACCATTGAGTTTTTGTGTATACCTAGACAACATGTCACACAATCAACCCTTCAACTGTTTTTGGTTCTCATTATTTTGTTCATTTCAGCCATGAACACGTCTTGTTTTATAAGTGCATAGAGAACTGGTATTATCGAATTCTACTTGAAGTAGTTTACACTTCACACTTAGATAAGTGATTTCTAAATGTGTTATCCTGTAGATACACTATTTGATATACCTTGTATCAAATTTAGAAACCATTAAAAAGTCCTAATGTCTTTATCCTTGTTATTGAACATTGTCGTATCATGAGAATGGATCATAAAAAAATATTTTGATAATGTTGAACCGTCACCAGTGACTTTGTTTGATCTCCTTGAACCTTGATCTTGGGATCTCCAGTCTTCTAGGTAGAGTTATCACCACAATGACTTGTCCTCGGTCATAGTATCATTCCCTTTGATAATCTATAAACTCCCTCTCTAGTTAGTTTCCACCAAAGAGTAGTTCTCTAATAACAATACTATGTCTACGTCATATATGACAAGACTTTTCGTTATATATCATGCTTCATGCCCTACCTATTGTAAATTAACTCTCACATTGTCTACATATTGGAGCTAAGGATTTGGATCAAAAATCTTTCAAGAAATTTTGGAGTAATTCAACTTCTTCACCGACTTATATAGAGTGATAAGCTCTAGTTTCATAGTAGAGGGAGCGATACATTTCTAGTTGGAAGATTTCCAAGAAATTGCTCCTCCACAAGGAGTAAATACATATCCTCTTGTGGATTTTACTTCATTTGACCTGGTGATTCAATTTGCATCATTACATTCTTTCAATACTGTTGAATATTAGTTATAATGCAAAACAACAGTTTTAGTATGTTTAAAATGCTCAAAAACTTTTTCATTGTCATCTGAGTTTGATAGATATTACTTGTGAACCGACTCAATTTACTAAAAGCATATGCTATATCTGATCGTGTACACTTCAAAATATATATCGTACTTCTCAATACGCTAGCATAATTCAAATGTGAGTCATTTTGCCTTTATTCTACTGAAGTACAAAGCTCACATTTACTAGAGTCTTGACAATATTGAAATTCAAATACTTGAACTTGTCAAGTATCTATTCAATCACATCAGTAATTTCAATATCTTTCATATCAAAGTTACTTTCTAACATATGCTTAATATCATTCATGTCAGAATTGTCTCTTTTGATTATCAATATGTCATCAACATTTTAAAAAAAACGATCTTTTGATTTGGAGTGCCTTCAATGTAAAAATATTTATCACATTCATTAATTTTGAATTCATTTACCATCATAGATTGGTCAAACTTCGCATATCATTATTTAGGCGCTTGTTTTTAGTCTATAAGTGACTTAAAAAATTTGACAGACTTTCTTTTCTTTACAAGGAACCACAAATCCATCGGGTTATTCCATGTAAATTTCTTCCTCCAATCATATTTTTTTAAAAAAAATGTTTTCACATCCTATTTGAAAAATTTAAAGGTCATATACCGCAACTAGCGCAATTAACATCTGAATTGACTTAATCCTTCTTAGTGGCTATTATGTGTCAAAATAATCAACACTTTCTTATTGTCTAAAGCCTATGACAACAAGCCTTGCTTTGTATTTGTCAATAGTTTCATCAAATTTCTTTTCCTTCTGAGATCCACTTTGATCCCAAAGGTTTATTTTCTTGAGGAAGATCAATCAACTCTCAAGTTCGATTGCTCAAGATTGAATCTATGTTACTAGAGACAGCCTCTTTCAAAAAAAAAATAATTCCACAATGGGCATAACTTCTTCGAATTTATGAGACTAATTTTCAAGAAGAAATGTTATAAAATTAAAGTCGAAGGAAGTAATTTGTCCATTGATATTTACTACACCTCTACATCTCTTTATTAAGTAGATTCTCTTTTGGTTCGTTACTAGGTTATTTAGACCATTCACTTAACTATCCGAAGATTCGAACATATGAACCATAAATTGACATGCCTTACTATTTGTAGCGTATCCAATGAACATACAATTGATAGTCAAAGGTCCTATTTTGACTCGTTTGGGAATAGTTTCCTCATTTTCATTTTTCATATGAAATAGACTGTATTGAAAATTGTTAAATCACTATCTTTCAAGAATTGTTTCTTGTATATACTTTAAAGTGAAATATGCAGTTCTCTATCAGGATACAACCAAGCGTGAACAAATAAAACTTTTTGTTGCTCCATTTTTTAAAAACAATTTTTTTTAACTTATTGCTCGTTTTACTAATAAATAAAACTTTAGTTCCTCTCTGTTTGAACGGACAAACTTTTTGTTGTTCTCTTTTACTATAATGATAGCATCCACACAAATTTTGTGGTAAAATTGAACTTATAAGTATGACATTCAACATTTTTTTCAAAATTTGTTTTTTCCTATCAACAATTTCATTAAATTTAGGTGAGTATACGCAGTAATTTGATGGATGCTTCCTTTTTTCAAATAAATATATTCAAAAGAAGATTCACATTATCCACTTCTACCACTTTTATTCATGACAATTTTTTATCCAACTGATTTTCAACTTTAGTTTGTAGTGTTTATATGTTTCCATTGCTTTATCCTTACCATTATAGCAAATAGAAATAAAACTATGTAGTGCAATTATCAATAAAATTTGTGAAACACTTTTTTCCACCAAAAGATGATGTTCACTCCATATCACAAGTATCAATGTAAATCAATTCTAAAGGATTAAAATTTCTTTCCGCAAATTTATAAGTATTCTTAATATACTTAGATTCAACATATATTTGCTATTTTGGTTTATTTCACTAGAAGTTAGGCCAAATTTTTAAGTTGATCATTTTTTGTAAGATTTTTATAATTTACATGTCCAAAGCATTTATGTTACAAACAATTTAATTCAAATAAGTAAGAACAAACAATAATGATGGGTTTGAAAAGACCTCCCATGAGGTAACTTTTTTCTACAAATATTTTATTCTTTACTTTTTATAACTTTATCAAATACAGACACTGTTTTAGAGTTAGCACCTTGTCAGATGTTCTTTGCAAAAGGATCTCCCCATAACATTCAATTTGTTAAAAATTACCCATGTCCATAGTATCTTCGGTTAAATAAGGACAATATGAACCAACTGTTTGTTTTACAACACAAGCATAACATATCATTTTTCACCAATGTTCATGTCTATACAAATAGACATATCTTTTTCATGAAAAATCACAATATATTAAGTGACACTTTTTCATCAAAGAATATAATTCTTTGAACGAGTAATATACTTTTGTGATTTTATACTAGTCATATCATATACTAGTAAAGAGAGACTCAATGACCACAATATCAAATATACTTCAAGAATTTTGTGGGTCTAACATAATATAAGTATGTCATTTAATTTCATGTCTTGTACTTTTAAATTTAAATTAGATAGTAAGTTTAATTTTGTCTTTATCACAAGTAAAGAGCCCCCCATATTTTAAATATGTTCTCAAAATAAATTTTCAAGTATTTGTAGAAACACCCATTGCAGACACAAAAATCACTAATATTATGTTACTAATATGTTCTCAAAAATATTTTTCAAGTATTTTTTCAAGTATTTGAAATTATTTCCAAATATTTTTTCCTTGCTTTCAAATTATGTATCATCAAAATCTTACATTGAAAACATGCAGCCTTCTTTTGGAGATTTAATCCATAGAGACACCCATTGCAGACACAAAAATCACTAATTTTATGTTACTAGTGTTTTTTTTCATTTTCTGTCACAACGAGACAGACCACTTAGTATTTAGAATATTAACAATAAAGATTCAATCTTTATACAACTTTTCTCTAGTTTAACGATGATATTTTTATATTCTTCTAATTGTAATCGAATGAACCTTGAATTCTGATGAACTTTTAATATTCTTCGAATCAGTTTCACATTCAGACATAGTACTAAATCAAAAAAGTTTTAATCTTCAGAATCCTTAAATACAACATTGTTTCTGTCTAAAGAGGAAGATTTTATCTCTTTCAAATCATTTAGCCTTAATATTCATGACGAAGATTATGTACTGTTCAAGTTAGAATATTTATTTAAACAAATTATTTAACAAATTGGTGAAATTTCTATATTCTTCAAATCGGAGGAGTAAAAAAGTCGGAAGATTTTAGTGTCCAAAAGTCAAACACAATCAAATTTTATATGTAGTAAAAAACTACAAAAGTTTAATTTTCCTCCTCAAAACATACTACATATTACTAATACTAAAAACATATTCTGAGATATCAAATAATGACCATCTATATTAACATCTATGAATAAATCTCATAACTTATAAAGGATAAAAAAAATAATCAAGGGAAATAAAGATAGAATTTCATTTTTACTCTCCGTTACCAAAAAAATGCTATTTAGCCACAGTTATTTAGCCACGGTCGAATAAATCGTAGCTAAATTAACAGAAAAATAAAAATTTTCTCCACATATTAAGAATTGTGGCTAAAGTATTTTCGCGAAATCATGCGGGTATATTCTCCCTCCCTTTTTTCCATTCCCCCATTAATTTCATAAAAATATTTTTTTACCAAAAATAAAAAGAAGAAAATAATAGAAGCAGCACGTCTCCGCAGTCCTCTACTTAGCCCTAAATATCAGAATCGACTGGTTCATCTTCTCCAAAAACAATTGCAGCAGCATGTCTCGAGTGCGATTAAGGATGGCATACAAATTTCGGTTACGATTTACTCTATTTTATCCACTTTGATGAGGTTAGTTATGAGAATGTTCTCATATATTTTGCAATTGTATGGATTTTGTTAGATTTTTAGATTAGGAGATTTTCAGAGTTCTATGGATTATTTGTTTTAAAATCTGTGATTTTTATATGGATTGTTTTGGTATGGATTGTTTTTACCTGGAACGAAGGTTGGTCTATTTTTCAAGTTTTCATTGTTGTATGGAGCAAGGTCTCTTTTGTGTAGGGTCTCGGTGGTCTTTTGGACTACTGAACTAGATTCTCTACTTTCTTTTGTTTTCATTGTTTTTGTTTTTTCAGTTTGTTGTGTTAGTGAAATTGGTAATTGCAAGTGTTATGACTTATCTGTTTTCTCGTAACTACTTGCTAACATCAGTAATTACTCTTAAATAGTAATGTGGATATCAAATCAAGTAAATACAAGCTTTTTATGGTTGTTATTGTATATCTTTACAATTTGTGGGGCAGTCTTGTGTTGTATAAGCTTGTGACTCATTTAGTTGTATCTCACTACCATAATTATGATCTTTGGTGTATGTGTTAACCAATATGTGTTATCAAAACCAGAAATTACTGATTGTAATAAATTATTCAGAAACACGAAGTAAGGTAAATTTATAGAATCAGTAAGAAAGATGAACAGAAATTTATTTCACAAAATACTTAAAACGAATGTACCAGAATCTGAAACAATCTTTTAATTTGGAAGAAGATCAAGTCTACTGAACTCACAGTGTCCCCTTAAGGGAATTATTCCCCTCTAATATCCGAGGTTTGGTTTGGAATATAACCTCCTAGGGTAAAATGATCTTAATTAGCAGAGTGTAGATATCAAAAACTCTACTGTCAGTGAATCAATCCACAACAGAAAAGTACACGAAGAAAAATGTGTTTAGAAGAAGAAGGAAGATCAGAAAATTTGTTGAAAAATATTCTGAAGACTGAGTGGTATTTATAGGCAAGAAGAATATGTTCTGAAAGGTTGCAACCCTTTCAGAATTAACACGACCATTAATGAAAGTTTGCAACCTTTCAAATGGTATTGACTGTTCCTGAATGTTGCAACCTTTCAGAACAGTCATGGCGGGAATTTTAAATAAAATGGGTCACGCACGCAGATTCGAGTCGGGTCGGGTTAACTAAAAAGTTGAAAACATTTCAGTTAAATTTTGTTATCAACTAATTAATTGAAAATATTTTTTGGCCATTTAATTAATTAAATAAATAAATAAAACAAATTTTATCCAAAAAATAATCTCTCGATCGATTATTTGCCGAAGCCCGAAGCGAGCAAGTGACGACGATGGCGCGAGGAGGGTCCTTCTTTCCAACCCTTTTAACAAATAATAAGAGTTTTTATGTATTTAAACACTCCTATTTTCTTTTCCATTACCATTAAAGCATAAGAGACTTTTCAAGTTCCCAACTCTTCAAGTTCTCAACTTTTCAAATTTCTCTCCTTCTCTCTATTTTCCATTAATTCTTACTACATACCCAACAGTATGAGGTGGGCATAGCTACATATTAGTAATTTCTCTCTTAGCTGGTTCCGTTAGCCTTGAAATAACGCTTATTTTTTGATCAAATTCGAATGAAATTGTTGTCACATATTGAGCAGAAGTACTGCAACTCTTTCTTTTTTAATGGGGCGGGGGGGAATTGAGTGAAGTTGTTGTCACATTTTGAGAAAAATTGTTGCATCTCTTTGAGCAAATTGTTTCTGCATTTGGGCTCAAACTATGTCTGCATTTTGACATGTTTGTTACTGCAATCTATCGCTAATACTTTTAAATAGCTATTACGCTTCACAAATTGTTATTGTAATCTATCTCTACTTTAACATACAAGTATTGCTACTTTGCGTCTATATATTTGAAACCAGTGTTTAATTGGTGCAGACACAAAGTTCACAAAATACGAAGAATAGAACAAAATTTAAAGTCTCGCATGCCGGTAGTAGCAAAAGTAATGCAAGGAGAGGTCGTCAAATTGTCGGCTTCTTTACCTTGAAGTTTATTTGAGAATCACACTATTATACAAAATAAAATGTGTTTCTAGTTACTTATTTTTATCTTTACTTGCTTAATGATAGGAGCAAAAATTGGGAAGGCCTACGTGCCGAAGTGAAGTTGTATTGTCAACTTTACAGAAAAAGAATGGTAATTATGTGAATGAAGAAGGAAAGATTTTAGATGTAAGTTTCAAATACTCGTCTATTTTTGTTACAGACTTGGACTAAAACTATTTGATAGTTTCATTATATGTTTTATTAGATGTCTAAATTTATGGTATAGCAACATGTTACTGAATCTTAGCAGTACCATGTAAGTATAGAAATTTTTTTGCCTTAATTATCTGCATCTTTTTAGTACACAATAGTCTTTTTCATTGCTCATTCCACTTTTGAAGTGTGTGACACCAACATATGCTTATTGCTACACCTAATATCACTATGTGGGATCAATATATGATCGATTGACAACCTTTTGAGTCCTCCAATTTCCTTTGGTATATATGTAGAAAATAATAGTAGGAAAACCTAAACACAAATAAGTCCAACTCCTATTTAGATATGCTAAACACAATAGTTTCCTGGAAAATTTGTCATATAGAATCATCCAGACCCATTGCCATCCACCCCTTAATAAATTTCACCACTTAAATGTTTTTATTAGTCCTAATAAGTGCAAGACAGAGATCCTTTAGTTTTGCAATACTTGCTTATGAGTTGATTAACAATTCATTAAAAACAATGTTGGTATGTCTCTCTCATGTCTTTTATTTTATTTGTAGGATAAAATATCGGAGCATCTACTTGAAGATCAAGAACAAGGTGCTACATTAGGTGTTCCTTTGAAGATATTGGCTCATCCAATGATGCCATTGGAAAAGTGTATGGAGTTGAACATTCTGGTCGTGTGCGTGGTATAGGTGGTAATATTTGTTTTTCTGTTGTTTTTGGGATGCCTAGACATTCAATTAGACATGAAAATGTCGATAGTCTCGGTAATACGCCTCATCAACGTGTTGAAGAGCTACAGAAACATATGAAAACTTTGGAAGAGAAACTGACTGGATATGAAGAGACTAAAGGAAAAGCTTGAGGAATCCAAGAAACGACTTGCAAAAAATGAGAATCACTTGGAAACTCTTCATAGATTTTTACAAGTCGAATTTGGTAATGAATTGCGTAGTTTCAATATAGATTCTCCTTAGTTTATATTGTTGCTTCAACCTTTTGCATTTTGATTACACCAGCAGTACTTTTGCCATCTTTATTGATGAAACTCACATTTGTTTTGATATTTACGATGAATAGATAATTAAAGTAATTTTTGTGTATTTATCAGTGTATTTGTAATAGTTCATTGCAGTGAATTAATTGCATCTTTAAAAAAAATATTATACACATTTGCCACGGTTCAACCGTGGCTAATCTTATTTGAAAAACATGCAAGCTACCTACATTTTATTAGCCACGATTTCGACATGGCTAACTAGAAATTATAAGCATAATTTATTTTTCAGGCAAACAATTTTACCTACGAACAAAGCGTGGCTAAATAATTGTTACCACGGGGTGAAAACCGTGGAGAAATTACTCGCGATGCCCGTTATAGGCACGCTACGAACCGTGGCCAACAGACTGTGGCCAAAGTGTATTAGCCACGGTTTACGTACCATTTAGCCACAGTTTTGAGCGCGGTTAATGCGCGTGTTTTTTGTAGTGCTCATTGAATCATATTCTATTTGTCATTAATGATTCCATGCAAGTCATTTCTATTGTTATTTTTTTTTTCCTTTCATCATTTCCATTATATTGCTATGTTCTTCAAGAAGACATTTAGTTTCAACAAGAAATTAAACCCATGTTCAAATATTGCTAGGAGACAACATCTGTTCATTTACTTCTTCTCATAGTTATATAAAACTAAGAATGTAGGAAAAATAATTAAAGTGCCCACATTAGCCTTTATGCACAATTTCTCATAGAAAAGAAAATTGTGCAAGTGCTCAAATGCACCTGGGAAGAAAATAAAAAAAATTATACTAATCCAAGGAAAACTTACCACAGAAAATATATTCGAACATATTAAAGTAGAATAATTCATCCCATATCGCTTTTATCATATGATAAAATAATTCTCTTTTATTCTTTTATTTTCTCCACAGAAAATAGAAGTAATTTTTTCTCCACAGAAGATACCACTAAGGTTAAATTTCTTAAGCTTGTTATCTCTTGTATTTAGATTAACAAACTAGAAATAATAAAAGATGAAAAGAAAAATAAATAACTATCCGAGTCCACAAAATTCACTATGTGTCCTTAAGAAATTTAATCCCCTCAAGTACTCGAGATCACAGATTAATTCCTCCCAAGATAAAACAGATTAACCATTAAAGATGTAGCGGTACCTCAGACTTTAATAATTTAAACGAACTCAAAATGACAACAACGAATCACACACACAGACACAATCGATCGATTTAGTTTTATAAGAAATGTATGCAAGAGAAGGGAAGAATTAAGTGCATAAAAATGAGAGAAAACCTCTTTATTATAACCAACAAAGGGTAAAGGTCACGACTCTTTTGAAAGAAGACAAAATTTCAGAAAGGTCACAACACTTTGAAAAAGTCTCAAACCTTTCAAACAGTCACAACCCTTTAGAAAGGACACAACCTTTCATAAAAAGGTCATAACCTTTAGGCATAGTCACAACCCTTTAGGAGAGTCATAACCCTTCATTTCGTATTCACGCCTTTAAAACTCAACACTATCCTCCTTTATTATTATTTTCTTTTGTTGAAATCTTCTTGCATTCATCTTATTCCGTGCATGATTGTAAATCATATAATAATAACTTAGATGATCAAAAACTTATACTAAAAATATAATATTATTATATGGAAACTAATATAAAAGAAAAATATTAAAATTGATAAGAGAATAAATCTCCCCATAAACTAAATTATTAAACGTCTACATTATGGATGTTATTGTCTTTTCTTTTAGAAAAATAAACTTCAAATAAGGTAAGAAAACCAGGACGAAACACTAATAAATCTCCCATTTTTGCTGGATTTTCTTGACAAACCTTGACCTTCCTTCTCATATGCTTTATAATCTTCTTCTTCACAACTCTAACAGATCTCCCCATTTTGCTGGATTTTCTTGACAAACCTTAATCCATCTGCTTCATATGCTTGATAATCTTGTTCTTCACAATTTTTTCATGTATTATTGTTGCTTATCATGATTTAAAAATTGATATGAGTTAAAGATGGAGTCATGTGTTAAAAGTTATTAGCAGGGTTGAAAGTGGTACTCATGCATTAAAAATAATAAACATGTGTTGAAAAAGGGGTACATGTGTTTAAATAAGACGAATGACTTAAAAGTGGAACTCATGCGTTAAAAGTAGAGATACATGAGTTAATTAAAAGTGGAATACGAACATTAAAATTTAAAGGGGTTGAAAGTTGGAGCTCATACTCTAAAACATGAGTTGAAAATTGATTTTGTTTTCAAGGATGAAGCAACTGGATATTGTTGAAAATACAATTTGAAAATTTTCTCCATATTTAGTGTCACAAAAATCTTCATTATCATCAGGTTGATTGCAGATTTATTTGAAACCACTTGAACATGTCTTCAATCTTGTTCAATCATTTGATCATTGAACCATATCTCTGATACTACTTGTTGGGTTCAAAAGTGATTAGGGCATCATACGAAAGTTTAAAATTGCAAATCATATGATAATAAATTAGATAAAAAAAACATATACAAAAAACATAATGTTATTATATGAAAATTAATATAAAAAATAATAATAAAACTGATGAATGAATAAATCTCCCCATAAACTAAACTCTTAAACAACTATATTGAGGATGTTATTTTATGTTCTTTTAGAAAAAAATTATACTTTAAATAAGATAAGAAAATTATGGCAAAATCCTAACATGAATTAGGTATTTAACCTATTTAGGTTGGACTAAAATTGAATAAATATACATTATTCATTTAAAAAAGATATTTTAATGGGTAACAAAAGTTTATTCATAAAAGAAAGAAAAACTAATTAAGTTTTTTTGGAGGTCTAGGGTTCAAGTCTTGGTAAGGAGAAAATTCTGTTGGGAGCGCCACCCCCAAATGGGCCCTGCAGTACGAGATTTGGATTTAGTCAGAGCTTCAATATAAGCTCCGAACACCGGGTGAGAAAAAAAGGTATGGGAAAGGAGGTTAGGATGGGGCAAGGGAAATAATTTGATTTTTTTTAAAAAAAAAAGAAATTATAAATTTTTTTTGGGATTGCAACTGATAGGGACTGATAAAAAAATTTAAAATTTTATTTATTTATTTTTTAAAATATATATTATTTAATTGATTTTTCCAAAAGAATTTATTGACATGAAATTTTTATTTAAAACTAAATTTTCAAAAAATAAAAGAAAATATTATTTAAATTATTAAATAATTAAATAAGATACCAAATTAGCTCGTTAAATGTTATTTTTATCTTTAAATTATTTAAAGATATTGTCTAAATTAGTAGCCCATACGTCTCTCATTAATTTCAAATTGTTTAGATTGAAATAAAAAATTGAACGAAACTGGAATAGTGTACATATGAGTTATTTATTGAAAGTGGATATGTACTAATTTAAACGATATCTGTAAATAATGTTAATTGTATAATTAAATAAAGGGCAACTTTCACATATAGCAAACATAAAATTGATATTTGTATGTTATAGCAAAGTTTACATAACTGCACTCCATAGCAAACATAGAAATGTATAATTCGTTATACGTATACAATTGAAGCGATTTTTATAAAATGAAGTGTATAAAACAAGAAAGAGAAAGAGACTTGGGCAGAGAATTGTATAAAACGAAGTGTGTAAAACGAATTGTATAATTATAAGTGTGTAGAACGATTATATACAATTTGAATTTTTAAAAGATGAGAAAGAGAAAAAGGCAAAAGAGACTTGGGCAGGGAATATACAATTGAATTGAATTGTATAAAACGATAAAGAGAGAAATTATTTACAATTTGAATTTGTATAAAACGAGAAAGAGAGAAAGGCAAAAGAGACTGGGCAGGGGAGTATTCTTATTGTATAATATTGTATAGTTATAAGTGTATAAGACGAAAATATATGTATTTACATGTGTATATATAATTTTCTCTCGCTTTATACAAATAAAAATGCAATTTATACATTTCGTTTCTGTTTGTATAAGTGAGAGAGGTGATGATGGTGAGCGAGATTAGAGAGAGTGGTGAGCGAGATATGCGAGAGAGGAGAGAGGGAAACAAGAATAACATATTTATCATATTACTTCACATAACAAGCCTTAATAGTCTCATTCACAATAAACTAGTAACTTTACGTTCATACAATTCAAATAAACACCGCCACCAAGAAGGTGGATCATACTCAAGAGCATTTCGAAATTGAAACTAAACAAGATAACCAACTTACCCTTTAAACCAAGATTTCATAACCTATAACCTTTTTCTCAATATTTCATCATAATAAAGCCCTCTGGGTATTACCTAAACAACCATAACAACAACAAGAAACCAAAGCTCAAAGACTACCAAATCATGCTCATTTAACCCATTTCTTAGGCCAACATTAGATGAAAAGATTTAACATGATTTTATTGAAGTTTTAACCTTAAAATCATCAACTAACATTAGAAATACCATTATTAATTCATTACAAACGTTTTAATGCAAGACCCATATTTAGATTTGAAGATAGAAGAAACTAGGGTTGAGAACTCATTTTGAAAATTCATTAGAAGAAACTCCTTGAATGGAAGAGAGTTTAAGGATGGAAACTATACCTCCCATTTAATAAATACCAAAGTTTTTTTATGGATAAACTACCACCAACATCCCTCCTACAACTTCTTGACTTCTAGCTTCCATGGAGACTTGAGAGAGAATTCTAAGAGAGAGGGGTTTTGGGTATAGGAAGAGGGGTCTAAAATGAGGTCTTAGGGTTTAGAACACTTTAATATACCTAATAAACCCTAAATATGAATTCTGAGGGTCATAAAATACTTGGGGTGAATTTACCAAACACCCCAATCAAAGGCAGCAAACTTACAGCATTTGGAAGTGGCCAATCGACGACCCAAGCTACTGGGCGTAGATGAGTCGACGGCCCATGCTGCTGGTCATCGATGGCATAAAAGGCTTGTTCAAGGGAGGGATAGACCTCCCACCAAGTATGGAATGACGTCCTTAGTCGATGGGGCATCGATGGGCCTACGCCCAGTAGACTGCTCCGTTGATTGGGCAGTGTTCTTGGCAGTTTTGTCCAAGTCTTGGGCCCTTCATCTAGGTCCCCATTGTGGGTCCCAGGTGGGGTCGTTCCCAGATGTTAAACCCCTAAACAAAATCTTATAGGTATTAGGAACATATCATGCAAGTTTCAAGCAAAACGAACACATAAAACTCACTCAAACACCTCAAGACACACAAGCGCTATCTAAGGCACACCTTCCGAACGCCATGGACGTTCTTGAACGTTTGACCTCCAAACTTAACCAAACTTCACACACTGACTAAGAACAATAAAGTAACTCATTTTAACTTAAAATTAACTCAATAAACACTCACGGGGCTCTAGTTCACCTTATTTCATTTTGGGGCATTACAAAACCAAACCTAGGAACTATAATATCAATGTACTCAAGTGCAATGCATCAACAAGGTCCCATACCCTTGCCCATACTAGTACACCTAACAAGTGGTACTAGTTAAGGAATACATAACATAATTCACATACATTTACCTTACATGTATAGTAGTAGACATTTAGTGAATATGAGAACTACCTTTCATTAGACAGCATGACCCTTTACTACATTGTAGGCAAGCATAATGTGTGAGTGTGTGTACATTCGTCAAAATGATAACATAATATCTATCAATCAACACATTGAGTCAGCCACGCTCTTAAGACCACAATGCACAACCAAGCATAGACCACATAACACAATTTAGCATAGGAGTCAAGCTAACTTCATATTACACTTTAAGACTCCAAATGTTAGCTATTCATACATTCACATAGGGGTAAATGGGTAGGGTCATCAATCATTAACATTTCATTAATGGAAGAACCTACACATGATCTTAACATAACCATTTACATGCTTATAACGCTAGCTACACAACCTAGATTCACAACTAGAATAGAAGACTAGGCACAAGTTACACATAGTGTGGTAATCATAAACACACACTCATATATTCATCAATTTTACTTCAAGGCCATAGTCAACATATATATATATATATATATATATATATATATGTAATGACAATAAAATAAACACTTCCACCATAAGTGGACCATACCATACAATTCCATACAAGGCTTTATCAACTACAATTTATATAGAAAAGTAGAGGAGAAGAGTAGACTTTACCAATTCATAAACCTTTTGATCAACATTGATAATTACACCTTTTTAATCAACAATATGTGCATAGGAAAGTAGCTAAATGTACTTTAACTATGAAATAAACCATGTACAAGTCGTTACAAGATCATACTACAACTTAATACGATACATCACATATATACTAAAAAGTCGAGAGTTATAGATCATCAACCAATTTCCCTAGTCTTGATCATCTTTCATATTTTTGTGAATAATATACATTTAGGTCAGTATCTAAAAATATAGAACATCATAGCTAATCATGCTTCATCTACCCTAGAATATACATCACATCATATACATCACCATAGCAAGTCATAGAGAATAACCTAAAGCATCCTCACCAATTCAATTGTTTTCTATTCATATTGGATCAATTATACCTATTTATGATCACATCACACATGTAGGCAACATCTAAGACAATTCACCATAATCGAGTCACATAACAACCATCCTAACGTCAAGATCACAAGTTACTACATGATAGACTAGCCTTATCCAAAACCTTCAAACTTGAACCTCATGGATAATTCCCCAACAATTAATCATCAATCCACATACTATACAGTAGGTATACACATATTAACACAATTCTATATACATGAGATCAAGATCATAAAGTCATACATAGGTTAAATCGAGTTTGTGAGAGAGCATGGGTTAATCATGCAATTGTATTAAACATTACGTCCAAACCATTAGATAATCATCAATACATTAATAATATTATTTTGAAATCAATTTGAGAAAGAACCCATGGCTAAATTGAAGAAGAAGAGATTTGATAATGGAACTTCTTTGAAAACTTTGAAGAGGACTTTCTAGATGAAAGAATAACTAGAGATGAAGGATCACACCACACCTTTATTATATGAAGTATCACGAAAAAATTGGTAAATAACCCATCGAAATCCCATCTACAAGCTGACCTTGAACTTCACCTTTAATGGAGGTTTCTAGAGAGGATATTTTTGGAGAGGGAGGTTTTGATTTTGAATTGAGGATTGGGTATGGGCTATTCAGGTTTTCACCAACCTAATATACCCAAAAATAGGTAAATAAACTTCCTAGGGTCAGGTTAGCACGTGGGGTGAATTTCCCGTTAACCCCGTAATTAGCCAGCATGCATGGCAAAAACTGAAGCCTTCAGCGATGCCACATTGGCCAATCGATGGACCGTCTATGGCTTCTGTCTTTTGGGTCTTAGGATATTCTTTTGCATAGACTTCACCAGGATAAGTTTCCATTGACTCCTCCCCATCGACGTGGCCTAATTCAACTGACGAGGTGTCATTTGGCTCAGTCGATTGACACTGCCAAGAAAGTGTCTCAACAACCTTTAGAACCTTCTTAAGGGCCTCTTGTGGGGCCCTTGGGAAGTATTACTCGGACGTTTCAAATGTTAATATACAATTTAACAGGTTAAATAATTTCCATACAAGTTTCACCCAAGATGAACACGTAAAACACATCCAAATATGCAAGGCACACTCAAGACACACGTGAACGTCTCAAGAGCTAACTTTCGAACGACTTGGATTTCCTTGGACGTTTGACCTATGTACTTCATGAAACTCAAAAAACTGAATATAAACATCATTTTTACTCATATAAGGACCTCATAAGCTCATGAAACACACATAATCACATAAAAACACATAAGGCCCCTTAGGTGACTAGTCTTCGAAACTCTTGGTCGTCCCTTGATGTTTGACTTCCAAATGACTTCAAATCATATGTACATACTTTAAAACACTTAATTAACATGTTAAAAATATTATAGACACATGTGAGTCTATAGACACCCTAACTCATTTTGGGGATCTCACACCTACCATCTCAAGATATCATGATATCCACCATCTCAAGCTTATATATCTTGGTCTTATCTCACCAAGTCTATTCCACAGGAAATTATCATACAATACATCTTCAAGATACTCTAGTTCATCATGTCTTTATTAATTTTAGGTTCTTAGGTCAACCTAGAATCTATCTATGTGATAGAACTTGTTTCCCCTCACTTGTTCATGTCTAAGTATAAAAGAGAATGAACACATCATCACAAGACCTACAATCAATTACTTCCCCCAATTCATCATGATCCGTGTTCAGTCATAAGTTAATTCATTCAAGTTGATTATTAGAAGGTTAGTCTAGGCATACATGATCAGATAGGTTCAATTCCATCTTTACAAGTCAAGACCATCTTGGATCAATTAGTCCTTTTTAAATTCATATCTAGGTGAATTCAATCATGATCAAATATTATACAATACGATTGAATTAAGAAGATCAACTTAGAACCTTTATCTTGGATCTAATGGCCTAAAATCACCATCATCAACATCAAATACCAAAATTCAAAATGAAAACATCATTAAAACATCACATAATCATCATTTGTACATTGGGATCACAATCAAGTCTTACCCACAATATAATCACAACCCTCTCTATATTGGGGTTCTTTTGTTTACAATAGTGGAAAACTAGGGGAACTCCATGAATGGAAGAATCAATGGATAAATAAGCTTCACATACCTTAGATTAGAGCCTTAATCTCATCTTGAATCCTTGGTGAATTTCTTCCTAACAGCAGCTCCCAATATCTCTTCTTCTTCTATTGTGTTCTTGAGAGAGTTTTAGAGAGGGAGATGTTTTGATCTTGGAGTCTAATGTATAAATGGGTTTCTTACTATTTAAATACTCTTAAAATAAGTAAAACCACCTAATTTAACCGCCCATTCATTTATTTGAAAGTGGTGAAAATCTCTCATTCACCTCTTAAGTTGGCAGCGTGATGCTGTAAAGTTGTAGGTGCAATCGACGCCTACAGTCGATGGACTGTCAATGGAACAACTGCGCCACACTTCAGAGAGTCCCATTTTAGGGTCTCAACTCCCACATCTAAGTGTAGACTTACATGACCAATCGACAGGACGTAGCTCGAGTGAAGGGGCGTTGATTATATGTCGTCCTTTGACACTGCCAAGGAAGTACACCATCTACATTTTGGGTCCTCTTCAAGGATGCCTTAGGTAGTCCTTGGGGAGTTGTACCGTTACATTTCCATCCTATATACGTCCGTCTAGAAGTTAGGAACCTTCCCTATCAATTTGATATCCAAACACTACTAAAAACTTTATGAAACATACTAAGGCATTTAAGCACGTCTTAAGGCTAACCTTTCGAACATCGTGGACGTTCTTGGACTTTTAACCTCCAAACTCCATATATTGCTTCTAAACACTAAAATTAGTCATTTTAAGACCTTATAAGCTCATGACGCATATGATAGGCCATATTTGAACCTAAATCATTTTGGATCCTTACAATAACCCCCACTTGGGAAACATTCGTTCTCGAATGACACCTTAGTAAACACTTCTTAAAGGACAAACTCTAGACTAGCAGCACATCGTACATGAATTATACCTGAATTCACATACCTAAATCAAGAAAACAATTCAATTCCAAGACAAACATAACTACACATAACCATATAAAGACCTCATGAAATGGATCCTTATCCCCCACTTGTGAATAAGTTACACAAGTCTTTCTAACATCAATTCCTCATCATTAGGAAAACAGTAAAATCACAAGACAATTCATAATCATAAGAAATTCTAGAAATTTTCATAAATCATTAAATAAACACATAATGTAGAGGGACCTAAGGAGATTCCTTGGGATCACCCTTGGATCGGAGAGCATAGAACCTATTACTCTTTGGAGGACCATCTCCAACTTGAATAATATGAGCTTCCTTTCATTCTCTAATATTAGACTTTTCCTTAGGGCAATTTTTCATCATGTGTCCACTCTCACCAAATCCATAACAACCATCTGTACCGGCCAAGCACCTACCCTCATGTTTCTTACCACACCTAGGGCAAGTAGGTGGGGAATACTGATTAATATTTTCTTACCTTGGAGTACTAGAGTAGCCTTGTCTTGGAAGACTTTTGTCGATTCTTAGAATGACCATGTCCATCGGACCCTTAATTTTCCATCCTAATTTTCTTTCCTCCTTTTTAAGCTTGGATTCTTCTATTAGTTAAGCAAACACCATTATTGGGGAGATATCCATATCGTCAACAAGCATTGTCATACAACACTCTTCTTTTACTAGTTGGGACACCCCCATCATGAACCTATTCATCAAGTATCCAGGGTTTGCCACCAAGCTTGGAGAATACTTAGACAATTGAGTGAAATTCAATGCATTAACTTATCTTGCCTGAGGTTTATGAATTCCCTCAACATAGCCTTCCTCAATTCCCTAGAAAAGAACCTATCAAGAAAAGCGCGTAAAAGTCTACCACTCTATGGGACCCACCCTTACCTTATAGAATCTTTCCATTGCTCATTAAAAACTTGAGCTACATCTTTCAATTGGTAAGCATCTTGCTCCGCTTTCTCCCTAGAAGTAAAACCCATAATAGCAAGAGTCTTATAAAACTCTTCTATGAACCCATTTGGATACTCCTCAACCTTGGAGACACTAAATTCTGGAGGGTTCATCCATAGGAACTCCCTAATCCTATAGGCATACATTTTGCCTATAGGGTTATCCACCACCTCCCTATTGATTGGGCCGTCAAGTCTTGATCTAACAAGTTCATGGAAGTCATAAATTCGTCTAGAGTCACATTCTCCACTTGAGTAGCATTAGGAACTTGAGGAGGGAATTTATTCCCTTGGGAAGGAACCTATTGATTCTCAATGCCATCTCTTTCCCTTCTTTCATTAGCCATAGTGTTATCCATAACCTGGACAAAATCATAGGCAAACATTAGAAGAAGGGCTTACTCAAGCCGAAATCTATAGCACGACTTTAAGAATGAAGTAGTGAAACTTCCTAAGCATCATGTAGCCTCCGTTCATAAATGTGTCGCGACTCACACCAATGAAAATAATCTACTAGGAGTGGTTTTGCGACATCCTAGGACCAATTCCTAACCTTATGCGCTGATACGAAGTTTGTCACAACCTAAAGTACACCCTAGAAGGTAGGGCATCCTTCAAGTCTAAACACAGCGTACTTGATGTAAGGACACTCAAAATGAATTAAGGTGCTTAGAGCCTCACATGTAACTAAAAAGGATTAAAATATGTTAATTAAGTGTTTTATAGTATGAATTCTTTATTTCAAGTAATTTTGAGGTTAAACGTCCAAGAACGTCAGATGACATTTGGAAGCCAGCCTTGAAATGTGCATGTGTGTCTTGGTGTGTCTTGACATATTTTGCGAGTTTGTTTTGGTTGAAACTTATGTGGAAGGCCCCTAACATGTTAGTGAGTACATTTATGTTGGAAACGTCTGGGTAGGACTCTTAAGGTCCCCGCAAGGCCCTCAAGGAAGACCAAAAGTCTGCCTAGACACTCCCTTGGTAGTGTTTACCTACGCTATCAAACTACGGCCAGTATGTGTGGTGATGCCCCGTGGATGGGTGGGCGTCGTTCCATACTTAGCCTAGGATCCAAAACAACCAATTCCAAGCCTCAGAACCAAATGAGGGATAGAAGAACGACCCGTCAATTACAGGGCGTAGGTTGTTCCGTCAATGCAGCCTGCAACCCAACTGCCAGGTGAACTATTTCATTAAGAGGTGAATGAGGAATTCACCCCACGTCCTATCCTGGACCTAGGAGGTTAATTTAGCTATTTTTTGGTATACTACGTTAGTTAAAAGGATCAAAACCCCTAAACCCAATTCATATTTCAAAATTAGACTTCTCTCTTAAAAAGAAACCTCTCTAGAAACCTCCATTGGAGATGAAGCACAAGAATATCTTGGAGATTGGATTCCCATGGATTCTTAAAGAAGATTTTGTGTCTTTCTCCTACAATTAGGTATGGTCATCCTTCATCCTTATTCAACCTTTCTTCTAAGGATTTCCTTCTAATGTTTTCAATTAAAGTTCATGATCAAACATCTAATCTTCCAATCTAGCCATGGGTTCTTTCTCAAACGTTTTCAAAAGCTTTTTTATGATGAGTTGATCTTAATGTACTGATTATAAAGTGAATTACAATCCAATTTCATGATGTACCCATGTTCCCTCCAATTCGCAAATTAGCCTATGTTATGGACATTGTGATCTTGATTATGTGTTAATTGAATTGTGATTCTATTATGTTGAATTAGCTATTACTACTGTTTTATACTCAAAATTGATGGTGAATTGTTGATTAGTGATCTATGTGTATCAAGGCTTTGAGATTTGGTAAGGATTGACATATGTTCTTTTATCTTCTATTGATTGTTAATGTAGAGTACTTGGTATGATCTCGATTCTAGGGCAATTGAAGTATGATTTAGTTTAGGTTATGATGTCTTTAGATACTTCTCTATATTTTATTGTTGATGAATTTGAGTATTGATCATTGATGATCAAATCAAGGGATATTTGGTAAGATTGATTTATGTACTTCTATCCTCCAAAGATATATAATGCAATGTACATAATGTGATCTTAATTCTAGGATAGATGAAGGATGATTTCGTTTATTTTAAGATACATTAGATCATTTCCTATACTTTAATGGTTGAGTAAATATGAGTATTGATCAATGGTGATAAAAGGTTGATGAATTGGTAAGATCGCCTACTTTCTCTACTTTTTTATGTAATTTCTAGTTGAATTGGCCTTGTAGGGAATTGTGTGGTATGGTCCACTTATGATGGCAGTTTTTACTTCTTGTCAATCTATATATTTGTTGATTATGGCCTTGAAGGCAACTTGATGTTATATGAATGTGTGGTTATGATGATCACACTATGTGAAACTTATGCCTCGTTTCTATTCTAGTCTAGAGGTTGTGTTGTAATGTTATGAGTATGTGGGTGTCAATATTAGGTATGTTCTATATTTTTTCAATGATAAAGTGTAAATGGTGAATGAAACCTTACCTATGTACCCCTACATGAAGGCGTGATTAGCTAATGTTAGGAGTCTTGATTGTAAAGGTTGAAGTTGTCTTATCTCCTATGCTATTTTGTGTTGTGTGGTCTATGCTTGATTTTGCATTGTGGTCTGAAGAGAGTGGATGCCTCAATATTTTATAGATAGTCATTGTATGATGATGTTGGCCAACGTATACACACTTACACCTCATTCATGCTTACAAGTGGTATAGGTTCATGGTGTCTAATGAAAGGGTATTCTCATAGGAACTAATGTCTACTACTAAGCAGGTAAAGTATCTTTCCATGAAGTATGTTATGTGTACCTAAACTAGGATGACTTGATAGGTCAACTACTATGGACAAGGGTATGGGACCTTGTCTATGCATTGCACATGTGTTCCTTGATAGGATAGTTCCTAGGTTTATGATCTATGTACATGAATATGAATGCGTGAGTTATTTTATGCCATTTCTATATGCTTGAGTCAGTATGTATATGATAAGAATAATATGTATAGTGTCTAATGTAATTTAATATGACGGATTGTCATATAGTTACATCTTTCCACTTATGCATGATAAATAAATTATACATATGTGCTCTAAACTAAGGTTGTTTTATGTGAAAGGTTGCTCACATCTATGTAACACCCAGACCTGAAATAATGTCCATTATGCATTTACGAGTTCTAGTAATATAGGGGCTCTGAAGTTGTTCTCAAGGGAATCCTAAACTAGATGGTGCGTGAATTTCTATTCATGTGGAAGATTTCCTCACATTAATTTAGGTATGAATTATCATTTATGGACCTATGAGCTAATCATATGGGGAGTCATCTCCTAAAGCATAACTTTTATAAGTAATGATAATAATTTCTTTAATAAGGGAACTAGCTTAGCACCGAGTGAACTTGAATGGAGGGTGGGGTCCCTTTTCCCATGTGGGAGTAGTTCATCAGCATAATTCTCTACGAGGGGGAATAACTACAATGCCTAATAAGCATAAAGAGTGTTTTCTATCTCCTCCATGTTCATAAACGATGTTTTCCCATAGGGATCTAGCACGTGAGTCCCTAATATGCTAGCATGATCTTAATGTTCTACTTTGGCAAGGTAGAGCACCTTCCCTAGGTGTAAGGCTCTACAACACCAAATTCCATATTTAGCACCCATGGTTTTAGTGTCGGTTAAGGCTATAGTTTCCCTAAAGTAAAAACGACAATGGAAGTAAAGTAAGGACCCTAACTAGGATAACCACTTTACCTAGCATTACACAAGTAGCTCTTGAAAGGTGTTCTAATGTATATGTATATATTTATGTTTCTTATGCATGACATTGTAGTGTCCTCTACTTGTTGTGATGATATGCACGGTAGGAGTCCTAATGAGTCTATACTATGTGGTCTTACCTTATATGCATAATGTGGGTCTTGTTGATCATATGATGAAGGTCTTGCTTGTCATGTATGAAGTTGTGTATACTTGTAATGTTGATGTATTTAGTGAATGGTATGCTTGTAGTCTCTTTGTAGTTTTACTTAGCATGTGTGAGGTTATGAGACTTCACATGTACATTGCACTAGTATGCTTAGAATGAGGTTATGTGTAATGTTCTATGATGCTTTATGAAGTGAAGTCCAAGTATGTGTTGTTGACTATTGCTTAGGATGATGTTATTAATAGTGTGACTTTCATGATATCTTGGGTTAAGTCTTATATAAGGTTTATGTATTATGTTGAGTTGTATGTGAAGTTTGTGTTATCATGATATGCTATGTCTCTATGTATATGTATATGTATTTGGTGAGTAATGAGGGTGCATGTATGATGACCTTATGGTCTTAAGGTGATACTTGAGTGTGGATAGTGTAATGGGACATTATCTATACATTGCACCAAGTATCACTAGAGGATTATTTGGAAAGTCAAAGAGTTAAAATAAAGAAAGCTCGCTGTAAAGGGAAAAAGAGGTCATTGTAAGGAAGTAGTAATTAGTGTAAAGTGATGAAAAATATGTCTTAAATGTAATGTATGATTCTTATGGGATTTTATTACTATTGTATATGCCTAAATGAAGTATGTGAATTGTATGGTGTTTAAGGTATCAATTTTTATGAAGTTTTCACAAAAAGGCATGATGCATGGTTTCAAAATAAAAAGTCCCTTTTTAAATGCATGGTTTTCATACTTAGTGCATTCTTGTACTAACATCATTATTGTTTACCTTCTTATACAAATTGTAGTTTATGGATGCTTAAAGCATGTCTCGAAGATGAAGGACTTGATATGTGATTCCCAAGTTTAAGGAAAGGGATCCTTAAGCAAGGATTTCCTGTGTCATTGTTTTAAGTAAAGTCTTGTAATAGCTTAGTTATGATTTAAGTTGAACGGGTTGTGTCCCTATTGTAATCTAATGATGTTGAGTCTAAGATTGCAAAGAGACATAGAGTCTTTAACTATGAATTATGATATTTTATATATATAGTTAAAGTGATGTTCTAGAATATGATGTGCTATGAAAGTTTTAAATTTTCTAGCTAAATTTACCTATGAAAATGCGATGAATGATAACTATGGGCTTGTATAAGACCTCCAAGAGGTCAAGTATGTCATATTACTTCAAGGGGGTGCTCCCCGGTCATGACACTTGAACTCTCGTAGGTCTTGTATAAAAACTTAGACATCATTGATTGCATATATATGAAAAGTATCACAAAATTAAAAAAAAAATTCTTCAAAACATAATGCGGAATCGTTTCATAAAACTTCTAACATATGTCTCAAAAACCATCTATGACATCATGAATATAATAGTCTTGGGTCACATCCTATAAAAGTCTATACATAGAAAATAACATAAAAGACATCATAGTGGTGGTGTCCTCGGATGCTATGAGAATTCACCAATCTTCACTTCTTGAAAGCCTTGGAAACTCTACCCTTGAAAGAAACTTAATCTCCTTAAGACCCTACATTGGATTAGAATGTATGAAAAATATATATTAGTATGAAATGTACCCAGTATGTAGACTATCATATCAAACATAAGATATCTCAAAGGGTTAGTCAACAGTAAACATAATCATAAGAGATAAAGGCATAAACATAGAATGTATATCATAAGAATAATAAAGCATCATAAATCATAAAAGAGTTCATACTTAAATCATTGGTCTTCTTGTTCATATGAACTACTTCACAAGTCACCTCCAAGTATATTTGTTCAAGGCTAAGGTATCATCCCATACTACTACCAAAGCTAATTACGTCTCTTTGGTTATTCTTGGTCATAATATACTCTCATAATTAAGACTTAGGTTCATCAAACATATGAGCACTATGCCCCTAGGCCACCTCAAAACACACTTATGCAATGCATGTAATTCATCCCATTCTACCTTACACACTAAGCATGTCTTGGTGTCACCCTATTCCCTTTCATTTAATTTAGTAGTCTCTATTAGACCTACTTCATAATGAAAATTAACTATCATCACAAGTCAATCATGTCATGAAAAGAAACCGTAGTCACTACTCAAGATAAACATACATATCATAGGGGTCATGTCATAAGTAGTTTCAAGTCATACATATGCCATGTGTGGATAGCATCAAACACTACCATCCACACTAAGTACTTTTCTAGACTAACCTAATCCAAGTAAACTAAGAAACGAAAAACCCATCCTAACCATCATGCAACCAATCATGTAGATGCAAGCTAATCATAGGGGAGCATCAATCTTCAACCCTAAGATATCATGAGAAACAAATCTTTTAGTTATTTCATGAAATACACATTAAATGAAAGTCAAGCTAACATTAGGAGAGTATAGGTCTTTCCGCTAAAGCTACCATGAAATTGTTTTGGCCTGTAACATCCCGTATCCAAAATAAATCAAAAATTAGCTTTTCTGAAATCTGCAGGTGCAATAGACGGTTAACATCGACAGACCGTAGCCTGACCCACTGCCTGTGCTGCACATCCATCGATTGTGAATGAAACCCCCCAAGACGCAGATCAAGTCGAACGAGGGGCGAACCTACGGTCTGTAGGTCAGACTACGGTCCGTAGTCTGATTCTGTTGATTAAGACTCCATTAATCACTCTCTGACAAGAACCATGATTGACCAGCATGGTCTATAAATGGACCTATTGACCATAGGTGGAAATTAACGGATTGTTAGAGGGAAAATGCAATTGGGTCACTTCAAATGATCATAAATCTTAGCACAAAATGAATTAGGTGTCCCATGACCTATGAAATGATAGATAATTGAATTAGCTTTCCATAGCCATTGACCTTGCTAAAATCCGAGTAAAACGTTATGCCCATTTTAGTAAAGGGATGTCGAACAGACCCAACCTACAGACACAAAAGATGGACAGTCGATTTAACAATGACACGTCAGTCTAGATCATCGTTTGGTCATACGGCAATTAACTCAGGGGTCTTTGGTCTTTTCACACTTTGTTTAAACCCTAAGATACGTTGTTTTGACCTTAAATTATAATATTTTGGTCAGTTTAAGCCTAGAACATAACTAATTCTACCTAAGTCAAATCATTAATCAAAAATTTAGAAAATTAGAAGTAAGAAATGAGAATAAGGTCAAGAAACCTAGTTCAAGAATGCAACAAGGTTTCAGCAGTTCCAACCCCAAAATCTAAGTATTTCTCCTGTGATTTCACTAGTGTGTTTCCTTTCACCTCTTGACTTCTCCTAGCTTTTATTTTAGTTCTTGATTCTCTATCCTGGATAAAATGTCCACGACCCAAATCAGGGACGCGACTGGCACCCACTTTACCCTCGATGTTGCGCGAACAACCCATCTAAACCTTAACATTTCAAGATATATCAACAAAAAATAATGTCGGAGACTTAAAACTCATTAATAAAAACAATTCAATACACTCTTATTATTTCCCCAAAATCTGGAAGTATCATCAACAAGAACATCTATCTCAAATTACTTACTAGGAAATGTCTAAGAACAAATAACTAAAAAGCTAAGGCTATCCATGCCGGAAGTTCAAGCATCAGACTTTAAAAGTAGACCCAGTCCAAGCTAGACCATTGCTCACCCTTAATTTCCGATGAGTAAGACTGGCTAGATCTGCTGTTTAGGTTGAAGTTGACTGAACGTTTGCTGCATTAACAACAAATAACAAAGAGGAAAACATGAAAGTAGGGGGTCAGTACAACCACACTTACTGAGTAGATATCATCGTCCAACCAAATAGGGAACAGTATATATCAACAATAAATGTAATCAACTACAATACCAACATGTATCAATAACAACATGAATTCATCAATAACTAACAAAACCGAGTGTCACACATGATGACTCAAAGCTCACTACCATACTATTTGGGAATTAAGAGTTCATAGAATTGAGTAGATTCCATTATCTTTCAATATTCATTATCTTCTTCTTCCTCTGTGTCGGTACGTGACACTGCCGATCCTCTAGTTCTATCCTGGTGCCGGACGTGGCACTTCCGATCCTCTATTCATTTCTAATCCCTGGTACCTGAACGGCACCCTATCCATATCTATCCTGTGTGGAACGTGACACTGCCGATCTCCATATTCATTCTATCCTGGTACCGGAAGTTGCCAGGCAACCCGATCCCTAGTCTATCCTGGTTTCGTGAACGTGACCTCCGATCCTCATATTCATTCTATCCGGGTACCGTAAACGTGGCACCCGTCCATATTCTATCCTGGTGTCTGAACGTGACACCTTCGCCGATCCTCATTCTATCCTGGTCTCGGAACGTGGCACCCCGATCACCCTAATTCATCAGCCTTCTTTTACACTAAGGCATCATCATTCTCAATTATATAATTATCAAGCCGTCTTCATACTAAAGGCATCATCATTCTCATTATATAATATTCACGTGAATTAGGGTTCTTTCAAGATTTGGGATTCAATAACTTTCATCATGCCTTTGTTAGGTCCTAACAATTTTATAATCATAATTCATGCGCATACAACTTAAGCACATAGCAGGTTACAATATTTCAACACATAATATCACTATTAAGAGTCTCACTACGATATCGTAACATACACCATACCTACCTCCACCGAAGATTAGTGATCCACCAAGCTATCTCTCAAAATCCTTGCTATCCCCTCTTTCGTCTCTCTCTCTTGATCGCTTCCTCTCTCTCTCTTATCTGTTCTTTCTATTGTTCTTTCTTCAACCCTCGTTCTTTTACGCCCTAATTAATATATAATTAATAATACAAGTGGCAATAAGACCCACTATTAACTTCAGGTTACCGTCTTTTACCCCAAGTAATAGACTTTTACATTAACCCTGCTAACTTATAATTAAGCAGGAATATTCCAAAACACGTCTCTTAAAACGTGTAAAGAAATCGCCCGAACTTGATTGCGTAGCCCGTGACGGGCCGTCGCGCCTGCGACGGTCCCGTCCTGCTGTCCCGTCACAAGGTCCAGTCCAGAGACTGTGTTTTTAAGAGGATGGCCTGTGACGTGCCGTCGAGCCGCGACGGTCGTCCTGCCATTTCCGTCATGACGTCAGAGAGTCGATTTTCAGTACCCAATTTCCAGATGTTCTAAGTGTTTTGCAAGACACCCTCCAACGACGGTCCCGTCGTGCCTTGCGGTCCGTCGTGGTCCGTCACATCTCATCTGCCAGTTTTTCCAAGAATAAAATTTTTTGCTCAAAACGACTAACACAGGTCCGTTTACATAGATACCAATTTACCATCGTTCGTCCCCGAACATCACAAGAAGGAAAACAAGTTGGAAAAGGAATACCTGACTCCGTAAACAGACTTGGTATCTTTTCCCGCATAGCTTCCTCTTCTCCCACGTGGCTTCTCCAATCTTCCAACCACCCGGTCGATTCTTCCAATTCACCTTGATGGATGCCATCTCTCTTGACCTCAACTTGCGAATCTTCCCTATCTATATAGCACTGGTTCCTCTTCTAAGTCATTCTCATCCAACCACACGAGATCCCACGGAGTAATGTAGTTTTCATCTCCATGGTATACACTTTCAACAAATGGACACATAAATACCGTATGCACTCCGGACAGCCCGGGGGCAAGGTAATTCATAAGCCCACCTCCCCTACTCGCTTTAGTTACCCACTCAAATGGTCCCAATATACCGTGACTTAGCTTACCTCTTTTGCCAAACCGGCATCAATCATCACCCCTTTCTGGGTGAACCTTCACAATACTTTTTCACACTTCCATGAACTCCAAGTCTCTAACCTTCCGGTCTGCATACTCCTTTGTCTCTTGCCCGCTAAAGAAGCTTTTCTGGAATGCCTTCAACCTTTTCTAACGAATCCTCAAAGATCGTACCCAAGGTCTAACCTCGAATGCATAAAAACCAACCAATGGGAGAGCTACACCTCCTCCCATACATGCTTCAAATGTAGCCATATCAATACTGGAGTGGATAGCTATTTTTACGAAAGACTAATCCCAAAGGTAAGAAGCTATCCCAATGGCCACCAACTCTATCCCGCATTCGCGAAGCTATCTCCAACACTTGAATCTTTCGCTCAGACTGACCATCGGTCTGAGGTGGAACGCGGTACTCAAGGTCCAACCTAGTACCCATTCTGCATGCAATGTTTTTCCAAAACTTAGAAGTAACCTGCGTACCTCTATCTGATATAAATGGAGTATGGAACCCCATGCCATCGAACTATTTCTTGAGATATAGATTTTGCTAACTTTCTCTGCATTGAAGTCCACTATAACCGTAATGAAATGAGCATACTTAGGTTAAACCGTATCAACATCACCGCAATATAGTCAATACTTGCCCAAGGTCCTTTGGTAAGACAACCACTAGTCCATTGCATTCCTCCTCCATTTTCCATTCGGAAGGGCATTCTCTGAAGTGGTTCCTCCGGGCCTCTGGTGTTCATACTTTACTTGTGACAAGTTTGGACATTTGGCAATAAAGCCACCATATCACGCTTCATCCTTCTCCACAAAAGTGTTGCTTTAAGGTCACGGGAACATCTTGGTTGCACCCGGATGTACGAATACCTTGAACTATGAGCTTTCCGCCAGAATAGTGTTGATCAAGTCATCAATGCGGGGTACCACATACCCTTCCCTTAACTCAAACCACAACCTTCCTCGCATGTTTGCTTCTTTACCTCTCCTCGCACACTTTATCTCGTATTCGGCCTTAGTTCTTCTCATCATCAAACTGTTTGCCCTTTATCTTGTTCAAGAAAAGAAACTTGACCTCCACACTAGCCACAATCCGCCCTTCCTATTTATTTCCAACCTCTCATCAATATCAGGTCCGTTAGTCAGCATAGTCTGAACCGCTCTAGCCACTGGCGTCTAGAGGCTTGCAATGACTTAGACTTCCCATGCTTCCCCGTTCCCTTCCCGCTTCTACTCAGATCTGCCACAACATTCGCCTTCCCCGATGATACAAAATAGTATGTCGTAGTCCTTCAGTAGTTCCATCCATCTCCTGGTCTCGATCAAATCTCCTCTGAGTGAAGACCTAACCTGTTTTAAGACTACGATGATCCGTATAGACCCACACTTAAACCCCATCTAAATAGTGTCGCCATTGCTTCAATGCAAACAACTACCGCGGCCAATTCCCAAGCATGGTTGGGATAGTTACTTCATGCACTTTTAAGTGCCTTGAGGCATAAGCAATCACGTTCTTCTCTTTCATGTACACTGCAACCCCAACCCGAATAGGATGCATCACAATAAACAATGAAGTTCTTACCTTCCACTGGGCAAGGTGAGAATTGGTGCAGTAGTCAACCAGCGTCTTGACTTTTGAATCTTTTCCTCACAACTCTCTACCATACAAATGGAACATTTTGCCTTAGTCAAGTTCGTCAGTTGGAGCAATAGAAGAGAATCCCTTGACAACTCGCGGTAGTAGCTAGCTACCCAACAAGCTCCTTATCTCTGACACATTAGTAGGATCTTACCCAATCTTCACTACTTCGATCTTAAAGGAGCCACATGACTCAGTCCTAGAAACCACGTCCCCAAGAAGGACACTTCATCTAGAGCCAAAACTCGCACTTAGAGAAACTTGCATAAGCTGTTTTCTCCCTCAACTTTCCAATACCTACTTCTCAATCTCAATGCTCCTCATGTTCCTTCTTGACTCTTGGAGTAATACAGTATATCATCATAAATACGATCACAAGAGCTCTAAAATATGGCTTAAAAATCCGTTCTCAAACGCAATGAACGCAGATGGGCGTTCGTAAACCAAAAGACATCACACCAATTCGTAAGGTCCCATGACCTCGTGCGCAAAGCAAGTCTTTGGCACATCCGTTGCCCGTATTTTTTCAATTGATGATAACCGTATCTCAAGTCAACTTAGAGAATACACAAGCACCTTGTAATTGATCTAATAAGTCATCAATGCGAGGAAGAGGATACTTGTTTCTTAATAGTTACCTTGTTCAACGCCAACTGCCGGTAGTCTATGCACTCCGAAAACTAAACTCCCATCCTTCTTCTTCACAAACAAAAACCTAGCACCCCAAGATGATTCACTTGGTCTATGAAGCCTTTGCTCAACAACTCTTGAAGTTGGGCTTTTTAATTTCTCTTATCTTAAACTCCGCGGGGGCCATTCTAAAGGGGGTATAGACATGGGGCGTGTGCCGGTTCCAATATCGATTTCCAAAGAAAAGTCAATATCCCTACTGGTGGCATGCCAGGAGATCTGCAGGAACCCTACCAAAAACTCGCGGATACCAAAACCGACTCATCGAAGGTACTTTGGTAGTGTCATCCTTGAGATGTCCAAGAAAGCTTAAACACCCTTGTACTAACCATTTTCTTAGCACGAGAAATGAGTGATACGCAACCGGGTTGGAATGTAGTCACCCACCTCCACACTAACGGATCTGTCCCAAGGCTTGTCCAATGTCACAAGTTTAGCATTACAATCCAGAATCCAAAATTTGGGGAGAAAGCCAAGTCAACCAGATTTACATCAAAGTCACCCATTGCTAAAAAAAAATAACCAAATCTACATAAAGTGTTGGCTTCCCCACAAGTTCACCAAACAAGACCTATGTCACCTTTTTTCACTACCACAAACTTCACCCACCGGTGTAGAAACACGAATAGGCAGTCCAAGTACTTCACAAATGCAATTTTTTGACCATTAGGCAATGATGAAGATCATATAAAAGCGTGGAGCCATGGTCAAATAATACATGATCCATGCATCACAAACCACAAGATTACCTGTGATAAACAGCATCCGACGCCTCCGCTTCAGATCTCCCAGGAAAGCGTACAATGGTCCCGACATCGTTTTGTCTGTCCATTGCCTCCTGTGCCGTAGTAGGGGATCCATTTGCCCCATCCCTCTGCCGTTGTGATGACTCACCATTACCTCGACAGCCACGTCCTCCAGAAAAGAGGGCCTCTACCATGCCACCTCTTACTCTAGCTAGTGGGGTTCTAGACTCTGGTTTGTACAATACCTCTTTATGTGTCCAACCTCCCCACATCCATACACTCTCGTGGTTCATGCATAGGTCTCTCGGAGTATGTTGACCGTTTTGTGGTGGACCCCCAACTACAGTCTGTATGAAGACTGAATTGGTCACTTGAGTAATCCTCCGGAGCTCTTGTCCTCTAGAGTGAGAACCTTAAACCTCGCCTCCCCTTCGAACCTTTTCGATGTCGATGTAGTGTTGAGTCTCTGGCTTCACTCCTTCCACCTCTATCACACAGTCTACCACCTCTTGGAAGGATGTTGCCGTAAGCCGCTACCCTGTAAGGCTGAAATCCGCAACGCTGACCTCAAACCCTTCCCAAAATAAAACCACGGCGAATCCTGCTGTGGACTGAAACATGTTGGGTTGGCGTAGCTGGACGTGCACGAAATTTAGCCTCATAACGCGTTCACTTCATCCTCCTTTGTTCTAGACTCAAACTCGTCCCTTTTCTATCTCTCAAAGTCCTTGGATATCCTTCTCCCATAAACAGAGTAGAGAATGATTCCCAATTCATAGGTGGTCCTCTGTTGGTTGACACTCAACAAATGTGACCGCCCCACATTTTGGGTTCCCTTGAACTGATAGCTCTGCACGAACTCAACCCAAACCGTTTCTACTATTATACCCATCTTGTTTAGTAGCTCATGACAATCAACCATAAATCGTAGAGCCTCCTCTGATTCTGCGCCCTTAAAGACTGGAGGTTTCATTTCAAGAACTTACTGAAAAGTTTCATGCTGATCATTTGTCATAATTAGGCCCAGTAGTCAGACGGTGGGAAGTGCCTATTCCCAATGATTCAATTCCTGCGGGGAGCCATAGTAGCCGCATTTCGTAACGTACCTCTGAAACCGGAGGGTGTTGGTGCAGAAAACCACTGGAGTTGCCTGACCCTGATCGGATAACACCACTAAGATAAGCAATGACCTGGTTGATCATCTCTCTCTGGTTGTAGTTTTGGGTGGGCATTTCCCCTCCTCTTTTTCCCTTGTTCATCTCCCTTCCTCCCCCTCTCTTATCACCTCCTCTTCGTTGGAGGAGTCACCACCGGCCCTAGTATCAGATGGGCAGTTGCTTGTCCTCTCCTCTAGAGTACGTCCACCACGACCTCTCCCACGACCCTCGACCTCTCCACGCTTCGTTGCCGTTGCTCTTCCTCAGCTACAAGCCCCATGGCTGGCGTCGTCGTTTCTGTCCTTTCCGTGTTGCTTGCTGGTGCGGGTCGTTGCTCTAGTTCTAACCATCCTGCGAATAGAGGGAAGATGGGTCAGATACCAATTCGATCGCCCAGATACCAATTGGACTCAAGTATTATCAACGAGACAGAATGAAAGAGTGAAATTTTCCTAAAGTCTTTTATAGCCCTCTCAATGAAAAGTAAAGCTTCCCCCTACCTTTCCGTAAGATCTAACTAACCTGTTTCTTGTGTGATGATACCAATGAACCTAATTCCTCGATACCAAGTTTGTCACGACCAATCAGGGACTCACTGCACCCAATTTACCCTTCTATGTGAGCGAACCACCCATCGAAACCTAACCTTTCAGATATATCCCACATAAAGAATGCGGAAGACTTAAACTCATAGATAAAAAACATTCATACTATTAAATTATTATCCCCAAACTCTGAGTCACCATCACAAGACATCTATCTCAAATTACTTAACTAAGTGAATGTCTAAGAACAAAATAACTAAAAGCTAGCTTGTCCATGCCGGAAGTTCAAGGCATCAGACTGAAGAGGAGACCATCCAGTCCAAGCTATACGCATTAGCTCACCCGAATTTCCGATGAACTGAAGACTGGCTAGATCTGCTGTTTTGATTGAAGTTATTACCTGAACGTTTGCTGCATTACAAAATAACAAAGAGGAAACATGACAGTAGGGGGTCAGTACAACCACACGTCTTAGTAGATATCATCGGCCAACTCAAAATATTGAACGTATCTATTCATAATAATGTAAACACCTTACAATACTCAACATTAGGCAGAACAACCATGAATTCATCATAACTACAACCGCTTACACATGAGGACTCAAGCCTCAATACCATACGTTATTTGGAATTAAGTTCATTAGATGAGTAATATCATTTTTTCAAGATTCATTATCCTTTCTTCCTCTTGTGTCGTAAGGTTGGGGGCGTGACACGACTCCGATCCTCTATTTCTATCCTGGTGCCGGAACGTGGGCACTCCGATCCTTCCCCATTCATCCTGGTAAACCACACCGGAACGTGGCACCCGAAATTTCCCCCTATTCTATCCTGTTGTCGACGTGACCTCGCGATCCTCATATTCATCTATCCTGGTACCGGAACGTGGCACCCGCTCCTATATTCATCCTGGTTTCGGAACGTGACACTCCGATCCTCAATATGCATTCTATCCTGGTACCGAACGTGGGCACCCGATCCATATTCTATCCTGGTGTCGGAACGTGACACTCCGATCCTCCATTCTATCCTTGTACCGGAACGTGGCAACCATCGATCCCCTAATTCATCAGCCTTCTTTTACACTAAGGCTCATCATTCTCATTATATAATTTATCAAGCCTTCTTCATACTAAGGCATCATCATTCTCTTATATAATATATCAATGATTAAGTGTTCTCTTTCAAGTTTGTGATTCAATAACTTTCATCATCATTTGTTAAGCTCATCAACCATTTTATAATCATAAGCATGCAGCATACAACTTAAGCACATAGCAGGGTTACAATATTATCACACAATCATATTCACTATTAAGAGTTCACTACGAAATTCGTAACTAAACCATAACCTAACCTACCTCCACCGAGATTAGTGATCACAAGACTATCTTCCAAAATCCTTGCTATCATCCTCTTCGTCTCTCTCTCTTGATCGATTCTCTCCTCTCTTCTGTTCTTTCTATTTTCTTTATTCAAACCCTCTTTCCTTTACCCTAATTAATATATAATTAAGATAAAAGATGGCAATATAACCACTAATTAACTTAAGGTTACCTCTTTTAACCCCCAATTAATTAGACTTATTAAACATTAATCCCTCTAACTTTATATTATAGCAGGAATTTCAAAAATCTTCTCTTAAAACGTGAAAGAAATCCGACCCGAACTGGGATGCCGTATGCCCGTGAGGGCCGTCGCGGCCTGCGACGGTCCCTTCCTGCTGTCCGTCACAAGGTCCAGAGACTTGTTTTTTTAATTGTGGCCTGTGACGGGGCCGTCGATCCTGCGACGGTTCCGTCCTGCCATCCGTCATGACGTTCAGGAGTCGTTCAGTACCCAATTTCAGATTTTCTAAGTTTTTTGAAACGACCCTCCACGATGCGGTCCGTCGTGCCTTGACTTCCCTCGTGGCCTCGTCACATCTGCCAGTTTTCCAGAATAAAATTGTTGCTCAAAACGACTAACGGGTCGTTACCACATAACACTAGGGTTTCAGAACTTTGATAGAACTTCAATGGGATTAAGTAAATAATGTGTCTAAATTGATTGTAAAGTGTATTATTAGTTCATCACATGAATTTCATAATCCTATCAATGTATTTATTTAATTTCCTTGGAATTACATATGTTAGTTAAGAATTTTCAGCTCTCAGTTATACATCCATAGTTATTAATGACTCATTATCAGATTTAAATTTTTGCATTTTTTAGTTTGCATGTTCATTTTTTTTAGAATCCAGTATTTACAGAAACTCGGTCTAATTGTTAATTGCAAATTCATGTGGAGTAGCATAATCCGAGTTTGACTAGGGTTCATTGTACTTCAATTTAGTCCAGAACTACTAGCAAAAGTAGTTGTAAGTCCCCGGCTGTGGCATCATTTTAAGTGGATCACGGAGCTGCATACTTTATACCTTTGTAGGGTATATTGCGGGGTCCCTCTAGATAGGGCGTATACTCGAACGCCACATTTAGCTCATTTGGTTTTTATCTCGGTATTAGTACTCCACAAATCAGTCATACTTTATGCATTGACCCGAGTTTATAGTTCAAATTATCATTCAGTCTCAGCATGGTAGAATTTGGTCTTTGCATCAGTAGCAGCTCAGAATTCAGTACATCATGTTCAGATTATTATACTTGCTTTTGTGCTTGTTCAGTTATGTTTTATTTCAGGTTTACTCTTTCCTACATGCTCAGTACCTTCAAGTACTGATGCATACATTTGGTACATTTTCTCGTGATATAGGTTCAAGTTCTCAGCATCCATATCACGCATATATCAATTCCCAATCTCCAGTTCCGCAGATTTAGTGGTGATTCCTCATATGTCTGAGGAAAATAGTCATGAGTTCATTTTAGTCATTTAGTCCTTTAGTTTCAGTTTTTGCTAGAATTAGCTGGGGCGTGTCCCAGCATTCTAGTCAGTTAGAGGTTTATTTCAGACATACTTACTTTCAACTTAGTATTGAGTTAATATTTCCTTTGTTTTAAACTCATTATTTTTAATTATCTCAGTATTAGAATATGGGTATTCCCCCTCATTTCAGTTTAAATTATGATTTAGCTTCCGCATTTAGTTTATTATCTTTAGTACGCCCCCCCCCCCCCCCTCATAATCATGCCAGCGTGTTAGCTTGGGATCATTTGTGGTCCTAGGTTTCGTGTCCTGCGTCTTGCGGGTATCCTCGGGGCGGACAAACTTGGTACGCACGCACTAGGTTGAAGTGTCCCAAGGATGGTCTTAAATCGCCTAAGTAGAGTCCTTTTCATGGGTGTGAAGTGCACCCAATCTAATATAGGGAGGCTACATAGTGTTTTAGAAAAAACCTTTACGGTTCTGTTACTCTTTCGTGTTCTAGGTATGATTTTATTCCATCTCTAACTTGATGTCTACTTTTCATATCATGCTCCTCGTAGAGCTAAGTTAGGAATGAACTGCCAATATACAAATGCAGCTCCTCTGGTCCCAGATCAGGAAGTCTCAAATGCTGAGTTCAGAAATGCATACCGATGTTGGCTCAGATTATGACCAACCAGACATAATGGTTCATGCTCCGTTTGAATGAAAGATGTAGAATCACCAGTAGCAAGGGTCCGTGACTCTTTGTTAGTATTAATCCGCCTTATTCTTAGGATCACAAACTAATGAGGATCCTCAAATTTCTTTGGATTGATATTAATAAGTCTTTGAGGTTGCAAGTCGCTGGAATGATCGGGTTGAGTTGGAATCACTATACCATTTTGACGGATGTTGGTCTCATATCTGGTACACTGAGTGGAAGGGAAAATAGAGGTACATATGCAGCTCCTATTACCTGATATTGCTTTAGTGAGACCTTTCTAGATAGGTTTTTCCCAATAGAGTTGAGAGAAGCAAAGGATCAGGAATTCATAAGCTTGAGGTAGGGAAACATGAAACTAAAAATGTATAGGCTCAAGTTTAACCAACTCTCCAGGTATGATCCTCACATGGTTGCTGACTCCAGGGCTTAGATGAATAAATTCTTGTATGGAGTATCAGATTTGGTTAAAACTGAGTGCAGTAATGTTATGTTACTTGGAGATATGAACATATCTAGACTTATGACTTATTCTCAGGTGGTTGAGGGTGATAAGATTATGGAACAAGCTAAGGAGAATAAGAAGGTTAGGACGGGGACTATGACTATTCTCAATAGAAATTGGGTGGTGGAAATCGCTCGCAGAGTCAACAAAAGTTTCTAGCTCCAGCCCCTTCGTCAGCTAGTTTTCCATCCTCCAAGAACAGGTATGACCAGAAGTTTAGAGCACCATGCTCTAAATCTTAGGGAAGTGTTTCAGGCACCAATACTTACCTCACTTTCCCTAAGTGTCGTAAGAACAATCTGGGCGAGTGTCTTGAGGGAAAATAAGGATACTTTGGGTGTGGTCAATCTGGTCACAAGTTGAGGGAATGTCCTTCTAGACAGGGTCAAGGAGGTGGTAATGGTAGAGCTCAATCTATAACTTCATCAGCACCAGCAAGTCGCCCGACTCAGTAGGGTAAATCATCTGGTACAGGTGTCGGTCAGTTGCAGAAAAGGTTGTATGCTCTTCAGGCTCGCCAAGATCAGGAAGGTTCTCCTGATGTAGAAACTGGTACATTATGAGTCTTTGACCTTGATGTTTATAAACTGTTAGATCCAGGGGATACTCTTTCCTTCGTACTCTTTACATAGCAGTCCAATTTAGTGTAATCCCAAAAACTCTCTCAGAACCTTTCTTAGTCTCTACTCCAATTGGTGACCCAATTATAGCTAGACGGGTATACAGAAATTGCCCTGTCACGGTATCTCAGAAAGTCACCTCAAAAGATCTTGTATATTAAGAAATGGTAGACTTTGATTTCATTCTAGGCATGGATTGGCTACATTCCTGTTATGCCTCAGTCGATTGTAGAACTAGGATTGTTCATTTTAAGTTTCCATACAAACCAATATTAGAATGGAAGGGTATTAGCTTATCGCCTATGGCTCGATTTATTTCTTACCTTAAGGACAGAAAGATGATCTCTAAGGGTTATCTTTATCATCTAGTTCGGGTTAAGGATTCTAGCTCTGTAACCCTAAATCTTGAGTCAGTTCCAGTAGTCTATGATTTTCCATAAGATCAAACCCGAGTCCCTCTCGTAAGAGAAATCGACTTTGGAATTGATCTCCTTGCAGATACCTAGCCTATTTCTATTCCTTCTTACAGAATTTCTCCAGCAGAGCTTAGCTTCATCAAACCTAGTATTTCACCATGGGGTGCACCATTGTTGTTCGTAAAGAAGAAAGATGGTTTTCTCTGCATTAACTATAGACAGTTGAACAAGGTCACAATCAAGAATAAGTATCCCATCCCCAGGATTGATGACTTATTTTACCAAGTTCAGGGTTCTAGTCATTTCTCAAAGATATACCTCATATTAGGTATCATCAGCTTAGAGTTAGAGATAGTGACATTTCGAAGACACCCTTCAGGACTCGGTATGTTCATTATAAATTTGTGGTTATGTCATTTGGACTAACCAATGCTCCTATAGCTTTCATGGATTTGATGAACAGAGTGTTCAAACAGTACTTGGACTTGTTCGTTATCGTCTATACTAATGATATCCTCATTTACTCTAGGAATAAGGAAGAACATGCGAGTCATTTGAGAATTGTTCTATAGACTCTCAAGGATCGCTATTTATATGAGTTTAGCAAATGTGAATTTGGGTTGCAATTCGTTGCTTTCCTTTGTCATATTGTATCTAGCAAAGGGATCTTAGTGGATTCACATAATATAGAAGCACTGAAACAATGGCCTAGACCTACCTCTGCTACAGATATCAGAAGTTTCTTAGGTCTAGCATGTTATTATAGAAGGTTCGTGGAAGGATTCTCATCCATAGCCTCACCATTGACTAGGTTAACTCAGAAGATGGTTGTTTCAATGGTCAGATGATTGTGAGAAAAGCTTTGCGGAGTTAAAAACTAGATTAACTATAACGCATGTCTTGACTCTACCAGAGGGTTCAAATAGTTATGTGATCTATTTTGGTGCATCCAGAGTTGGCCTAGGTTTTGTGTTGATGTAGCGAGATAAGGTTATAGATTATGCTTCTAGACAGCTTAAGGTTCATGAGAAAAATTATCCAACCCATGACCTCGAGCTTGCAACAGTGGTGTTTTCATTCAAGATCTAGAGACACTACTTGTATGGTGTTCATGTAGATGTGTTCACTAATCAAAAAGAGCCTTCAGTATGTGTTCACCCAGAAAAAGTTGAATCTTCGCCAGAGTAGATGGCTTGAGTTCCTTAAGGATTATGATATGAGTGTGCGTTATCATCCTGGTAAGGCGAATGTAGTAGTAGATATTCTTAGCAGATTATCTATGGGTAAGCCTATGTTGAGGAAGAAAAGAAAGAGCTAGTGAAGGATGTTCACAATCTTGCTCATTTAGGAGTTTGACTTATGAGCACATCAGATAGTGGTGTAATAGTTCAGAATGGGGAAGAATTTTCTTTGATAGTGGAGGTTAAGGAAAAGTAAGACAGCGATCCAATCTTTCTTGAACTTAAGGGTGCAGTCCACAATTAGAGAGTGGAGGTTTTCTCCCAAGGGGGAAATGGTGTACTTCGCAACCAGGGTAGATTGTGTGTTCCTGATGTAGGTGAGTTAAGAAAGCATATCCTTGCAGAAGCCCATAACTCTAGATATTCTATTCACCCAGGTGCCATTAAGATGTATCGTGATGTGCGGGAAGTCTATTGGTGGAATGGCATGAAGAGGGAGATAGCAGTTTTTGTGAGTAAGTGTCCCAATTGCCAGCAAGTCAAGGTAGAACATGAGAAACCATGAGGTATGACTCAATAGATCTATATTCCTACTTGGAAAGGGGAATTGATCAATATGGATTTCATCACAGGGTTACCTCGTACTCGCAGACAGCATGACTCAATTTGGGTGATAGTTGATAGGATGACTAAGCCTTCTCTCTTTATAGCGGTTAAGACTACAGATTCGGCAGAGGACTATGCCAAGTTTTACATTAATGAAATTGTGAGGTTGCATGGGGTTACTTTGTCTATCATCTCAGATAGAGGTGCTCAGTTTACCTCTCATTTATGGAAGTCATTTCAGAAGGGTCTTGGTACTCAAGTTAATCTTAGCACAACATTTCATCCATGGACGGATGAAAAGGCAGAGCGTACATTTCAAACCCTAGAGGATATGTTGAGAGCTTGTGTGATAGATTTCAAGGTAGTTGGTGAAGAGATTAGAAATATTAAAAGTAGAGGAAAAGGGGAACTAAATGAGAGAGTGAAAAGGAAAGGAGACTGGTAAGAGAGCAATAACCATCAAAACAAAAACAAAAAGGGTGGGAGGGGGGGAAGACGCATAGAGTACAGGAGAATACAGAGGGAAGAATGGAGTAATGACACTTTAAAAAAGAACAGGAATATCAGCGGCGGGAGGTTCGCTCTCCCGATTTCTCTGATTAGTTCCGCCTATAACAATAGTCTAAACTATTATTCCAGCATTCAGATGGCCTCTTGTGAGCAATGTTATGGGCGTAGTGTATCTCCTGTTGGTTGGTTTGAAGTAGGTAAAGCAGTTTTCAATAGCCAAATTCGTCCTTTATTGCTATGGAGAAATGCAAACTCCCATTAGGGATAGACTTAAGACAAGGCCCAAAGTCGTCCAATCCTTAAGCAGATGTAAGAGAAGTGACCTAGAGTTCCAAGTTGATGATTGGGTTTCTTAAGTGTCCACCTATAAGGGATGATGAGATTTTGTCAGACAAGAAAGCCTTTTGTCCGAGATATGGTAGGCCCTTAGAAGATCTTGAAAAGGGTTTTCAATGTGTCATATAGTTAGTACTTTTTGACAACAGAACTGAGCAACAGTGCATGCCGCTTCCACTCTCACTCTTGAAGTGTGTGGGTGATTCAGCTCTATAGTGCCATTAAGAGTGTATCGGTGAAAGATATCCTTTTTATGAGGATTTACCATTGAGATTCTTGACAGTCGGTTAGAAGGTGTTGAGAATAATAAGTTAATTTCCATCAAGGTTTTTATGAAAGAGTCAATCCGTAAAGGGAGCTACTTGGGAAGCAGAAGCACCCATAAGAGCCAAGTATCCTCACCTCTTCCCTTCCTATTCCACTCCAGCCGGAGGTAATAATACCTCTTAAGTTTTTAAGTCATTCATGCATGAATTCAGCCTTAGAATCATGTGCCCTCAATTTGTATTTGCATTTTTAGCGTATTTGCATGTTCTCGGAACTCAATTCATTGAGAAACTCAGTTCTCAGTGTTTAGTAGTAGAGATTGCATCTCTCTCCCTCCAATTCAGCTAATTTAGTATTTATTTGAGTATGAATGTTTCCAAGGGGGAGATAATGTAACACCTCGTATCCAAAACAGACCAAAAATCATCTTTTCAAAAATCTACAGGTGCAATCGATGGTTACCATCGACAGACCGTAGCCTGACCCACGACCCATGCTACACATCCATCGATTATGACTAAAACTCCCCCAAGATGCAGCCCAGAAAATTTGACTAAGTGTCGAACGACGAAAGGACCTACGGTCCGTAGTCTGTGTCCGTCGATCAAGACTCCATTAACCACTCTCTAACAAGAACCACGATTCACCAGCACGTTCGATAGATGGACCTACTGATCATAGGTATGACCGTAGGTGGAAATTAGCAGACAGTTTGGGGAAAATGTAGTTGGGTCAACTTCAAATGATCATAACTCTTAGCACAAAATTAATTAGGTGTCCTATGACCTATTAAATAATAGATAATTGAATTAACTTTCCATAACCACTGACCTTGATAAAATCAGACCTCCAAGTAAAACGCTATGCCCATTTTAGTAAAGGCCTAATTTCGTCGACCCAACTATTACCCAAAGACAGGAAAACAAAAAAAAGGGTTTCCGATTGACTACGGCTCGTTAGTATAAGGTCCTCGGTTGGTCTACGTCATTAACTCAGGGGTCTTTTGGTCTTTTCCCACATTGTTTAAACCCTAAGATACGTTGTTTTAACCCTAAATCATTAAATTTAAGTTAGTTGAAGCCTCGAAACATAACTAAAACTTACCTAAGTCAAATCATTAATCAAAAACATAGAAAATTAGAAGAAAGAATGGAGAAAAAGATCAAGACCCCTAGTTCAAGAACGCAGCAGGGTTTCAGTAGTTCCAGCCCCAAAATCTAAGTATTTCTCCGTGAATTTCTTCACCAGGTATGTGGGATTTCACTAGTGGGTTCCTTTTACCCATTGAGTCCCTAGTTTTCAGTCAATTCTTGATTCTCCAATTATGATAAAACCTAGGATTTCTAGAACTTCGATGGAAATTCATGAATTAGTTAAATATATGTTCCAAATTAGATTGTAAGTTATTTTTCAGTTTATCGCATGAATTTTAGAACCCTAGCTATGAATTTCTTTAGTTCTTGAATTAAATATGTTAGGTCAGATATTTCTGTTTTCAGTTATACATGCCTTAGTTATTAATGCATCATTATCATATTAAGTGTTACATTTTCAGTTTGCAAATTCAGTGTTGAGCTATCCAGTATTTTAAAGAAACTTGTTCATAATTAATTAATCACAGAATTCATTGGGAGTAGCATAATACCGAGTTGGACTAGGGTTCAATGTACCCAATTATTCCCAGAACTACTAACCAAGTAGGTTGTAAGTCCTCTCTGTGGGCATCTGTTTAGTGATCACGCCAGTATGCCTTCATACCTTTGGTAGGGTATATTGGGTCCTCTCGATAGGGCGTATACATCGAACTCCACATTTAGATCATTTGATTTTATTCTCGGTTATTAATAGCTCCTACAGATCAGTCAGACTCTAATGCGTTGACCAGATTTATAGTTCAGTTATCATTCAGTCTCAACATGTTATAAATTTGGTTGCATCCAGTTAGCTTAGAATTCAGTACATCATGTTCAGATTATTATACTTGCTTTTGTGCTTGTTCAGTTATGTTTTATTTCAGTTTTACTCTATCCTACATGCTCAGTACCTTCAAGTACTGATTCATACGTGTTCTACATCTTCTTGTGATGTAGGTTCAGGTTCTCATCATCCATGTCACGCATAGATCGATTCCCGATCTCCAGTTTTGCAGATTCAGTGGTGAGTCCTCATTCTCCGAGGAGAATATTCATGAGTTCATTTTAGTCATTTAGTCCTTTAGTTTCAGTTTTTGCTAAAATTAGTTGGGGCATGTCCCAGCATTTCTAGTCAGTTAGAGGCTTATTTCAGACATACTTAGTTTTAGCTTAGTATTGAGTTAATATTTCCTTTGTATTAAACTCATTATTTTTAATTATATCAGTTATAGAATATGGATATTCCCCCTCTTTTCAGTTTAAATTATGACTTTGCTTCCGCATTTAGTTTACTATCTTTAGTATGCTAATGCATGCCAGCAGTGTTAGCTTCGAACCACTTGTGGTCCTAGGTTTCGTGTCCGCGTCTCAGGGGTAGCTCGGGGTGTGACATGGACAATGCAAATCAAGCTATAATGATCAAGCATCCTAGCAACACAAGACCAAGATAATATGGGAGAGCTTACTCTTTTATCTTCCATCCCATCTATCTGAGAATTCCATCCCTCAGCTACCATGAGTAATTCTCTCAACCTCATGAGACTTCTACTATCAAGCTACCATGAGTATTTCAACTCAATCTCTCTTAAGATTACTATCCCGAGTTACCCCTTGATACTCCATCTCAAGCATCTGAGAACCTATATCAGGCTTAATATCATACTAGGGTATTATCTCATCAAGTATATTCCACAAGAAGTGATCATACAATCCATTGTCAAGCTAATCTAGTTCATCATGTATTCATTCATTTTAGGTTCTTAGGTCAACCTAGAATCTATCTATGTGAGAGAACTTGTTCCCCTACCTTGTTCATGTCTAAGTGTAAAATCCAAAGAAAACATCATCACAATCCCTTCATAATGACTTCACCCCAAATCCCTACCATCAATGATATACAAGCCCTACAATCGATTACTTCCCCCAATTCATCATTATCCATGTTCAATCACAAGTTAAATCATACAATTTGATCATTAGAAGGTAAGTTTAGGCATACATGATCACATAAGTTCAATTCCAACTTTACAAAGCAAGACCATCCTTGATCAATTAGGCCTACTTCAATTCATATCTAGGTGATTCAATCATGATAAAATAGTTGACAATACAATTGAATTAAGAAGATCAACTTAGAAGTTTCATCTTGTCTCTAACGGCCTAAAATGACCATGATCACCTTCAACATCAAATACTACAATTCACCATGAAAACCTTATGAAAAATTCACATAATAATCATATGAAAATAATTGAATGCTACCCACTAGATTGGGATCACAATCAAGCCTTACCCACAATGTAATCACAACCCTCTCTAGATTGGGGATTTTTGGATTCACAATTGAGGAAAACTAGGGGGACTCCATGAATGGAAAAATTTATGGATAAATTAGCTTCATATACCTTAGATTAGAGTCTTAATACCATCTTGAATCCTTGGTGAAATTTTCTAAGAGCAGCTCCCAATTTCTCTTCTTCTTCTATGGTGTTCTTGAGAGAGTTTTAGAGAGGGAGAGGTTTTTATATTGGAGTCTAATGTCTAAATGGGTATATTGTTGTTTAAGTACTCTTAAAATAACTAAAACCACCTAATTTAACGGCCCATGCATTTATTTGGAAGTGGGGTGAATTTCTCATTCACCCCTTTAGTTGGCAGCGTGATGCAGTAAAGTTGTAGGTCCAATCGATACATACAGTCGATGGACTGTCAATGAAACAATTGTGCCACACTTTATGTCCCTCGTTCCTTTCAGAGAGTCCCATTTTGGGGTCTCAACTCCCACTTCTAAGTGTGGAGTGATGCGCCCAATTGACGGGACGTAGCTCAAGTGACGAGGCGTTAATTGTCTATCGTCCTTTGACACTGCCAAGGAAGTGCATTGTCTACATTTTGGGTCCTCCTCAAGGACCCCTTGGGTGTTCCTTGGGGATTCGTGCCCCGATGTTTACATCTGAAATACATCCGCTAGATGTTAGGAACCTTTCCTATCAATTTGAGCTTACATAAAACTTCATGAAACATACTAAAGCATGCAAACACGTCTCAAGGTTAACCTTTCGAACGACTTCAACGTTCTTGGATGTTTGACCTCCAAACCCTTCCAAACATCTTCGACGTTCTTGGATGTTTGACCTCCAAACCCTTCCAAACATCTTCGACGTTCTTGGATGTTTGACCTCCAAACCCTTCCAAACTCTATATAGTGCCTCTTAACACTAAAATTAGTCATTTTAAGACCTTATAAGCTCATGATACACCTGATAGGATCTATTTGGACCTAAATCATTTTACCTAATAGGCTCTATTTGGACCTAAATCATTTTGGGGTCCTTACGACATTATACTCTAATGTCTAACAAAGACTTAAAGTCTTGTCAAAAAGGAAAATTTATCTTAGCAGAACTTGACAATGAGTGGTGTCCCTTCCCAAAAGGAATGTAGGTTCACCAAATAAGGTGTACCTTCCCAAAAGTAAGGTAGGTTAACCAAATGCTCTCATGAGGTGGAAACTCCAATGTTAATTAGCATGAAGAGAGTTTTGTAGTAACAAACTCCTAATTCCTTAACTATGTGCCCCCATAATAACCTTAGCAAGTGGATCCACCTAAATGTTATTATGATGTACATGTCCTACCTTGGCAAGTAAGATGCCCTCCTTTCAGTGTGAGGGGCTGGCATCGGATTCTATGTTTAACTCACATGGTCTAATGTTGATTAGGAAAAGTTTCTCGAATGTAAAATGAACAATTAAGTAAGATGATGAACCCTAACTAGGACTACCTAAGGGATGTTGCTTAGTGTAGGTGAGGGAATGAGACTTTACATATACATTGCTCAAGTAGCTCTTGAAGGCAATTCTATGAAGTAGGTGTATACGTATATGTATCTTATGAATGAAATTATGGTGTTAACATTCTTTTTATAATGATATGCATAGTGTTGGTCTTATTGTGTCAACATGATGAAGGTCTTACTTAATATGCATGTTGTTGGCTATACTTGTTATGATGATGTATGAAGTAAGTTGCGATGATTGTGATCTTCTTGATTGGTTTACTTAGTATGTGTGAGGTTATGGGGCTTCACATGTACATTGTACTAGTAGGCTTGGATTAGGATCATGAGAAAGGTCTTATAATGTATTGATAAAATGAACTATATATATGAAATGTCGTTTATTGCTTTATTATGATGTTGTTGGTACTATTGACTTGCATATTGTCTTTAGATGTGTATAAATACTAAATGTGTTATGACTAAGATATGATAATTGGATGAGTCTTAGATGAGGTCTATGCAGTATGTTGGTCCTATGTTTAAGGTTAAATGCATGTGTTGTATCTTGTTGAATGTGATGTGTCTAAGTTTATGGTGACTTCATAGGAACACTTAGTATGAGTACTATTATGGAATGCTACTTGCACATTGCACCAGTGTGACTTGGGGTTGTCTTAGGTAGTGGTTTTTATGTGAAGGATGTGCTTCATGATATGTTATGTATGTGTGAATGTATATGCTTTATTTTAATGAAGGTTTTTTGAATGATTACCTTGGTGACCTTAAAGTGATACTTTGATATGAATGGGACAACATTCATGCAGTGAACTAAGCATTACTTAAGATTTGCTTTGGGTGGATAAGTTAAGGTAAAAATAAAGGCAATGCTATGAAGATATTGAATGTGTCTTAATAAGATAAATGAATTTATGTGTTGTTGTGAATAGTATCCATGTGTATATAATGTATGTGAACTATATTGTGCTTATTGTATCAAATGTCCATGAAGTTTTACTAAAAGACATGATGCATGGTTTCTAGCTAAATGTCCTCTTTAACTCATGTTTTTGCATGGTTATCATATTTAGTGCATTCTTGTACTATTAGTATTCTTCTTCATCTTTTTACACAAAGTGTAGGTGGTGATGGCTAGAGGATCTTTCTTAGAATGAAGAGCTTTGATAGTTATTCCCGAGTTCAAGTGTGTCCTTAATGCTTCAAGGGTCTTCATGTCAATTGTTGAAATTAAGTTCATGTAATAGTATAGATTATTCAGTTATATTGTTAAGTGTCGTGCCCCTGTTCTATTCTATTCTATTCTATTGGAGTGTATCTTAAGATGGCAAGACGAGACTTAGTGTCTTAACTATGTACTTATAATTTTTAAATGAAATGATGTTCTTAGCATTATATTATGTTATGAAAAAATTTGAAATTTTCCGCTAAATATATGACAATGGAATGAAAGATGTCTAAGGGCTTGTATAAGACCTTTGAGAGGTCAAGTACGTTTTGTTGCTTCTAGGGGTTGCTCCCCGGTCGTGACACTTTTTGTGTTACAGTTATTTTTATTATATTAAATTAGAACATATATTTATTAATTAATATATTTTCGAAAGACAATATATATCTTAAATGTTCAATTTAATATCATTTATAAAGGCCTTAAATTTTAGTTTTAGATAATTTTTATTGTTAAAATTAAAAATAACCTTATGAGTAAACTTGTAATTACACTATAATGACATTATGGCAAACAAACAAAACATCATAATTACAAGGTTGTATAATTCTTAGGTTAGTATTTATTACCCTAATAATAAAAGCAAATTCCATTATCTAAAAGCTTTCCAAACAGACCCCTAATTAAGTAAGATACGTGTGTGTGTGCGCGCACGCGTTATTACCCTAATAATAAAAGCAAATTCAATTATCTAAAAGCTTTCCAAACAGACCCCTAATTAAAGTAAGATATGTATGTGTGTATGCGTGCATGCGCGTGCACGTGCGTGTGAGTGTACATAATTCTATTCTTTTTAACAATTAAAAAGTCATGTCAGCAACTCACTACACCAAATTTTACGCCAAAAAGATATATTTTTCTCTCTTCATTATTATTATATTATTTCTTATTTCATTTATATTTTCTTATTTGTTATTCGTCAAATATAATTCATGGTGAATGTCAATTATCACTTGTTAAATGTTTATTATTTTCGATTAATTTTAAGTACATTGTATTATTTGTTTAAAATTTTGTATATCTGCATTTTTAGTTTAAAAATGTATATGCTTGCATTTTTAATTTTTGTACAAGTTAATTGTAGTTATGTCCAATTATAATTTATAGCAAAATTAACATAAATTTTATTTTTTTTATAATGGCATGTATAGAAAAAATAATTTATAAAAAAGCCAAATTTTATATTTAAAATTAATATTTACAAAAATATTGCATAAAGAATAATTAAATATACGAGAGATTCAATTAAAACATACAATTTATATATTATAATTTATACCAGAATTAACATAACTTTTTTTTTAAATGGCCTGTATAGAAAAATTAATTTATAAAAACCTAAATTTTATGTTTAAAATTAACATTATAAAAATATTGCATAAAGAATAATTAAACATACGAGAGATTTAATCAAAACATATAATTTATGTAATATTTAATCAAAAATTAGTATAATAAGATAAATTAAAATATTTAAAAAGTTAGTTCGTGCTAAATTTGGTGTGGTGGAGCTCAAAACACCGAAGTTTACACCTAAATTAAAATTTGATGTAAAATTTGGTGTTGGGTTAGAAATGGTTATCGATCCCATCTGGAATTGGTCCTACTAAAAGTGGAGCGAAACACAAAAGTATCCTAATGTAAAATCCAAATATTAGCAGAGCCAAGACTACATGAAAAATCAGGTGTCAATAGAAGTGGAAGAAGAAATAATAAGATTACAAAAGAAATTTAAGGGGGTAGATTGGCTGGCAACAGTTACTTTTTTCATGAATGAAACAATTTTGGACATTAACAACTCAACATTTCCTGGTTCTACCTTGATAAATTGTACATAAATGTCAGGTGAGAACCATTCACTGGCAAACTATTTAATCTCATCACATTTCACAGAGAACCTTCAATCTCAAGTCCTGTGGATCTTAAAACCGAATACCCTTGGAACATAATTCTGTGTTGGCTTTTGCGGCTTCAGGTGTCCATAAGTCATCAAAAAGAGGTGAGGAAATGTTGTCCCGAAGTAAGCTCCATCAATATCTTGGTCAGTCAAAGAAATCAGATCCAGGGAATGGTGATATTTTAGTCGCAGTAAGGGAGCAAACAATAATTCGAACTATGAGCAAAACTACTCTTGATGTTTATATGCATCCATGTCCAAACGCAACTTGAACTATGGACTATGGAGAGAATAACAAAATAAAACTGTTTGGAACAAAAACAATCCAAGCTACCAAAAAAAGTTCTTGAGCACAACATAAATGTACTAGTAGAGTGAAGTGGTGTCAAAGGACTGGTAGTGGCATGCTTAATCCCTCAAACTAGGTTGCAGAATACATCGTATGATTCCCCTGGCTCAAGACGCACTCTAGTGAAGGCACTATATAGAGCCAAGACATGTGCACCATTGCCCTAAGGGCTCTATCATGAAGAGAGTAGATATAGCAATAAATACCCACAAATATATTATTTTTAATCTTTCCCTTCAAATTGAGCCTTAACCATTAAAGGCAGCACTTAATATGCAGTTCGTCCTTGAAGCCCCAATAAATTTCAGTGATCTTTTTCGCTTTTTGCATTCGAAACACTGCTATAGAGGAAATGTGATGAGGAAGAAAAGGCATAAAAGCTATATTAGTGAAGGATACTGCCTTGGTACTTCGATCGTGGATAGTAGATATCTTCACATTTGGGACAGTAAATTTTTACAGTACTTGAACGTGGAATATCAGACTGACCGACTGGAAGACAAGGCTGTCCACTGCAATAAACTCGTGGGCATCTCCCAAAGTCGTAGTTCTTGTACTTCTCCAACTGAAAAATGTTTACCAGGAAATCATTTTCTGAAAAGATGCACGTTAAATAAGCAACACCAATGGAAAGAAAAGGAGTGGAAAGAGGGGCTAACAAAAGCAGGTAAGACTGAATCACATAAATCACTGAAAGCCTGATATATAAGACGCATTACCATTGCAGCCATTCCCTTGCTAGTCAAAATATACCGGACGTGGATCAAGCCATAAAGCATCTCTGCTGCTGATTCAACCAATTCATTTTGCTCTTCAGTGAACATATCACCTATTCAAAGCAGGAGAAATTTTCAAAAGATCACAGCAGGAAAAACTACAAAATCACTTTTACAAATGTCAAAAGTGTAATCCATTTTGAATTAGTGTTGACATTTTTAGTGGCACTAAAGTAGACCTGAATTTGCACTTGTGAATACAAAAACTGTTTTTGTTTTATTCAAAAGGAAGTTGATATCAAAAATAAATTAATCGAAAAGCCAGGTAGGACATGGTATGCACAAGGACATGCTGGCAAATATAAGGCCGGAATACAATTATTAAGATTCAAGAGTTCAAATAAAGAAAATAATATCATCCAAGCATAATATCATCAGTTTTCCAAGCATTAGAATTCTTTCAGAGACCATAATATCTGATTACAGCTATATGTCTCTTCCAAGAGGAAGTACATGAAAATTCCATATTATATAAAGCAGACAGAATTAAGTTGCAAGTTGCAAGAGAAAACCATTATAGAAATTGTCTCCACTCATCCAATTAAGCCTAATAGTCCCAGACTCCCAGTCCAAATGAAGCAAACAATCTGATTTAGAAAAGGTGGGACCCAATTCAATTTTTCATAAACCAAAAGGTTAATTTGTATCATAAAACAGATGGCAACATGGTTCATATATTTAGCAGGTTCATCAACAGAGGTTAAATACTTTTTCCAAGATGTGCTAATTTTTTACCAATAACCACCCCCAGATAACACAATCTTCAGGAGTGTTTACCTACTGAGACATAAAATTATGAGAATTCCTTAAAAGAAAACCTCTTTTGTTTTAAATATGATTGGTGGGAAATGCACAAGTCCTACACAAGCAGATTTGAAAATCGGCCCAATAAAAATGATTGGTATGCTGCCACAGAAAGAATAACTAAATGGTGGATGTGGCAGATCATTCGTTGATCCAGCCATACAAGGTAAATATATCATTGCATGTTTGCATTAGATGAGAGATGAAGTATATATCTCTCGAAAAAAACTATCAATGGATAATCAAAAACCACAAATTCTCCTGCAGCAGCTTTATGGATGAACAAAAACATTGACTGGTGATGTTTTAGATGAATTGTTTGGTTCATTTATCTGATTCTTTTGCCGTCAACTTTCTCCGATGACTTTTCTCTTTTCTAGATATGGGAAGAATAATTTTTTTATTGCAGACGACAAATGTTTTGAGTTATTAATCACTAGTGAAAATTATGATCAATGGTTCACTCTGATTGAACGTGGGAAGAGGTTTACTAGCAGCATCAGAATCAATGAAGCAAATCTGTGTTGCGCGTGTAAAGCTCTCCTTGAAGCTTCGCAGGGAAGGGGAAATCGGTGCAGAAGGTGGGCAAGAAAGATCCAATGTTACTCATAGAGGGTAATCCAAAATTTCAACATATATGGCCGGTACGTGAACTTTGCTTGGGGAGAAAAAAAGCATCGGTGATTATCTCGGAGAATGACTATACCTGGGGGTGGGAAGATATTGCAGGGAAGATCAAAAATTTCTGGGGAAGGCTGTTAATCCACCATTTCAGCTCGCAGATTCAAAGGCAAAATCATATTTTCAAGCAGCATAAATTACTAATTGGCCAACTAATTCTGAGAAATCTTCAGAGTCTCAGGCAATAGAAAAGGAGAATTTCCTTGCAAAGTGTCTAGTTAGAACGTTCAACAACTCTTTTAATATCAGCCCTAATCGAGAGATAATTCAAAAATGATTTCTCAACAGATGGCAAATCATTGCAGGACTTAGAGTCACTCCCATAAATCACAACAAATTTCTCTTCGAGCTACACTCCAAGCAGAAAGCTATAAGAGTCAAAAATGGTGATTGGTTTTAGAACAAAAGAAGGCTGACTCTCAATTTGCGGTCACCGGCTGCTGAATCCGAAGTAACACACAGAGACACAGGTCAGAGATGGGTGAAGGCGTTTGGGATCCCCTTGCATGCTTGGACGACTGAAAATTTCAAGAAAATAGGAGACCAATGCGGGGGATATGTAGACTGATCAAAACACAGAGAACAGGAATCAACTTTATTGGGCTCGCATCTGTGTACTCTGAAACGGAATTTCCAATGAAAGTGGTTGCTGCCCTTCAATATCAGAGCATCCTACACTAGTTGGAACTCTACGGAAGTTCTAAAATCCATCAGGAAAATCTGGATCACGACCCCAGCTTGTATTTTGTGGATTATTTGGAATGAAAGAAACAGGAGATATTTTGATGGAGTTTTAACTCCAATTTGTAAGCTTAAGGCTAGTTGTTTAGTTAACCTTTTTAGTTAGGCCAACTTTTCCCCTGAAAATAACTTAGATCACTACCTAGATTTTGTCAGCTCCTTGACCCTATAAGTTTTCTGTTCTGACAGAGCTGACAGATCCCCCCGCCCCCCTTTGTACCGTTACATCTACTGGATGACTTGATGAAATATAACTTCATCAACAAAAATGAAGTAAAGTTTATAGCATGATCCCATATGCACTAACAACTTTGGCTCTGCAGGGACTCGAAATACCAACATGATTGCAATAATGGTGACCTTGATATGCCAAAGACAAAAACCAACACAAATCCCAACGGTTGTTTGGTATGAGAGATATGGTAGAAATACAGTGTTCAGGAAAAGCGATGAAGCGAAGCGATGCGAGCCTTCTACCCTTCACGGACTAGAACGAGTATGAGAGCGCTTCATCGCTTAAAGCGTGAAGCGGGGCCTTGTCACTTTTTTTCCTCTTCACGCTTCCCCGTACACTGGGTAGAATGAATAATCTCAGGGATTATTTCATCCTACACTTGGTGAGGGGTACTAGTTAGGCCCTGAATTATGCATCCCACCATTTATACTATAATGATGAGATAGTTATCTCATATATACGGTGGGATAACTAATCCTGTGGAATATCTCAATCCATGGGAGGGATAAGTTATCCCATATATATGTTGGGGTAACTAATCATGAGGAATATATCAATCCATGGGATAACTTTGTCTATCCCACCCCCATATACCCAATGCCCCCCTCAAGGTTTAAGTTTAGTATGGATTGAACTATGTGATCCTGTAACAAAAATATAGAATCTTTGTCCCTACCATAGTTCACGTCTTACTTATCCAACTCTTTAACCCACCCATCTTTGCATACTAGCCCTTGCAAAATGATTGCCCCCTTTTAGCTATAACCAACAAATATATATCTATAGCGTATAGCACTTGAGTTTTAAGGCGTGAACATTTGAATTTCCTAAAGCATTTGTGAGCACCATAACCTAAGTTGCTCGAACTCGGGTGCTTGTACCCTATACGGGTGCGGATCTAGAGGTTGGATCCTTCATGATCTAATTTTTAAGATTCGGAGATATGGATCCATGTATGGATATGGATACGGGGATTCGCCTAAAAATAATTAAAATATTTCAAAATAGTGTTATGTAACATCCAAAAAATTGATAGGTGAAACTATAGCCTTACGTTAGAGTTTTAGAATTTATGTGTGGTTTAGAGTTGTAAAACAACTCCCTGCACTTAGAATAATGTTTTTAGGGGCTAAATGTCAAGGTACGACCCCCCAAGGGCCAAACTAGAGTCTTGAGGAGGACCCTAAATTAGCCCCAAAAATTTGGCAAAGTATAAGTTCAAGGAAGGGTCCAAGGAAGGTGAAAGAATCCACAACCGGTGAACCTAAGACTAGTGAAAAATATTCAAAACAAGGTTCTAAGGAAGGGTTCAAAGTCAATGGAAGAGTCCACGACCTGTGAGCCCCATTTTTGTGAACAATATTCTAAGGCAAGTATTTTAAGGAAGGGTTCAAGAACGGTGGAAGAGTCCACGGCCGGTGAACTTATCCTTGAACCAAAGCCCTGTGAAAAATATTTCAAGGCAAGGCTCTAAGGAAGGGTTCAAGGATGGTGGAAGAGTCCACAGTTGGTGAACCCAAGCATTGTGAAAGATATTCAAAGGCGAGATTCTAAGGAAGGGTTCAAGATGGTGGAGTCCACAATCAGTGAACCCATCCTTGAAACCAAGCCTTGTGAAAATTTTTCTAAGGATCGGTGAACCCATCCTTGAACCCAAGCCTTGTGAAAAATTTTCTACGGTAATGATTAACGGACGTATCCACGACCAGTAAAATGGTCCGCACATGGTAGACCCATCCGTGGAAATTTACTTAGAAAAGAAAATTTTACGCCACAAGTCCATGGAGGGGATCACGGCTCATGGGAGCCTCTCGTGGTACTTGCCTTAGTTTTTTTAGACAATCCACGTGGGGGGCAAAAAGGAGCAATTTTGTAAATTCTAATTTTTAGTCCAACTAAAATGGGTATATTTTATATTATTTTTAATAGTTATATATTTTTTAAGTGCTAAACACCCAACTGATCAATTTTTCACAAAGCCCCAATAAAATGAAAAGTTCATCTTCCTCACAATATTTTTCTCTAAAAATTCAACAAGAAGAAGAGTAAAATTGAAGCTTGGACGAAAAGAAATCAAGGGTTTTTCATCAAATTCATTCAAGATTCATCATCAAGGTATGGTAGTTTTCATCCATGGTAAATTCCACCCATGGAGCCCCTTCAAAACTTGATTTTAAATCTAACAATTTTCCTCAAAAAGAAGAGTTTAGTCGACTAGCATGGGTTTTTTAAAAAATGTTTTAATGGTCCAATTATAATGGGTTATGATTGAATTGATGATTTGTGGTTGAATTATGGTGAAATTCCACCAAGAACCCATGGATTCCCTAAATTGCAAAATTGTGATCTTAATGTGGGTATTTGATTTTAGAAGCAGGTAAATGGGTCTTATTTAGATTAATTGAATTGATTGAATTACATTATTACTCATTATCTAATGTAGAAATTCTAGATGTTAGGTTAAATGTGATTTATGATCCTTGAAGGGCAAATTATTCGTATAATCATGATGCTTGTGCACATACTTTATGAATTCAATGAAAGTATTGTGATCATGACTATAATGCAATAGTGATATTGTTGAAAGGTTATTCTCAATTATACACTTGTGAAGGATAATGACATGTTGTGAAAGGTTTTTCAATGTAACGATACACCTTGAATTGGTAGGCTTAAAGCATCCACTTCGGTAGGCCAAGTGGCTTCCCTTTCATAAATGACTAATGGAGTATCCTAGGCTTTGTCTTGAATCGATAAACCAATGGTAGCCCTTTCATGATGATCTATGAACTACTATAATGATGAACCTTGAATCGGAATACCTAAGGATAGTAGCCCTTCGTGAGGATTCAATGAGCTTTCCTAATAATGTACCTTAAATCGGTAGCCTAAGGGCACCCTTTCATGTGTGTAAAAATGTACCTTGGGTTCGTGGTCAATGGGCATCCCTCTCACTGTTTATAATGTTAAAAAAGAGAGAAGGACTACTCTAGTGTGGAAATTTAATGCTGCCCGAGTGATATTGTGGGTTAAGTCTCCATATTTTAATCATGTTTCTTGTAACAACCTCCTTATCCCATAACTATGTGTCCACATAGGTTATTGCTAGTGGATCCACCTAAGCTAAATGACTGATTCTACCTTAGGCAAGTAGACCAACCCTTTACGGTGTGGGATAGACACCGGATACCATGATTTGCTTCATGGTCTATGTCGGTTAGGGCTTATTCCCATCATATGAGTTATGTGCTATGGTTATTCACGAGGTTCTATGAAGTGCGGGTAATAGTATGGGATGTCATTCATGCATTGCACGAGTAGGCTTTGAGAGTGGCTATGGTGTGTTACTCAAATGTCATATTGTCTAATGAAATGAATGAGCTCATAATGATGCTAATGAGAATGTTCACTTAAAGGCTTAATGTAATAATGAATGCTTGACTTGGATTGTTTATTATATTTTTCCTTTCTTCCTGTCATGACTTATAAATACGAGGTTCCTTGGTCTATGTGTGATTAACTAAGAATGAAATGAAAGAATGGTCTCAGTGTTTGTGAAAGCGCAGAAAGCCGCTTCAAAGCGAGGCGACCCTTGTGCGTTTTTTTTATCTTGAGGCGAGGCGATCTGAAAAAAAGCTCGCGCTCATATGAAGAAAGCGGAAGCCGACCCTAAGGCCAAAGCGCAAATAAGCGCGCTTTTTTAAAAAAAGCGACAATTTAGGTTTTTTTAAAGAAAAAAATATAGGTTTTTTTAAAAAAAAATAATCCTGAAATATAACCTTTCTCTCTCTCCTCACACTCCTCTTTTCACACTCTTTCTTCCTTTCTCTCCCTCGCGAACTCTTCTTTCACAATGCTCTTCTCTCCTGACGATCTCTCCTGAGGGGCTGCTCTCTCCCTTCAACCCTCGACCGCTGACTGCATTTAACTTTTTTGTTCATCTCTTTTTTAGCCTAATGTTTATAGTTCATCTCTATAATTTTCTTTCTCCTGAAATTATAATCTTTGCCTGTGCTCTCTCTTCATCTCTCTGAGTTCGATACTCTAGTTTTTTCTTCTTCTTCTCTTCTTTTTCTTCATCTCTTCTGCCCTGCCCTGTTTCTAAGTACTGCTGCTGGGCCTCCTCTGGTTTTTTTTCAATTCTTCTGCTTTTTTTTTTTTTTTAAATGTTGTGATCAGTTCTAGCAGCCCTTGTGAATAATAGGTAGTTTGAATCTTTGTAATTTTACTTATGTTTTTTCGATTTTTGCTTAACATGTTATGACTTGTGAGTATTTTTTGCCTATGTAATTTCTTTCATCTAAGACTATATTACCTCTAATTTAGTTATTCAATATTTTTTAATTTTTATCTAATTCGTTTTTTTTTTTTTAGAAAGCGCGCGAAAAAAAGCAATTCGCTTCACGCTTCTCGCTTTTGTAAAGCAAGCCCTCGTCGCTTTTTTCCGCTTCTCGCTTCCCAAAACACTGGGTAAGTATGATTATGATGGCCTCAAAGTGGTACTTATTATGTGTGGTATTATGGGATGCTATTCATCCATTGCACAATTATAACTTAGGGTTACCTAGAAATGGTTCCATTATGTGTTATAATGACTTATACGACGAATATGCTTATGTTTTATGTGTTTATGCTAAAAGTGCATGAGGATCCTCTAACTTGTTAAATGCATGGTTTTCAACCGAAATTATTTTTGCATGGCTATCATACTTCGTTCATATTTGTGTTAACCCATATTTCTTCTACATTTTTCTACAAAGTGTAGGTCCCGGTGTTTGAGGTGTTTTTCTTGGACACAAGCTTGGATTGACTATTCTCCTAGCTTGTGGTGAGTCCTCAATATTCGAGGACATATGAGTCTTTAGTAGTTTCCTTCATGTCATTTTACGTTTCGGACTATGTTGAAGGGATGTGACCCTGCTTGCTTTTATAAAGACTTCGGCTGTATGGATAAAGTTAGACTTCTGCTCGCTTTTATAAAGACTTTGGTTGTATGAATGAAGTTTTTTAAACTCTACATCATTTCTTATGTCTTTTGTTATGATATATGAGGCTCGTATGAGGCTCTTCAGAGCCTTGTACGTCGTGTTACATTCGGGGTGTAGGCTCGGGTCGTGACACGTTATTGAACCTAAATTACGTGGAGAACTTGAGAAGAATCCTAGAAGGAGATTAACAGAAAGGAGTGACAGAGAAATTTCAATATAAAAGGTATACCATTTTCTTCAATTTCACCTTAGTTTTTGTATGGACTGTTGAAATCATTCAAACTGTCCCATCGATTTTGGTCAAGGTACCCAAAAATGGTTGATCAGATCGGACACGGATCCCACACCCACAGCCATGTCGTGTCAACAAGGGTACAACACCAAAAGTGAAGAGTTCGAGCAACTTAGACCATAACAACTTAAGGTACCAGCGACGTGCTTATGATGCCTAGTCAATTGGTTCAACTCGCATTATTCATGTAGGTATACACTTAGTAAATACAATCAACGCCATTAAAAATTGGAACACTGACTTATTGATTTGGAGTTCTAATTTTTTATCAATAATCAAAGTCTCTCCAAACAAACTCAAAACAAAATTGCAAAAATACATTCTCCCTCCGTTTCAAAAAGAATGACCCTTTTTCCTTTTTAATCTATTTCAAAAAGAATGACCCCTTCCCTTTTTTGACAACACTTTAACTTTAACTTTCCACGTGACATCTTTAAGACTACAAGATAAAAGGGCATTTTGGTACATTTGACATAACTTTAATTTAGAACCACAAGATTAAAAGGTCTACTTTCTTTTCTTATACTCCGTTACAAGTCAAACTAGGTCATTCTATTTGAAACGGAGAGAGTACAATTGTACCTGGTCCAAAAGTGTCGAGTTTAGATAATATAAACTAAGACCCTAAAACGTAGGGTTTCCTAAATTGATCTTCAGCTTCTCTTTCTACATTGAGGGTGTTGCCATTGTCCCTTCCAAATGTTGGTCTTCGACTCCTTTTTCTCTCGGTGATCAACTTCCTTCATTGTCAATGGAGTTCATTCTTCTTTGATGTTGCCATTGAAACGAACCATTAACTCATCCCAAGTTTGTAATCTAGAGGAGACCCAAGAATTTTGGTGAAACTTGAAAGAGGATTATAGAACCCTGTATTCAGCTCCATATTTCTTTGTAAGCATTCTTGTTTTTGTCTTAGTTCCTTCTTATTTTCAACTTGTATTAGTTGAAGCAATAGAGGAGGAAACTATGTTGCTCCCGATCTCCTCCCTTTTTTAGCTCTCAGTTGAATTTTTTCACCCTCGCTTTTTGTTGGTGAACCTTTTTGTTGGCTGACGTAACTTAGGCTAGGTTCATAAGAAAGAAGAGATGAATTCTAAACTGTTAAAAGCAATGTTTGGCCACTTCTTGGGCAAAATAACTGCAAGAAAGCCACGTCAGCCTACAAAAAGGTTCACCAACAAAAAACGATGGTTGAGAAAAATCCAATTGACAGTTCAAAAGGAGGGAGACAGGGAGCAACATGGTTTTCTCATCTACTACTTCAACCAAAGAAGATAAAAGGATTGATATAAATTAAAATGGAAAGGAACTAAGACGAAACCAATAATGCTTACAAAAAAAACTATGGAGCTGGAATACAAGGTTCTAACCCTCCGTGGAATTTTACTGAAACTCTTGGACCTCCACCAAATTACAATCCTGGAACATTTATTGTTGTTCCAAGGGACAACATCAAAGAAAACGCAAAGAGAAAGGGATAAAAATAAACTTTTGCAAGCTGAGAAAAAAGCACGAGTTCCATTGACAATGAGGGAAATTAATCACCCAGACCAAAATGAGTCGAAGACCAACGTTTGGAAGGGATATCGGTAACATCCTTAGTAAAGAGAAAGAGAAGCTAAGGACCAATTTAGGGAACTTCATTGTAGGGTCTTTTTATATAATCTGAATTCGGACGCTATGGGCCAAGTTTAGTTGTATACATATTTGCAATTTCATTTTGTTTTAGGCTCATTTTGAGCCTGTTTGGACAGACATTTATTATTAAATAAAAGGACCTTTAGTCAATAATTTGCTTTAGAAATAATTATAATAATATCATGAAAAAAGGTAGGAAACTGAATAAAGTTGCACAATACTATGTCCTTAAGATCATGACCCTATTTACAAGAGATGAATTCTGGATTTAGAAGAAGTGATACCTTTTAATAAGGGGGTCTTACGTAACTGAACAGACAAAAAAAAAAGTTTTAAACAAAAATGGTTGTATGTATATGTAATGTATTGATATTGTACAATGTTATTAAAAATGAGTGCTCCGTTGCTTAAAGCGAGAAGCAAAGTGAAGCGCCAGGTTATCACTTTTCTACTCGGAAGCAAGGCTATCGTGAAAAAACAAGCGCTTCTAGCACTTAATCGAGAAGCAACGCAATAATTAAAGCGGGAAAAAGCTTGCTTAAGTGAGGTTTTTAACTAGTTTTTTTCAAAAAAAAAAAATTGTAAAAACACTTGCACGACTTCTTGCTAAACATTTCCCTCCATTTCACTTCTCTGGTGCAACTGAAATGTATGTTTTTCATCTTCTCTTTTTTTCTCTAACTCTATAATGTGAGTCAACTACTAGGCAGTTTTATCAAAGGCGAAAAGCGCAAAAAAGCTCTAGGGTATGTGGGGGCTTTAAGCGCAAATAAGTGTGGGCTTTAATGAAAAAAGGCGCAAAGGGAGAATAAAATACAACTATACATGTTTAGTCCAAGACTAATAATTATTAACATTAATGACAAATATATGACCAAAGAAATTGAAAAAAAGAAACATCATAAAGTGAAATATCATTTAGTTTCACATCTTCATAAGAGGCTCATGGCAAGAAAACGTTTGCCTTAGAACCTTGATGATATACTAAAGCGCACATAAAGCGAGGTGAAGCGCTCAACAGATTTTGAGCCTCGCTTCAGGGCTTAAGCCTTTGACAACACTACTACTAGGTGTTTTTTTAAACTTGTTTTGCAATGCTATTGTAGGTCACATTCTACAATTCTTTTCTTCTATTTTTTGATATAATCCTCTGCTACTGCGCTTCAATTAATCCGCTCTATTTTTTTCCTTTTTAGCATTTTTTTACTCTACTTTGTATTCCTTCCCCCGTTATGCTCTTTTTTCCATGTTTTGAAATTTTCCCTCTATTTTGTTATGTTTTTTGTTGTTGTCATCTTTGTTTTCACTGTTCTATATTTTTGTAGTTAATTCTATTTTTTTATTAAATGGCACGAAAAGAGATCTAGCTTGGGCAACACAATAATAGGTCACATTCTGCAATTCTTCTTTTGTTTTCAATTTTTCAATATAATCTTCTTCGCTACTACGCTACAACTAATCCACTCTGCTTCTTCTTTTTATTGTTTTGTTTTTTATAGTCTATACTATATTTTAATTCAATGTCACAAAAAAGAGATCCAACTTGGGTGTACCGTAGGGGTGGGGCATAAATACTGAAAAGCCAAAAACCGAACCAAACCAAACTAATTTGGTTGATTTCATTTTTTTTTATTTTTTTGAATTACAATTTTTTTGTTTGGTATTCAGTGTAAGGGTAAACCAAAAATTTTCGGTGCACCGAAAAACCAAAATTTAATTAACTAAATTTAAAATAATATTTTAAATTTTATTAATTATATATTTTAAATTTTAAACCAAAACATTTTAATATTTGACCCACCCAATTCCAAATTTTGGAGCCCCTAGTCTTAAAACAAATAAAAGAAAACTAACAAGTCATACTTCTTACTTCATAACACAGCCGCAACCCACACTCTAGTCTTCCCTTCGACTTTTCACAAGAATCTCAATTCTCAGTCTTCTTTGCGGCTACCGGCATGACTTCTCTCCAACGGTGTAAGGTATCTCTCAGTCGCGACAATATGTAAGTTGTAACTCTCACTCTCGTCTGACTTATCTCACTCTCTGTCTCTCTTCTCAGGCGGCTCTATTTATTTGTGTTGTCAAATTTAAAATGCTCATCGATACCTACTACTGCAACAAAAAATCTTTTTTTTTACGATTTCATAGATTGCTATTGGTTGTGCTAGAGTGACTTGGTTCTTCTGTTGTTATTTAGTCTTCAATAATCGCCTTGCGTTTTCATTCTCTTACACTATAGTCTTCTAGTTACTCAGTTACTCTTTTAAATTTTCACTTATGGTAGATGGAGGATGAAAGTAGAGTTATTGTTGCCCGGTTCAAATGATCACTTAACAAGCTACAAAGAAAAACAAAGAAATGGGACCAAGATCCAAAGCTTGGCAGCATTTCGACAGGTGGTTGAAAATGGTATTAGTAAAGCAAAGTGCAAGTATTGTCACCAGCTTCTTGCTTATGCTTCCATCAATTGTACAATATGATTGAACCAACATTAAGCAAGGTGCCATTTTATAAACCTATCATTGAAAAGTCCCTCTCAACACAAGATAAACTTTCCATCTAAGTAAGCACCACTTTGGAAATTTGAACAAGAATTAGTTAGGAGGATTTTAGTTGAGAATAATTGTGGATGAACTACCTTTTGGCTTCATTGAGAAGGAAGCCTGCAAAAAGTTTATAAATCAAGTCCAACCTCTGTTTTAAATTCCTCCTCATAGAACAAAAACAAGGGGTTGTTATGAACTTTATGGTGAACTTAGATACCATCAAAAAAATCCATCCACAAAAGTACTACCAAAGATTTGCATAACCACCGATACATGAAAATTAATGCAAGGAGTTAATTATATGTGTTTGACTGCTCACTTGATTGGGTGTTGCATAAAAAGAACACTAATTTTTGCCAAATCTCTAGTCATAAGGGTGGGTAAATGGCAGAGGCTATTGGTAACTGCTTGCTTGATTGGAACTTGGACAAAGTATTTTGCGATACTGTTGACAATGTTTCTTCTAATACTCTTATGGTTACACAATTGTCAAAGCAGATCGATATGTGGGGAACTAATATAATGGGTGGTGAGCATCTTCATGCGAGATGTATGGTTCACATACTTAACTTAATTGTGCAAGAAGATTTGAAGGAAATTGAAATTTCTGTCAAACGAGTTAGGCAGATGGCGAGGTATGTTAAATCATCTCCAGCAAGACCAAGAAACTTTGTAAAATGTTGTGTAGTCTAAAAGATGGAATGTGATAAAACATTATCGCTCAATGTGCCTACTATGTGGAATTCCGCCTACTTGATGCTGGAAAAGACACAACACTTTGAGAAGGCCTTTGATAGGTTTGATCTTTTTGATGCAAATTTTAAAACTTAGTTATCTACTCATGTTTGTGAAGATGTAAGTATTGTAGATGCGCTTGAATGTGATGATTGGGCAAATGTGAGAAATGTGGTAAAGTTTCTTGAAAAGTTTTTGAGCTTACCATAAAGGTTTCTAGGTACGATACATGTAGCTAGATGTATATTTGAAATTGTGTTTAACAAGTGACGGTCTTGATTTAAGCACTATCATTGGGCATATGATCAAAAAAACTCAGGAGCTATTGAGGTAATCCTAAAATATGAACCCAATGATTTATATTGCTTCCGTGTTAGATCCTCGTAATAAGTTTGTGTATGTTATCATTAAAGAGCTATTTCGGGAGGAAATAGGAAGTAAGTAGATAAAGGAGTGAATGTTTATATGAAAGCTTTGTTTGGAGACTATTTGAAAAAGAAAAGGTTGGAGCCATTCGTGGACCCCTAAAGTTGACACTAATTTTTACTTACACCTAAACTAAGATTTGTTCATTTTAAACACCTCATGCCAGGACTCAATGTGTCATTTTGACACTTTTTGCTTATATGATATAGTGAGTGTAATACACTCGCTTATGGCACGTGAAAGACTTATTTAGCCACTTCTTAGTTATATTTTCTTCTTCTTCTCCATATTAATCTTCAGTTAATTTCCTTACTAAATTAATAATTTTATTATTCTTCATGCGCAATGTATTCAACCAGATTTTCTTAATAATACTTTCATAACAACACCACTTTGGGTAGGGCATCTTAGTGCACAAAGCATCATCTGTTCACACGGGATATGAGGACCCAAGGGGTATGATGTACACAACCTATTCTAATCCAAGCACTAGTAGTTGCTTCCACGATTTGAACTCGTGACCTATTCACAAGAAGACAACTTTACCGCGTTACATTAACTTTTTCGTAAACTAACATAACTAAAAGTAGTTGGTTGATTTTTCCTGAAGGTGGACATCATTGCACCTTGGTACACCTCATTGAAACGCTGACAAACCTAAGCAAGTGAAGCGACCAACCCACACTTACTTCCATTCGGTTCTTAAGTACAACTCGGGCATGTTCAATCAAATTAAGTGTAACATGAAAACCCTATGAAGCACAAACAACATCAGAGAATTAACCTAAATAGTCGCTCATTCCACAGCTTAAACTAAAAATAGCCTGTGCATGTATAGTATGTGTATATATATGTATAATCAGTATGTAATCCATGTATACCGGCTAGAAAAGTAAATAATGAACCCACCAACTATTTCTGTAAGGATCCCCAAACATCAGTAGACATCATTTCTTACAAACCTTAACACTAAGAAAGGGCATGTGTAAAAACTCATTTAGTTCATCTGAAATCTAATTCATGCATTTGTCTACAAACAATCTAACCAGCTAAGCAGAATCTAGCATGGTACGTTACCAGAGACTAACTTTTCCCTTTTCTAGCCTTGAAAACCAAGTAGCTCAGTCAACCTCAAAATATGAAGTCAAGCTTACTAGTTTAGAAACATGTAGACTTTACACCGAAATTAACATAGTATTAATTTGTATTAGAAAAAAAAGACAGAGTTCCACAGGGAAGTGTGAAGCAAGGTAGAAAATAAAACCAATACCTATTTCTTTCTATCTACAGAAAACCAACAACTTGAATCATTCAACAGAAAAGACAAGTCAAATGTTGTTATCCTGCAATTCATCAGAAAATCTAAAGAAGCAATTGTACTTACCATGAGATGATTCAACATCAAGGATCAAGTCAAGTGCATAGTCATAGTATGGAACTTGACCACTCAATCCACAAAGATTAAAATCATCTTGAATGTAGTCATCATCAACCTCACAAAAGAACTCATTCCCACGCAGGTTACAAAACCAAGAAATCCATGATGTGTCATCTCCATCAGAACCACTAACATCAGATTCTTCACTGTCTGATTCAGATTCCTCTGCAACGTACACAGCCATTGGCATTTACTCATATCATGTTTGACATGCAAGTAAGAAAGTCGGAACTAAGAAAGCAGAAGCATAGGCAAAATAAGTGCAGCCATTGTACTAAATGGCTGGTGTCATTAGTGTAACAAAAATATAGAAAAAATGTTTTGGCTTTTCCTAAGGGGAGTAATGAAAATATAGAGGAAACATGTTCTGGCTTTTCCTAAGAGGAGTAACAAAAATATAGCGGAAAATATCTTACTCTTTCCAATATCTATGGGTAAAATACGCCAACTCTCTAACATAAAGCACCGGAAGATACCACTAATCAAAATTCAAGGTTGGTGTAGAAAGATTAGTGAAAATAGAGTGGAAACATGAGTCGGCTTTCCAAGTAATTGCGGGTAGCAAGGAGAAACAAATTGATAAATACTCTTGGTTTCAATTGTTGTGAGATACCAAATGAGAGCATCATTTATAACCACATTACCCCACCACCCTGAACCATAACTGTCAGATGTTGCAGCTGAGTACTCATTACTAAATCCATCTACAATGAATCCACTTGTCAGGAAGTCCCAAGTAAGCAGGTCTAAGAATCCGACAAAAGAAACAATCGCTAAAAAGACCTACTATCGAAAGTCACATCTTACAACCGAGAACGTGACATGCTTACAACCAGAATATTTTGCAAAAAAAAATGGAGTATAACCTTTTTAGAACCAGGTGATCCCCAACAGCTAATGGTACACAGAATGAAATTACATGTATAATGGGTCCACCAGTCTACCCTTCTCCACTTAAATACAAGTCCTTTGTCTGGGTTCAAACATGTGATGTGTACCTAACCCACACATCATGCGTCTAAAACCATATAAGATTTTACCTTAAATGGTTTTGAGAATCTAGAACTATCTACAATGGAACTTTAGAAGATACAGAAGGAACCTCGAGCAGAATAGAATAACATTCCAGTAACAGCTTTTCCAGTCATGTTCCCCCTTTGACACTTGACATAACTTTTTCCTGATCACATTCTACGTTTGTTTTTTTTTTTGATAAGGTGCCATAATCCTGACCACATTCGAGATGCTTTCCGAAGAAAAAGAACATCCTATTACTCCAGCCATGTTAAAACACATTTTATCAGGATATAAACCCCTACTTAAAGAACATAAATCCATGCAAGACAACCCCACTAAGAAGTGCCAAATGAGATCCTTTACATATACATACAGATAAATATAAAGTTCAGTGAATTTTAGAACCAATTTACATGTATAATTTGAACAAGAAAAAGAGAGCCAGTTGGATCTCCAAAAAAAAGTTGGAAAGAAAAAAGAATTGATTGGACCAATTAAAAAACAAAATATCAGACCAAACCTAAAGCCTCAAACTCATCTCCAGCTAAATGAATGATATATGAGAACAATGTAATGCACTGAGAAACATAAATATTGATAGGAAAAACAAATTAACATAAAAGATAATCCTTACCATCGGAGCACTTGTTTTTTGTGGTGGGAGTAGATGAAGAGAGAGTGTCACGCTGATGATCCATATGATGATTAGGATGACGCTGATGCAATTTTCCAGTAACTGTAGGTGTAGAGGGAACAGTTTTGTCCTTCAACGCCCTTGACGTAGACGCTAAAGACTTGTCCAACTGCTTATCTAATGCATCGTTTATTCGCTTACCTCCAACCATTTCCGATTTGGAAGAACCACCACCACCTCGATCTCTATACATTTCCTTTCTTTCTCTATAACAATAACTATATCTATGACTCTATCAACGAAATGGCGAGAGATCGAGAAGAACTGTGTGTGTTCAGGAGAAAAGGAGATATAGGGTTTCGTCTAACAATCCACGGAGGAAGGACACCAGACTTCCTCAGCTTCTATTTTCTCTCTCTTCGTTTTTTTTTTTAATTTCTCAAATTCAATTGTGTAATCTAGGTATGTTTCTATTTCGATTTGGATCAGTTATTAGTTAAAATTAAAATTACATCAATTTAAATTGATTTGGAATTTTTTAACTCAAATCAAATCAAATCAAACCAAATCAATAAAATAAAATAACTATCAATTTGATTGATTTTATTCAAATTTGTTGAGCATATACGCATCTCGATAGACATAAACACTTAATACATGAATAATTCACAAATAAGCTTATTACATTAATAAATTGATTCATCCAATGTTCCAAGTTTTAGGGGACTTTTAAAAAAAGTGACAATAAGGTTTTAAAATAAATGGATGATGACATAAGTTTTGAGTATCGGTGTAGGTGACAATTATGTGATTAATGATTGAGGATTGTGGAGTTACTTTCAAGTTTATAAGTTGACGATTTGATCCATTGAATTAAATGACGGTAAAAGGGTAAATTGACTAAAACCTAATTTAATCAATTTTGGTGGGAATTAAAATTGGGGGAAGTCACCAGCAAGCTGTAACAAAAGGGGAAATAAAATATTTTCCCCCACCTCTCGTCATATTTTTTTCTCCTCTTCTTCGTCGTTGTTCTTGTTTGCTTGCTTGTCTTTCTTTTCGTTCTCTTTATCTTTTTCTTGTTCTTTTCGTACATTATTGGTCTTGGCTGCTAGTCCTTGAGCTTTCTTTTATTTTTCTTGGATCAGATTTAACTAATTTAGTCAGTTGATTAGATTTTGTTTACTCTTAATTGAAATTACTTCATAAATGATTAGGGTCACACACCATTGTTTTGATATGTAAAATTAATAGTTCTTTGAAATCATTCATCGTCATTTGGGCATCTGTATTTTTTTCAATAATTTACATTCTCGTTTCCAACAGATTGCTATATGTTGCAACAGATTGCTATATGTTGCAACAATTGACTATTGGAACAAACACACCATTGTTTTGATATGTAAAATTAATAGTTCTTTGAAATCATTCATCGTCATTTGGGCACCTGTAATTTTTTCAATAATTTACATTCTCGTTTCCAACAGATTGCTATATGTTGCAACAATTGACTATTGGAACAAATTATAACTATATGTAGCAACATAAAGATTATTTCAATAACAACACAATTTACAGATGTTGCAACATATAACTTACACAAGCTGCAACATATAAGCTAGATCTGTAGCAACATATGACTTACATGTCGCAATCGACATGATAGTTATATAATATCCTTGGAAAACATTGTTTCAAGTGTTATATCATATTTTTATTGCTTAATTATGGTTTAAAGTACTACAATTTGGTCCAATTTGATATTTTTTTCATTCTTAAATCGCTCAATTTATCGATTAAGTCATCCTTAAAGTGACATATGTGGCAACATATGCACGTTTTGTTGGGAAAATTCCAACAAAAATGTCATATGTGGCAACATATGTATATCATAAAATGATCTTTTTGGGGTTTATTCAATTAATTTGTCACCTATTCAACATGTAACACTAATATTAGTCCTACAAAATGTTTAAGTACAAAATTATGGTCTAATAAAACAACATTCATCAATTCTATCAATTATTTTTACAAAGTTTATCATTTACCACTAGTTCATAATACAATGACCAATTAACTACATATGATAGTTATATAACACCCTTATAAATCGTTGTTTCAAGTGTTATAACATATTTTTATTGCATAATTATGGTTCAAATTACTAAAATTTGGTCTAATTCAACTTTTTTCTATTCTAAATTGCTCAATTTATTGATTAAGTCATCATTGAAATGACATATGTAACAATATATGCACGTTCTGTTGAAAAAATTGCAACAGAAATGTCATATGTGGTAACATAGATATATCATAAATGGTCATTGAAGGGTTAATTCAATTAAATTATCACTTAATTCAACATGTAACACCAATATATAATCCTAAAACATGTCTAAGTACAAAATTATAGTCTAATATAACGACCTTCCTCAATTCTATCAATTATTTTTACAAAAATTATCATATCACTAGTTCATCATACAATGATCAAGTACTTCATATAGTTTATATACATCCGTGTAATCGTGTTATTTCAATTGCTTTTAAAGCATATTTTTATTTACTTAATTATGGTCCACGTACTAAACATTTGATCCATTTGACAATTTTTTCATTCCTAAATCGTTCAATATATCGCTTAAAACCCAGTCTTGAAAGTAATATATGTGGCAACATAATCACATCCTAGTTGGAACTTGCTACACATGCATGTCATATGTGACAACATATGTATATCATAAAATGGTCTTTGGGGTTAATTCAATTTAATTGTCACACCTACTTCACATGTAACCCTAATATATAGTCCATACAACAACAACCTTCCCTAATATAAAAATATGGTCCTAATACAAGAACTTTCATCAAGTTTTTATCAATTTTTTTACAATTATCATATCACATCTAGGTCATCCTAAAATGAACCAAATAACTTCATATGAATTGTTTTATAACACCCCATGTAATTATGTTCAAGTGTTATAACATTTTTTATCGTTAATTAATGGTCCAAAGGAACCTAAAATGTGATCCAATTGTGACATTTTCTCGCATTCCGAATCACTCACGTTATCGATTAAGTTCAACCTTGAAGTGACACCTGTGACAACATATGCCGTTTTGTTTGGAAACATTACAACATCAATGTCAATATGTGTGCAACATGTACACTTAAAAAGGGCTTTTTTCAGATAATATTACAAATTGATAACAACCCAACCCATCCTACAAACAAATATTGATAAAAATCATAAAAAAGTCCTTATTTAATACAATAACTATTTATATATTATCTAGAAGATATCAACGATAAACAGAATGATGACGACAAAGAACGCTTTGTTGTAGAAAAATCACAACATATTAACCATTGATGTTGTATAAAAACATAGTCACAAAAAAATTTGAACGTAAATAAATAATGGAACGAGAGAAAGGAAAAGAGAGAAAGAAATGAAAATTATTAAAAATAAATCAATTTGAATATGAAACGAAACCAGCTTTTATACAGGAGAGGAGAGAGGAAAAATAAATTTTTTTATTTTTTATTTTTTTTTATAATTCATAGTGTGACATATGTTGCCACATATATCCCTTCTGTTGGGGTACATGCAAATAATTTTATAGGTTTTTTTACAATTAAGGTATATATGTTGTCACGGATACCACGTTGATAACAATGAAATGTTGACACATATATCATTTCTGTGACATATGTTACCACATATCTCCTTTCTGGGACATAATGGTTGTCCAACAAGATGGGCTCGTTCTTGGACATATGTTGGCCACATATGTCCTTCTTTTCCTGTGACATATGTTTACCACATATCTTTCTTTCTGTACATTGTTTGCCACATATCTTCTTTCGTGACATATGTTGCTACATATATCCCTTTCTTTTGGGGCACATGTAGATAATTTTGTGGTGTTTTTTTACAACATAGGTTATATAGTTTGCCCACTACCCCACATTTCTTCTTTTCCATCAGATTGACATTTGTTTCAACAAAAAATTCATATTATCAGCCAAAATAAATACTTCATCAATTGTTTTATACAACTTATCAACAAAAAAAGTAATTCACAATGGTTTACATAACCATTAATCTAATCAATGGTGGATATTGTTGCTTCACATCATAATTGACGACTTCGTCTTTTTCTCTTTCTCTTTCGCTTTCTTTTTCAATTTCTCCTTCTTCGTCTCTAGGCCCTTCTCCTTCTCCTTCTTGTTCTCCTTGCCTTTTGGGTTTGAGTTTGATACAGAGCAGTAGAAATAGATTTTTTTTCAATCTCCTACATTTCAAATATTTGTGGACAACTGAACATATTAAGGTCACAAAAAAAACAACAAAAACAACAAAAATAAAATTTTCACTGAATGTTAACATTATATATACTTTTTTTGAAATTATGGTTTTGGGTTTGTTAATTTTCTTTCTAAAACAATAAATAATAGGTACCATTACCCTAAATTCATTTTTCACATCTATAGAACGATTTATTCTTAATTAACCCAAGAAAAAAGCTTAGTATTGTCCAAAAATGTAAAATCTTCCAAAAAGTGACTTATCCATTTTTAAAGTCCTGAACACAAAATCTATCTTCATTAAGAAAGATGAGAGAGTCACATGGGATGCGGATGCCGATAAGATACTGGAATAAATTTGTTTTGATTGTTGAATTTCAGATTTCGTAAGGACGAACAAGACGAGAAGAGAGAACATTGGGAACATAATAAACAACGAGAACATCCTAATTTTTCATTTACTTTTTTTGTTTTCCCCCCCCCTGGTTTTTGGCTTCCCTTCTCCCCCGTTGCCCCCTGCCGTGGTTTTATTTTTTTTTTTTGTCTTTTTCTCCCCGCTTCGTGGCCACTTTTTGCCCCGGTTCCTTTGGTCTCCCCCTTTTTCCTTCCTCTTCCTTCTCCCGCGGCTTCTGCCCCGCTCTTGGTCCTCTTCCCCCCCATCCCCCCCGCTTTTTGCCCCACTTTTTTTTTTTTCCTTTTTCTCCGTTTTCGCCCCTCCGCCCCCCTCCTTGTCCCTCAGCCTCCCGTTTGTTCCTCTTCTGGCCGCCCTTCTCCCCTCTTCTCCCTCGCTTTTTTCCTTCCCTTCCCCCTTACCCCCTCTTGCGCCCTTCTTTTCCCCCCCCCCTATCCCTGTCTTTTCCCTCTTCTCCCGCTTGGTTCCCTGGCCTTTTCCTCTCCTTTCCTCTTCCTCTTCCTGCCCTTTCCTCCTCACTTTCCCCATCCCGTTCCTCTTCTCCTCTCTTCCCCCCTCCTTCTCTCTTTTCCTCTCCCCCGCCTCCCCTTCCAGCCTTCCAGCTCCTATCTTCAATTCATGGTATTTTCCCTTCTCTCTCCCATATCCTTCCCCTTACTTTTTTTCCCCCTTCCCCATCCGCCCTGTCTTCTATATTTCTTATAAAACCTAAGGTTCTATGATTAGCATGTATTTGAAATGAAGCTCAATTCTTCTTCGTGAATAGCCTGATCACTTGCATGATTTTACTTAAAACATTGTATTTTTAGATGTATTATCATGAACCCACAAAGTATAAAAGATTTCATCTCTCTATTTTTGTTCTATATTAATTAGATTTCATTGCTTAAAATGTTTTCATATAAGGGGTCTCACATATATAATCAATATATATATCATTCAGGTCGCGATCAGTGCTACATCTGATTAGCTCAATAGTATGTGTTGGTGAGTTTCTTCTTTCGAGGATGGTCTTATTATTTCATTCAATATACTTTTCAATTTTAGACATTCTAAGTTAGCTAGTGGTTTGTCCTAGAAACTCACCTTAGTAGAGGCTTTTAGACAACTAGCTTTTCTTAAGCTTATGTTTACTCAAATATTTGTCTAATTGATTTTAATAGACTATTTCAGTTTTAGCTTCTGCATTAGTATTTCAACTATCTTTAGTGATTTCTTTTGTATATTTTAATGTCATGCCGAACCATGAGGTTAGCTTAGGTTCACTCATGGATCTAATCATAAAATCGTAAAATAAATTATTACAAAGTTATTTGTTCTCCATTTAAGTAATTATTTCATTAATATATTTGCGTAAAAGAAACACCTTTACGACTCTCTTCAAGATTTTATTACTAATAGTCTGAAAGTGGTGAGTATAAACTGACTATATGTTTAGTGCGAATAATAAATTTTATATCGGTGAGAATAATAAATTTTAAAAATGATGATATGATTACTAAATTAAAATTTACATGTTGACAAATACCTAGTTTTGTGCTATAAGTGGGGTTGTTTTCATCACCAAATATAAACTCGTGGGTTTAATTTTTGTATTAAAAAGACTCACCATCATGATCGGGTCTTCCCTATGATTTCATATCATGACTTTTGGAGAATATGGTATCACATCTGATGATATGAAATCATGAGATGGAATCAACGTAAAATAGCATGTCCAAACGCTGATTCCATCACATGATACCATTGTGATATGGTATCGCATTACCAAACAACTACTAAGTATGGAAACATATGCACATATAATAGTTGAAATCATGCTTAAAGAGACATTTTTGTTCAAAGTCATGCTAAGTAACTTTTGAATGCCTTTATGCACAAATGAGAACACATATAAGCTGTCACGACCCAAATCAGGGACGCGACTGGCACCCACATTTACCCTCCTATGTGAGCGAACCAACCCATCTAAACCTTTAACATATCAAGATATATCAAACAGAAATAATGGCTGAAGACTTAAACTCATTAAATAAAAAAAAAAAACATTCACTACTATTATTATTATCCCAAAATCTGAAGTCATCATCACAAAGAACATCTATCTCAAATTTTACTAACTAGGATGTCTAAGAAGCAAAATAACTAAAGAACTAACTAGTCCATGCCGGAAGTTCAATGCATCAGACTTGAAGCAAGAAGACCCAGTCCAAGCCTAGACCATTAGCTCACCTGAATTTCCGATGAAGTGAAGACTTTTTGGCTAATCTGCTGTTGAGTTTTGAAGTTGACAGAACGTTTTTGCTGCATTACACAAATAACAAAGAGGAAAAACATAAAAGTAGGGGGTCATTCCAAACCACACGTACTGAGTGATATCATCGGCCAACTCAAATAGGGAACCTATATATTCAATATAATGTAATCAACTACAATACTAACATGGAGCAATAACATAACATGATTCATCAATACTACAACCGAGTTCAACATAGGACTCAGCCTCAATACCATACTCTTTTGGGAATTAAAGTTTTCCCTTAGATGATATATTCATTAGTCTTTCAAGATTCCATTTCTTTCTTTCCTCTTGTGTCCGGTAACGTGGACACTCCTATCCTCTATTTCTAATCCTGGTACCGGAACGTGGCACTCTGATCCTCAATTCTATCCGGGTACCGTCACGGGCACCGATCCACTTATCTTCCTGGTGTCCGGAACTCCTGACACCCGATCCTCAATATTCTATCCTGAGTACCGGAAACGTGCACCCGAATCCATTTTTTGTTTTATCTATCCTGGTGTTTCTGTGAACGTGACACTCCGATCCTCATATTCTAAATCCTGGTACCGGAACGTGTCACCTGATCCGATTCTATCCGTGTGTGTCGGAAACGGGACCGCCGATCCGCATATTCTAGCCTGGTACCGGAACGTGGCACCCTAGCCCCTAATTCATCAAGCTTCCTTTTTACACAAGGCTCATAATTCTCATGATTCATTTTATCAAGCCTTCTTTCATACTAGGCATCATCATTCTTATTAATATAATAGAATCAGTGAATAGGGTTTTCTTTCAAGATTTGGGTTCCATAACTTCATCACATGCTTTGTTACTAATTCATCACAATTTATAAATCATAATCATGCAGCATACACATTTTAAGCCCATAGCAACAGGTTTACAATACTAATCAACACATAATATTCACTATTAGATTCACTACGAATACGTAACATAAACCATAACCTATAACCTCCACGACGAATTGAATCAACAAGCTCTCTTCTTCGTCTCTCTCCTCTTGATCGATTTCTCTCTCTCTTGCTGTGCTCTTCTTTCTCTTTTCTCTTATTCAAACCTCTTATCTTTTTACCCTAATTATTATATAATTAAGTTTTGAAAGATGGCAACTAATAATCACTAATTAACTAATGTTCCCTCTTTTAAAAACCCCCAAGTAATTAGACTTATTAACATTAACCCTCTAACTTTATAAGTAAATCAGGAATAGTCAAAAACGGCCCTAAAACGTGTACAGAAATCCGTCCGAACTGGGATTTCGTAGGTCCCTTGACGGGCCCGTCGCGCGGCACGGCCTCCCTGCTTCCTC
>JAKWJA010002498.1:15249294-15413308 GCA_027704765.1 Solanum habrochaites
TCTTGTGTTTATTTTTAGCGTCGTTTTTGCTCCTATTCTGTTTTGCCAAAAGGTTTAGTAACCACCAATGTGTTTTGTCGTTATTAATGTGGGTAAATCTATCTGAAAAATGGCATTTGCTGAATAACATATCTTTGGTGGTGTAAATTCGAAATTTATAGATTTCTTGTATGTGAAATATTTTATTTTCAGTCCTATTTGGATCTTTATATGTTTTTGGCTCTAAATATTTTTATCATACTTCTGACTTCCTTTCAGTATTAAATCCTGTTACTTCCACCCATGTGCGTTTTTGTTTTTTCCCATTTAACTCTAATAAACAATTGATTTACATATGTTTGCTTCTGCTCTCCTGTCTCTATCATAGGAAATATATCTGTTGTGATATCCGTCATAATATTTTATTTTTTTGTGCAAGTAGATTATTTTCATTATTCATCTTGTTCTTTTTATAATATCTTTTTTATTTGACAGGTTATTGTCATTGTTCGTTTCTTATTGTATGGTTTGACTTTTTCTTTCTAGCCATTTTAATTGTCCCAACAGGATGTTTATAAAAATTTCCTGGTATATTTTAAATTGTATTCTTATGGTATTATTCCACATAATATTGTATTTCTTTCTCTCTCTTTTTTCTTCTTTCTTCACTTGTAGGTTAGGTATTTCAACTAAGGTAGCCAGGGCAATGTGATGATCAGAATATATTTACTGATTACATGACTGAACCAGAAAATTTGAAGTATGGGTAAGACCAATTATAACATTTGATGAAAAATTAGTGAAAAACCCACTAACTAGTAACTTTTTAAAATTTTAGATAGAATTTTTATATAGAAACATATATAGTAAGATAAAAAGACTTAAAATAAAAACACCAAGAAAGGGTAAGAAAGGTAAGAAAAATAGGAAAAAACTAAAACGCCCTTATATAGGAATATAATTTTACAATAAACTAAAACAAGTACTGATCACAACGAAAATTAATAAATATAATTTCACAAACAAATCTCAATATGTATGTTTATTTGAAAAAACAACCTGACGACGAAATTTATAGACAACAATTAATAAGAAAAAATAGAAGAAAAAAGCCCAAGATTCAACATAAAAGATAGATAATAAAATTATAGTTAGCAGGATTATGCAATAAAATCGATATTTCATACAAGAAAAACATATTTATAACTAGAAATGGAAATAGATCACCTAGAATACAAACTACCACGATGATCTAATTTATAAATTATAATGAATAAAGAACATTCGCAGTATATAAAAACCTATGAAAACAAGATGGAATGATAATAAAGATAATATTCCTCAAATTTTAGGGCAGAAGATATAAAAAATAGGAAATACTTATACTTATGTTTGAAAAAGAAACCATTAAAATTATAACAGTTAACCAGCCATGGTAAGGAATAACAAAAGGAAAATGAGAAATAGACACATTAAAAGAAATAGAAAAAAACAACAATAGAAGCAAACAAGAATACAAAAAGGGAGAAATAACAAACACAAAAATAGTATGAAACTAGAAAAGAATTAGCAAGATTAGAATACTATATGAAAATAAACAAAAAAGCAAACAGATATAAAAAGAAAAAGACCTAGAAAAAGAAAATGAACTAAAAAAACAAACTAAAGAAATGAACAAAAATTAAATGAATCTCTTGAATTAAATGAAATAAATGAAAATATACAATGAAAATACCAAGAATCAAGATAATTGATTAGTGAAACATACACGGGATGCTGAAAACAAACAAATAAACTAAAAAGATTAGAAATAAAACATCGGAGATTACAAATAGACCTAGTACAATCAGGATCAAACCACGATAAATAGTCCCCATAATAGTCTAGAAGCAATCCAAGACAAACAAACCGCCAACCTTATGATAAGACAGTTTCAACATCGAATAGAAATAATGCAATATGGAACAGCAAGACAAATAAAAACCTGATACCAAAACCAACAGTGAACATATAATTTCTGTGATTTAGATGTGTAACAATATAAATAAAGCAATATTATTCTGGACAGGAAATATATCTTAACACTTGATAGATATAAAATAAAACAACAGAAACACAAGGAATATATCGAAAGAAACTTGTAGGAGCATTAACTTATGGATTCTAAGAAAACTTTACACCCCAGAAAGTCAGAAGTACTGAGAAATGATAAAAAAATGGATGGATCTCCATCATCAACCAATATAAGAAATATTGATAATACGAATCAACAATAAATGAATTTGGAGGTATGACCACAGATATACGAGAACACATAAAGAACGAATCCTAAACAGACACCCTAATACAAAATTACCTATATGTAAAATGTGTTATATTACATATCCTTGTTCATTTAAAGAGAATATTATTACAAAGCACAATATAATCTTGAATGAAAAAGGACATGTAAAACACAATACTTTACAAAATTCCAGATCCATTTAGTCACAAAGGTTATTAAAGATTGGGAAAATAAGGACTTTAGATACTTTTAGGATCAGAATAAATTTTTATCCCAATGGTTTACAACAATTCCTGGAAAATCAAAAGGAAAAATTAAAAATGGAAAAATACTAATAAACTGATCATATTTGGCAAAATAAGATGCCCACAAGTTCGGATGCACCAAACAAAAACCCAAAAGAATATAAAAATTAAGAACAAAAATAAACTAGTTTAAATCTCAACACCAATAGAAAAGATAATTATAATATAAAAATTAATAAACAAAAGACCATATAGACCAAAATAAAAATACCAATACATCGTTACAGAATTGGAAAAATAGGACCATAGCTAACATTAAATACCAAAACCTTTAAAAAGAAAACAATCGCAAATAATAATAGATGACGAAAAATCTATGCAAATTGAATATCTAGATTATGAATTAATGAAACTGATAGCATATATATATCGGATATCGAAAATGAAGAAAATATTGACCCAGATAGTGATGGAACAGGACTAGAATACATGACCGAAAGTGAAGTAAAGATAATAACTGAAGAAAAATCATGAAAATGAGAAATATCACAACCAAAAGATTATAGTTTGACAATACAATGTTTGAACAAAAATTAAAATGAAAAGATTATATTAAGTTTTTGAAAAGATACTCGAGATACGCTAAATAAAAAACTGATTTAATACAAAAGAAGAATAATTCGTAGTCAGTCGAAAAAACATGGTATAGATTAAAAATAACACAAGCTGAAGGCGTATATACCTCTCATAGTAAAATTTTTATAATAAAGAAATACACGTATAAAAATAAAGCATCTATAAAAGAATGTACATTAGAGGACAACGAGAATATTAATAAAGCATGTTTTCAGAGAAGGAATAAGATCACCATGAATATATTTGCAGATGATAGAAAAGCATGCCTATCGAAACCCAAAAACGTCATTAGTGCAGTGCCCGGGAAATCTAGTATAATCCACAATTTCAATATTTAAATACGTGGTTTAATACTACATTAGCTTAACAGATACAATATAGATAAATCACTAGTTATTATATTGACAAATGTCCAGGCAATAAAATTAGCAAGCACCATGAAGCACGATCTTCACAGCAAGATGTAACATCTATATATCTAACCACAAAACATAAAATAATGGAAAAAAATAAATTGCCTAAAATAAAAATCGAAATTCATTTGAACGAAATAATTACAGTAATAAGATAATAATGATTAATAGTTACAAAGAATTGACAATGAAGCAGATTTAGAAATAGTAAAGTAAATATTAATACCTCTAGTTAATACAAGTACAAGTAGCCCAAATTACAATACCCTAATCTATTTCATCACGACTGAATACATCTAAAAGGAATATAATACACAAGAATTACAAAAAGAAATAACACCAAATCATTATTTCCATACCATGAATAATAGATCAAAGAAATATAAAATACTTAATAAACACAGGACAAGAAAGAAAATTATATAACAAGAGAAATGTATAGAATAAGAAATAATAAAAACAGGACACACATGCCCTGGATTCCTGTGAAATATAACTACAAGTGAACACAACATAAGAAAGAATAATTATAGGGGAATCCCATTAAGATACAATTTAAAATATACCAAGGAAACTATAACATCATTGGGAAAAACCCAAATGGCTAGACAAAAACGCAAACCCTACAAATAGAAACAACACTTGACAATACCTGTCGAAATAAAAATATAATTATAAAAGAACAGATGAACATGAAAATAATATAATACTTGCAAAAATTATCATAGAAGGATATCACAAACAATACTATAAACTCCTTATAGATCCAGGAGCCACAAACATTGTAAATATAATATGTTTACACAGAAGATAAATGAAAAAAACTTAAAACGCCCATGGTAGTAACAGGATTTAATATGAAGGAAGTATGATAAAAATAAGGCAAAAAATATAAAGATAATAAATATGGGGATAAAATATTAACACAGAGAAAATCCTATAATTTCGAATTTTACACAAAAGATATGTTATTAGGATCCCATTTTTAGATAGATTTTAACCCACATATAATAACAAAAACACATTGTGGTTACTCACCTTGTGGAAACATGAATAGGAGCAAAAGATAAATTACACACATAAGGCTATGGAATGGAAACAGGTAGCGAAAAATAAACCAAGAAATGAAAATATAGATAAAGCAAGAAAAACAATTAGAAATTATTATATTTAAATATAGACAAAGAAAAAATAATTAATGAACAATTAGAACAATTATACACTGATGACCCAGTGTAAAGAGGAGAAACATAAAACAAAAGTAAAAATGAACTAATAGATGAAAAATAGTATAATTACACCAAACCATTAAAGTACAACTTTGATGACCTACAAGAATTTAAAATACATATAAAAGAATTATTAGAAAAGAATTATATAAGAACGAGTAATAGCAAACCATACAATCCCACATTTTTAGTTAATAAACATCGGGAACAAAAATAGGTAGAGTAGAATGTGATGATTACAGAAAAACCTACACGCCAAAACCAAAACAACAACAACCTACCCAAATACCTAATAAAATACTTAAAATAAGCAAATAAAAGATAATAACTATTTTAGGCCAATTTGATGTAATCAGGATTTTACATTTAAAGTTAAAGAATAATCTAAACAATCTAACAACTTCACAGTACCACCAGGATTCTAATGAATGGAATGTTATTCCCCTTTTGGATATAAAAATGCACCAGGTAGTATCAACTTTCATGATAATTATTTACACCAATTAAAAATTGTATTGTATAATAAAAGGAGAAGTATAAAGGGCCTCGGCGCGAGGTGAATAGCTGTGGAGTAGGGGGTTGTTCGGGTGAGGCGTGGTGCCGGTGATTTTTGGTGGGGGGGATGAAGGTTGGGGTAGTGATACACAGATGGAAAACGAAATGGCAGGTAGGAGGATATTAGGCGTGGGCGGGATTAACAGCTTGGTATCATAGGGATTAGGGATCTAGGGTGTTAAAGGGTGCCGTCTTTAAACTTAGATTGGGGGGGAGCCGTGAGATGATCTACGAATAGGAATGTGGGAGTCTGGGGAGGGGAGGGCGGGTATAATTAAGGTAGGTGAGAACGTGTAGTTGGGGGCGGTTGTATGAAGGCTTTTGTAGGAGAACGAAGTGGTGTGGGGGGTTGGAGATTAGAGGGGTCTGTAAACTAGTGGAAAGTTAGGGTTTGATGGGTGTGATACGCGGGTGAAGGTGAGGTGTAGCGGGAGATGGACATGTTTGCTTACGGGGTTTGTTAAGGGACAGGGGTGGGGGTATTGGGGGTGGGTTTGGGGTATGGGGTGAGGGGTAGGGGTCGGTGATAGGGGGGTGAGGAGACGTTAAGGGGGGTGTTGCTGGATTCGAGTAGGAGAGGGTGGCGGGTTTTGGCTTCTCGGGGATTTTGGGCTTCCTTCGTGTTGTCTTCTCGTCCGCCCCCCCTCCTCCCCTCTCCTTTTCTTAGAAAATTATACATATAATAAAAATTCAGGATCGCTTAAGCAAAAGTAAACAGAAATAATGAAAAAACCACCGTAGAATTTTAGGAACAAATAATAAAAATGGAAATAAAAATGCAAACTTATATAGTACAAAAAATTCACCCTTGATGAACATATAGATATACAAAAAAGAAAGTACAATCATTTTAGGATGTAAACCAAGTAGAGAATATATCACCAAACTAGTCAACATTTGAAACCACTATATAAAAAACTTCAAAAAGATGTTTGAATACTATTTCGACACAATGATAAAGAACCATATAAAAAATATCAAAAAATTATGCAAAAATTACCAAAATTATATTTCCCGATGAAAATTAAACATTTACTTATATATTGAACAGATTCCAAGGGACCATATTAGGGAGTAGTACTAAAATATAAATATAATAAGAAAGATAGAACACCATTGCATGTATACTCAGGATATATACTGAAGCCAGGCAAAATTGGGAGATGATAGAAAGATATTTGCATATATAAAGTTTACTTAGCTTTGAACCATATATAGTTACATCAATTTATTTTAGGACAGATAATAACATGGCAGTAAAGTGGTGGATAACAAAAAGATAGATGATCAGTACAACAAATATATAAGAAGATTAATACTAAATATATTAAATTTTACATTTACAATTGAAAATCTTAAACTGATGAGATCTTATTGCAGACTACCTCTCAAGAAAAGATATGATGAAAGACCTATTGGCAATGATGACAAATCTATCCAGAAAGTAGAAAAAATAGAAGCAGAGGTACAGAATTGACAGCTAATAGTCAGCATTATGACTCTAAGATCGACTTACGTCGTGCGCATATGGAAAAACAGCCAGAACTAAAAGGAAGACTTTGGGAAACTCCTTAAAACTCATTATACTACTAATGTTGCAGGTTACCACAACGAGTTATGGAGAAACCTACGACCAAAAAATACAAACTAAATAGCATATTTACAAAACCATTTTTACTTCCAAGGTACAATAGAAGAAACAGTTATGCGTCCCTAATGAGTACCAATTGCAGAGAGAAATATAAAATGAACGACATACTTCACTATATGCAATGCATCATGGAGGTAGAAATATGTACCAGACCATCAAAGAAAATTATTTGTGGAATGGTATGAAGAAAGACATTGCGGAGTTCATTTCAAAATGTTTTGTTTATCAGCAAGTAAAGGGAGAACATGAAGTCCCTGTTCACTTTCTACAGCCCTTTCCCATGCCAGAATGGAAATGGGAGATAATAACTATGGACTTTGTTTTTGGACTTCCTCGCACTTCAAGAAATCATTATGCAATAGGGTGGTTGTGGACAAGATAACCAAGAGTGAATACTTCTTAGCAATTAGGATGGATTACTCAATTGAGCATTTAGCCGAGTTTTACATTAATGAGATTGTAAGACTATATGGGATCCCTGCATCTATTTTATATAATTTATCTGACTGAGACTCAAGGATTTCATTAAGATTTTGAGGTAGCTCGCACGAATCATTTGGTACTAAGTTGACATTTAGCACTCCTTTCCATCCTTGAACAGATGTCCAGTCGGAAAGAGTGATATAAATTTTGAAGGATATCCTTCAAGCTTGCATTATGGAGTTTGAGGGTAGTTGGGAAAAACACTTAGCCTTGGTAGAATTTACTTACAATAATAGATAACAATAGAGTATTGTAATGCCTCCCTATGAATCCTTATACAGAAGAAAATTTTGGACCCCTCTTCTTAGGACTGAAATTGGTGAAAGATAGCTTATTGTTCCTAACATGGTGCAACAAACAGAGGAGAAGGTAAAAACTATCAAGGATTGTTTAAAGATTTTTTTTGATAGACATTAGTTGTACCATGATCGTATAAGGCGTGACATTGGATATAATGTTGGAGATAGAGTATTCTTAAAGGTGTCTCCATGGAAAAAGATTATGAGATTTGGCTGGACAGGAAAGCTTAGTCTCCGATTTATTGGACCCTATGAGATACGTGAAAGGGTTGGACCAGTTGCATATAAATTGAATTTTCCACCTAAATTAGACAATATCCACAACATCTTCCATGCTTCTATGATCATAAGATATCATTCTAATCAATCTCATGTTCTTACAGTTGAATCTATTGAGGTTAATCTTGACTTGACTTATAATAAAGAACCTATCCTAATTCAAGCTCGGGAAGTAAAGCAGCTTAGAAACAAGATAATTCCCTTAGTAAAGGTGCTTTGGAAGAACAATTCTAGAAAAGAAGCTACCCGAAAGAGAGAAGAAGACATGAGGATCAAATGTATGCACTTGTTCCGGACTAATGTAAGGTAAATTTCTAGACGTAATTTCTTTAATGGGGAGAGAGTTGTAACACCCCTAAAATACTAGACCAACATTGGCATGTTGATACATCATTGCTTAATTACTACAATATTTTTTTTAATTTCATTTTGGGAACATGAAATTTTGTGATAAGTGAAAACTTGCTTAACGTAAATTATGATCGTAATTTAAGGGATTGTATTGGTGTATTTAGGTATATTTAAACTATAATTAAGGGATGAACCCTTACAGAATTCCATCCCGGGTTATATCTGTCTCATATAATTCTATATATCATCTCTCTATATACTCTCTCTATCTTCTCTCCTCCCCAACCCTCTCTCTCTCTCTCTCTCTCCTCCTCTATTTCCCGCAGAGAGGCGCGCGCGCGCGACGCGCGGTCCTCCTGTCTGCCTTTTTTTTGTGCCTCCCGCAGTTTTTGAGCAGCACCTTTGAAGGACCTTTGTAAATGGGATAAACATCACTTTTAGTTATTATATGTTTACACTTCCTCTATAGTGAAATTCGTGTTCTTTTTAACTCTAAGAAACCTGTATAATTCCTCCAAAGATATTACTTTCAAAATTTCAAGAAAATCCTTGGTTTTTCTGGCTGGAATTCAATACACACACCCTTCTCTTTGGTGAGTAGTCAAAATTTGTTTTTGAGCTAAGTAGTGTCCAGTACTTTTTGAATATCTCGTTCTCTAGAACTTCATTTACAATGAATAAATATGATTTGGAAAGAGAATGAATATACCTAAAATGCTTATTTTCATTTAATACTCTTTTTTGCTGTTATGGATTTGAAATATGCGACGCAACATAGGAAAAATTTTGTCCAGCTTCTGGAATTAGAAATCATGTATGTTTAAATGTTACTGTTTTGATTAGATATTCTTGTACAAAACATATTTTGCGGTGATTGTTTATTATTTGAAAACTTGAGATATGTACCTACATAATGTATGAAGGTTATAAAGTCTAGTTTTGCCTCTTTCGTTTTCACATATAAGTTGCAATGTGAGGTACTAGAATGTCTAGAAATATTGTTTTGGGAGCATAGTCGTATTTGAAAAGGCTAAGCTTACTTGTGATGATAATCATGTTAACGTCAACATTTTTTAGCTACTAGGAACTAAATAAGTTATGTAATTGTATTTTTTAGGTTTTATATACTCGTGAAAAAGTTGAGGACCTTGAAACGTTAGTTGGTCTACGGTTTGAACTCGTGAAGTAGTGCTGGACTTTTTCTTTGCTAAAGCATTGAGGTTTTTTTGTATAAACTTTTACTTTCACTCTTTTACTTGCTGGTATCTCTGAAATTTTATCTTGGCACCTTGGTTATCGCTTGTAACTTTGAATTGTCATGTTGTTATCCTTTAAGATGTTAAAGATGTTTTCATAACTCGTCCACTTGTACGGATTGTTTGATAACATAGCAATCTTGTAGGAACCTTGTCCTTCTTATGGTTGTGACTTTGTCACTATTGTCATGCCTCTTGATTCAGATCATTTTATCTTGACTTTGGATTTTTAGCCCATCTTAAAAATGGAAGTTGTACATTTTAAGTACAAACTACAAAACCATTTTTAATATGGTTCTTGGTTGTCTTGATTATCTGGATTTGACCCTTGTTGATACAGGGCATTGACACTTCTTATGAAAAATAAATCCTGTTCCCTTTTTCTCAGGAATGATTCTAACGACATGATGTATAATGTTGACAAGCCAATTATTTATTGAGTCTCTTGGAAAGTTATTCTATGAGTGTTCTTGACATTTTGATCTTTAAATATTGAACTTGATACCCTTTATATATTGTTTACTTGATTTATTTATTATATTTCAATGGTGTTGTCCACGACTTGAGAAAGGTGTATTCGTGAATCTAAGGGAGCCAAACCTATAGTTTTTATACCACTAAGTTATATCTTAGTGATATTTGTTTCTATCATAGGGAGTGTTCGACAGGATGCTTCAATTAAGCCATTGAAGATGAAGATTTTGAAAGCCATAAGGAAGATCACATTTGCAAATAGGCATTTATATTTTTTATAAATCTTGGGACATGTACATGATATATGTGTTGCATATTTACATGAAATATTGATGGCTGATTTTATCATGTCGCCATGGGTTGTAATATAAGTATGGCTATACATTTTGATCGTTTTGGGGTATGTAATCCCAAGTCTTGTGATATGCTAATTTACTATTTATTTGGAAAGTTTATGTGAAGCATGAACCAGCTAATTTGGGTACTCGGAAGTTGGCAATATTTTTGTTATTTAATCCTTATGTGTGAAGACAATATATGCTTGAAAAACATTTCGGTTATTTACTTGAATGATTTGGGAGGGTTTTTTTATCATAAGTTTCACGACCCGAAGGTATACCGTAGAATAAAAGGAATCCTCAAGTTGCCACATGGCGAATGAGACTTCAAGAAGTCTCACACACGCCTTTCGTATCAATCATTGCATAATATACTCTAAAATTAAGCAAGAATTTAAAACTTTCTTCACATAAGAAGAAATACATTCATTAAATACTCAAGCGGCAGACATCTTTTAAAACATCAACCTTTACAATATATCATATAAACCATCTAATACTTTGAATATACAACATAGGGACTAATCCCATACAAGACTTTAAAATAAAGACTAAAGACATAAAAGAAACATGTAGGTTTCGTCGTCGAATCAATGAGGACTCCCTAACCCTTAACCTATCCATCCTCCGTGGCATATCAAGACGTCCAATTCCTTACACTTTAGTCAAAAAAGGGAACAAAGGGGTTAGCACATTGAATGCACTAAGTAAGGAAGTCATGCAAAAAAACATGAAAAAGGGACATTTAGTATAGAAACATGCTTTCATGATATTTTGATGTAAAACCTTCATAAAGAGATTAAGAGACATAAAACAAGTCAATAATCACGTATACGATATATTAAAGTAAGATCAATTACATAAGCATATTCGTATAGACTCCCAACTAAAGGTCATCCTAGTGCTCACCTAAGTAAGATATGAAGTGGCCACCCATACAACCCCTTCACACAAACCAAGATGATCCTCAAGGTTACCTTATAGTAGGTTGTTCCATTTCATCACATATCACATGGTCCACATTCAATAATACAAGAATTTCATAATTTAGACTCCCTACCTACGAATACTCTAAGACTCACCTAAGTAAACCATGAAGATACCACCCATACACCTTGTTCAGGACTACCAAATAAATCCTTAAAGATAATCTTGATAAGTATATTTTTATTAAACTTCATTTAAAAACCCTATTTTCATTAACCATTTTGACAAAAATCCATTCATTTACAGGACTTCATATAATGGTCTTGTAAAGACCTGGGGAACCTACTTACTAGCACCTTCAAAGCTTACTAGTTCAATGTCTACATAGAATCCCATTCCACTACCTAAATGTTGTAGAACTTATCCAACAATAGAATGTATCCCACATGATAAGAATAGGAATTCACTGACCTAGACCATACTAGCTAGGCATGGAGTCCGGAGTCTCCCCTACTCCGATGGAGGGTATTCTACTTGAAAAGGGTAGAACTAGGACACATCTCATGTAAGCATATGGTTAAGGAATATCAAGGGTTTTTTTAACTCCACTCTCAACTCAAGTAGACCTTCTACCAAAGCATATTCATTCGATGCAAGTATTAGTTCTCATAGAGTAAGTTCTCTCAAGGGCATATGACGAGGTACCATATAGTAGTCACTACCAAATCATAATACACCTTACCAAGGATGGGTCTACTAGGGATTCCACTCAATAGTTAATAAGGATAGGTCAATGAATTTCTTATGGATGATTTTGTATCATTCTAGCCAACCTACCCCTAAGTCCATCATTCACACAATAAAGACAACATTACGACTTTCAACCTCAAAAATATGATAACCTTCTTTCTAGAAGGTTCAAAATTAATGACCTTCTTTACTTATTTCGTGGTCATATATCATTCACTCATACACATACAATACAAGGGTTCGTTAGTCTACAAAGTCAAGAGATAATATATTCATATATAATTCAGCATCAAGAAGAGGGACTTAGGTCTACCATATCAAAACACTATTCATCATATCACATATTCATCATATCACATATTCATCATTCAAGTACCAAGTATGGACACTAAGTATACCACACATGATACCAAACCATCACATATAGCAACTCATCATAACCTATCATAACCACACCTAGTCATTTAAGAATAACATGTTTTAACATCACTCATTCACACACAACATTATCACATGATACACTTATTAGACCTCTTATCATCCTATACCATCACTTAAGGAAGAATCACAACATTAGTGTCACAATCTAGGAGCACCCCCTATAATTAACCGGTGTCGTCGTCCTCCGAGATGACTAAGACTAACTTCTTAGCATTTATCATTACATTTAATAGGTTGAATTGCAGAAAATTTAAATCTTTTCATCTACTTCTATATTGATATTTACCTAGACCTCTCTCTTACACATAATATATACATCGGGAGATTACATAGACTCCTCGCATAGGAAGCACTACATAGGCTTCTCTTTTATTACAGATACATAATATAATAATATAATATCATAGAAAGTCTAGGATAAGTCTCACATATAAACCATCTCAATCGAATACAATATTCGGGCGTAGACCTTACTTCATTATACCAAAAGTTATATATAGGCTTATACAATAATCATCTTAAAATGAAAGGGCAAGAACTAAATGTCTTTAAACTAGAACAACAACAATAGATAGATAGTGGCTTCATCCTTGAAAGATGAGGACCTTCCAAACTTTGAGAATGAAAGTCCAAGTTATCTTCAAATGGCCTTTCTAGCAGCTCAATGACCGGAACCTACATAATTGTAGAAACGTAGAAATATGGGTTAGTATACCACTTGTACTAAGTATGGAAACATGCACATAAAACATTTGAAAAAATGCATGAGAAAGGGATATTTACTTTTAGACAACATGCTAAGTCATTTGGAAACATTTAGTTCACACAAGAGAACATACACCACATAAAGAGTCATGTTCATAAAATATACAACTTAACATCTGAACCATGTGTAACACAATATCAATAACATCACGTATAACTTAGTAAATATATATAATATTATTCTTGATTACACAACCAAAACAACCCTAACATCATTCTATAACAACAAAGCACATACAAGAGTACATAACATTACATTATATGCAAGACCTCTACTCATAAACAAGCATCAAGTCTACATGTGCAATAACCAAGCAAAACCCCATAACCTTACTCAACAAAGTAAACCCAACAAAGGATAACAAGTATTGTCTAACTTTATATAGCATAGGATCAAGAGTAATCATCATCATAAATAGCAATATAGACCAATACCATATTCATAAGTGAAGCTAATATCATATAGGATCATTAACACGTATAGTCAATATATGCATAACATTTACTTTGTATAACATAAGCACAACCTTCTAGGATTTCCCTCAAAGTCAACTAGTGCAACACATAGGTGGAGTATCATACCCCTACTTAAACTAAGTCAACCCCTCAAGTCACCCTAGTTAGTGTTCACATTATTACTGTATTGTAATTTTGGTGACACTTACCTTAATTGTCATAGACTACAAGAGCTAAATATGGAATTCGGTGTCATTAAATCCTATATCGAAAGAAGGTGGACTACTTTACAAGGTAGTACTAAAACATAAACATTGCATTCTAGGTGGATCTACTAGCTAGTATTCCTATGGGGGAGACATAGTTCAAGAATTAGGAGATATATTTGGGACCCTTTTTATGCGCACTACATTATAGTCTCCAATCTCATGAGTTTCATAGTGAACCTACCTTCCCACATTGGTAAGGGACACACCTCACATCTACTTCACTCAATGCTAAGTTAATATCCTTTTTTTAAATGTCTTTAAGCCTTTATTAATCATCATAGCTTAGTATTGTCCATAGGAGACTAACGCCTTGTATGTCCATATCATTAGCTCATTAGTAATTGCATGAGAATATCCTTTCAATACAACCCTTATATGTGAGAACAATACATTATCATCATCGTATCATAATAAGGCACATAGGCAATTCATAACCAACCTTATATCATTACATCTTAAATGTAATCGCATATCTTCACATAATCAAGATATTTCAATTGCATCATCATACCATAGCCTACTTAATACAATCACAATATTTATTTCAATTGAAATTCATCACCAAGTACAAGCCATCACAATTGAAGTGAAGATTCAAGATCAGAAAGCCTTACCCATTCTCCTTCAAAAGCCACCATCATTGGTATTACCCTCAACCAATCCAAATTTATCCATAAATAGGTGTAATAGCACCATTCAGTTGTAATTAACACAATAACTAAGTCAAGTGCATCAATACTAGTCAATTCAACATGAGGTTATAACCTAGGGTTAGTGAATTTTAGGTAGGTCAATTCATGATCTATTCCACATAATAGGTTAAATCATAAAGAACTATTATAGTTTAAAAATAATACATCATAATGTAATCATAATAACCGAAAGAAATCATAAACAATTCAATTTAAAAGATCAAATTCGGATTTCAAAGAAACCCATGTGAAATCATCTAGTTAAAAATAAATTTTTGAAGAACCCTTTGGGGAAAGGAATACCAAAGTGGAAAGATTCGCATACCCTGATATTATTTGAATATTCATGGTGAAAAGTAGCCTCCTTTATTCCCTAGAACCCTTACACCTTGGTCTTCTATGGAGTCTTCTTTGGGGGAGAGAAAGTAGAGAGAACGAGAAGCAATTTGGTTTGGGAATTTATGAAGTGTTAAATTGGGTTTAGGCTAAGGGTAGTTTATATTGTCATTTAACTATATTAATTAACCACCCCCTTAACACCTAATCAACACCCTAACTAATTAAATGAAGTCACTTAAACTTAACAATCAAAACTCAGGCATGATCTACGAGACCATAACCTACGATCCGTAGGTCAACCTACGCCCCCTTACCCCAACCGTCCTGAACATCCATAGTTTAGTTAAGAGAATTGTAAAATTGGGAATTTTTGAAAAATGTTTATGTGTTGGTCGGTAGAGGCATCGATGCCCCATCGGTTGACCTAAGCCTCGTCGCTTGCAACCGTAGGTAGACACTGTCTTTGACATCTTTTTGGCCAAAATGGAAGGGTCATCCTCAATGACCATTAGGATGGTCTTTGGGGAGTCGTACCGTAATTTTTTACCCTAAATCTAGTGTAATGCGTTTTTGACACCTTTCCACCTATTTTCATCAATTTATGACTTCTAAACCACGTGAAATAGGCTAAGGCACACTAGCACCTCTTTCACTAGTCTCCGCACGTCATGGATGTTTCTTGACGTATTGACTCTAAAACTTCATAAATGACGTAAAAATGTTATTTTTGAACTTAAAAAAATATTACCAACCTTTCAAACTCTAAAGCTCTAGATTAGGTCTTGGACATTCAGAGTGTTACAATTAGCATCCAGGTAAGATCACGTAAGCATTATAAAAGTACTATACTTCACATCTTCACATTTCTACCTAATAACACATACAACACATCATACTTCACATATCATAATCATATAAGTCATAACATATTAAACATAATCACATTACTTCACATAATTAACTCCATATTATCCATTCATATAAGCCCTAACATGATAGTACTACAATTTACATAAATAATGTCGATAAGGTCGCGTTCATCACATAATAAACACATAAGCACCGCCACCATAAGTGGACCATACCAATCAATAGCAATTCTATACAATTCTACACAATATAAAGAGATCAAGTAAACTTGCCACCTTTATATCATCATCATCAACTTTCGTTAGTCATTTCAATCAAATCAACTCATAAAGGATCTTACCAATAGCCTTGAATACAATTTCTAAACCAAAAAACCAATAATATGAAATATGAAATAATAAATTTAAGGCAGCGTGTGTACAGTTCTATCATGATTTTACATAAATCAGTAGCACATAGCAATCTACACATCAATTCACTACTATCAAGTCATAATCAACTCAGCCATATTAGAGCCAAATATAGATATTTGAGAAGGTCAAGGGTTCATGGATATTTTCATTGAAAAACATCAATTATTCATAAATAACATCATATCTTAATATTTGAAAATGTTTCATGCAAGAAACCATGACTTAGAGTAGAAATTTGACATTTTCATATTTTTGAAATCATCTTTAAAATTGACACTAAGGTGATAGAAATGCTTATATGAAGAAATCACTTAACTTATTAGAAGTATCCAAATATAACTGAAGAAGAAACTCCATTGATAATCTGTCATCAAGCTTCATTTTCATCTTAAGCTCTCATGGATGTTTTTGGAGAAAGTTTGGGAGGGAAAGGGTTTTGACTTAGGTCTTAGGGTCTAAATGAGGGTCAAACCTTTTTCATACTCATAAAATACCCACCCAAATATACCTAAACAAACCGTCCATACTATTTATAAGACTAGGGGTGAATTTCCCAAAACACCTAAGCTTGGAAGAAAATTGCAGCAGTGCATAGGTGCCCTCAACGCCCACCCATTGACGGACCTTCGACTGGCCTACGCGCGGTCGATTTTTGTCCATCGTTTGGGTCTACAACTCCCATTTGTGTAGGATTTGAGTCCACATCGACTCCACCCATCGACGATCCGTCGTTAGATTGACTAGTCATTGTTTGGGTATCGTCGATTGCCAGTGCCAGGAAGTTTGCTCCTTTGAGTTGGAGTCCTCCTCTAGGGCCCCTTGTGGGTCCTAGGTGCTGTTATTCCTGGACATTAAATACCTAAACATGCATGTATACATCTCAGAAACCTCCCCAATCAATTTAATCATCTAACAAGTTATGAAACATTCTAAGGCACACACAAACACACAAGCACATCCAAAGACTAACATTAGAACGTCTCGGACGTTCTTGGACGTTTAACCTACAAACTCTTTCTAACCATATACACTGCCTCTAAACACTATATTTAATCATTTAAAGACTTTATAAACTCACTACACACACATAATCACATTCAAGCACATAAGGACTAGTCGTCGAACATCTTGGTCGTTCCTTGACGTTTGACTGCAAACTCAACCCAGATGACTTCAAAACTCACATACACACTTATTAATATATTAAACAGCCCTTATAACACTAGTGAATATATATTTAAGTTTACATAAATTTTAGGGTGTTACAGTAAGTTAGAATTTCGCGCCATATCAATTTTGACATCAAATGAATATTTAAAATTGGCAAAATGCACATCCTTACAAAAATTATTTCTTATGAATGTAAAACCTAAAAAATATTAAATCAATACTCCCTTTGTTAAATTATTTTAGATGTCGCAAGTATTAAATTAGTTTTCTTATTTAGTGGTAGTATCTCATAGACAGTGTCTTTACAATAGAGGTCGTGACTAGTCGGTGTATTATCTAAATCTACTTCATCGTCATTTTTTATGTCTTCAATATCTTTAGAATTACCATAACATATTTCATAAACCATTTCGAGAATTATAGGAGTATGTGAATTAATTTCTATAGGCCTAGGACAAGAAAAACAAGTTTCATTCATATGCGTAAATTCATCTGTATTCATTCAAACAAGAGAAATGTAGATTTAGAAGAACTAGAACAATTATCCTTTTTATTAACAAAATTTTTTTATTTTTGTGAAATTGATTTTTTACCACCATTTTTTTAGAAGAACTCATGATATAAAATAAGAAATTTAAGAAGAACAAATAAATTATAATAAATTTAACAATAATAACTTATACATAATAAACATAAAAAATAAATATAAGATTAGAGAGTGGAACGAAGGTATCAAACGTTTGTGTAAAGAACAAACGATTACAACTGAAAATTAATGTCGAAAATTAAAATTGAAGAAGATTCGTCCTCAAAATTTCACCAAATGATGACTCAAATCTTGACATATTAAAATGATAATATTGAAATTTTAAACATGAAACATTGAGAAATATTGAAAATTGAGAGAACATTAGTAATTGATATTGTAAATTTGTAACTAAAAATATAAAGAGAGGGAGTATTTATAATTTTAGAAATAAAAGGGGAGTAGGGAACGTGAAGGTCAAAGATTTGACCGATAAAAAAATTTTCTTTTGAGACAATTAAAAGAAGTGTAATTGGTGGCATTTGCATAAATGCATGTTTGATAGCCCATCACCTCTAAGTAAAATAGACATTGTCACTTGCATTTATGCACTGCCTTCTGAAAAGAGTGAATGTTGCTCTGCTTTTATGAAATGTCATGCCTTTCTGCTACATGCACAGTATTTCTATTTTAAAAATCATTTCACGGGACCAGACCAAAATGGGGATAAACGGTAAAGATATGTCGGCATAAAATCATGATATAGTTTCATTTTGGTACAATATAATGTATCCCAGTCCATTCTCAATATTACTAGCCCTAAATGGTACTAGAAAGGTACGGTTACAATCCGGTTCAGTGACAAGTCTTAGTCTAGTTGATACTTTTAATACTATTATGTTGAACTTGAAGTTAGTTATCCACACAAATCATAATTTGTTTGAGACGGTCATTTATTTGAAGTTATGGGGAGTTCCTTGGGTCCGAAGACTTGGACAATATTTTTCTACATTTAAGTATGTCTTTCTAGTGCTAGATAGTTGAATTACTTGTAGATGATATCTTGATATGTTTTAGAAATATCTTGTAAGAGTGACACTAAGTATTGCATAGTTATATTTTAGTATTCTTCCTTTATTATAAAATATTTAGGCTTGTGAGGATTATTTATGTTACAATCTAATAACTTCTGCCTTTAATTTATGTTTTTATGTAATTTTTCAAAGAATTAGATGACCTAAAATGTATTGAGGTAGGTGTGTGAAAAAGATAAAGAATTTCAACCATGCCAACCCTTTGCAAAATTTCAAAGGGACCCGCATAACGAGGACTTAACTTCCCTTTCTTGAAAATTTCATCACCCCTTTCGTAGATGAAATTTCAAATATACTTTATCAGCTTCTTCAAACTCCAACTCTCTTCTCCTATTGTCGCTATAAGACCTTTGCCTCCTATAGCCTGTTTTTCAACCAGTTTTTTATGATATGAACTTTCTTCAAAATCTTATAAATCAATCTGGGACAAACAAAAGAAGACTCGCCAACTTCATACCAACCAATCGGAGATCTACATCTCCTACAATAAAAAGATTCAAAAGGAGTCATGGATATAGTTGAATGGTAACTATTGTTATAAGAGTACTCAACCAAAGGCAAGTGTTCATCCCAACTACCCTTAAAATCAATTACACAAGCTTTAACCATATCCTCAAAGGCTTGAATAGTATAATCCACTTGACCATCCATTTGGGGATGAAAAGTGATACGCTCAAATTATACTTCCCTAAAGAAGTATAGGCGGTCGTATAAAGTAAAGAACCCAATTATTAGGTTCATGTCAATCCCACAAGGAAAATGGTTTAGAATTAAATTTAATCTGCAATTACGTCTATTTAGTCAAGTTCTTTCCGAAAACTGTTAATGAAATGGGAGGGGGGGTGTGAAACAAAAGTGTTCAATTATTTCTAAATAAAACAAATAGAAGGATTAAAACTTTTGTGTTTATCAAGTGATGAGAAAAAGTAGGGTATAAGTGTTCCCATAGGTTCAGAACGCGGTAACCATAGCTATAACAATTCTTTCCTAGTGTTTTGCATTCAAACTGATAAGTTAGGTATCTCTATTTCCTTGGTACGGCAACTAGATAATTTCATGCCGCACCTTGGTCCCGCACATCATATTCGATGTATGGCTTAGTTACTACTTCGCACCAATCGAAACTAGCCTATTAGATAGTGTCCACTAAATCTATGTTGATAATTCTTTTCCTATTAACTACCCCCTTGTTCTGGAAAGTAAAAATAGGGAAATCTCTAATGCGTGCACTCATTAAAAAGACTTCTTAACGCAACAATTATCAACACATGCAAGAATCTATTCTAGAATTGTTATTTAGCTAGTTTTACCTTGTTAATCACCCATGGTTCTCACAACCCTAGTTGTGGATTTAGTTACCCATGCCTAGAAATAAATGATTCATGGTTGTTGAATAATAATTCATGTACTTACTTTGAGAAGATTGAAGAAAATCCAAAAATAACACTTGAAATAGCAAAGTTCACTTGTAAATCGATTCCTGAAATTTGATTACCTAAGTTGCAAAGTCAAATCCCCAACAACTAAAGTATAAAAAAAATTAAAAATTCTAACTCGAAAAATGATGTATTTTACCCTATTTATAATAACAAACTCCTAAATTAAAAGGAGTTCAAAATAAGGAAAGTTTGTCCGAAAATGCGTCTTCAATCGACGATTCCACAGACGGTCTGTCGATGGAACGACGGACCGTCGACTGCCTCCATCGGTCCATACTTAGTATCTTCTTCAAGCCTCCAAATTGAAACTTCTCTGATCCAATCGACGTGCCAACGACATAGTCCATCGATGCACTTACAGTCCGTCGGTACTTATCGTCGTCCCATACTTAGATTTTCTCCGACACTGGTAATGGGGAAGTCTTTGACCACATCGATGACTTGCAAGCACAAGATGTCAATCAGTTGACGGACTGTCGGTCCTTCCGTAGCCCCACACTTCATTAGAATTCCCCCTAGTTGCTTCCCACGGCTCAACATCGTCGACGTCACCACCTACGGTCGGTCGATGGAGACACGGACCGTCGATTGCTTCGTAGTCACTCTGTCTATTTTTGCACATCTTGCATTTTCCATTTTGGACAACTGCACGACCCAAATCAGGGACGCGACTGGCACCAATTTTACCCTCCTATGTTAGAGCGAACCACCCCATCTAAACCTTAACATTTTCAAGTATCTCAACGAAAATAAGTCGGACGACTTAAACTCATTAATAAACAATTATACTATTTAAAAAAAAAAAAAAAAAATGATTATTTTTTATTATTTTGTATTTTTTTTTACAATTTTTATTTTTTTTTTTATTTTATTTGTTTTTCTATTTTTTTTTTTTTCTTTTACATTTTTTTTTTTTTTTTTTATACTCTTATGTCTTCTCTTTACTTCTTTTTTTTTTTTTTTTTTTTTTTTTTTTTTTCTTTTGTTTCTTTTTGTCTTCTGCCCACCATCTTTCACGCTTCCTCCCTCCCCCGCCCCTCTATCTCCCATTCCTTTGAACTAGGAAATGTCACGAACAAAATAACTAAAAGCTAGTCCCCATGCCGGAGTTTCAAGGCATCAAGACTTGAAGAAGAAGACCCAGTCCAAGCTAGACGCATTAAGTCACCCTGAATTTTTCTGATGAAGTTAAACGGGCTAATCTACGTTGATTGAAGTTGACGGAACGTTTTCTGCATTACAACAAATAAAAGAGACAACATGAAAGTAGGGGTCAGTACACCCCACGTACTGGTAGATATCATCGGCCAACTCAACTCGGGAACAGTATATATCAATATAATGAAATCAAACTACAATACTTAACATGTAAGCATAACCGCACATGAATTCATCAATACTACAACCAGTTCACACACATGAAGGACTCAGCCTCAATACCATACTCATTTTGGAATTAAGTTTCATTAGTATTGAGTCTCTTCATTATCTTGCAAGATTCATTATCTTTCTTCTCTTGTGTCGGTACGTGCACTCCGTCCCTATTCTATCCTGGTCCGGACGGCACTCTTATCCTCATGCTAGCCTGGTACCACGGAACGTGGCAAACCCGGATCCATTATCTATCCTGGTGGGTCGGACGTGACACTCCGATCCTCATATTCTAATCCTGGTACCGGAACGGGGGGGGGCCACCGGCTCTCCATATCTATACTATATTCTATCCTGGTGTCGGAACGTGACACTCCGATCCTCAATTCTATCCTGGTACCGGAACGTGGCACACGATCCCCTATTCTATCCTGGTGTCGGAACGTGACACTTCCGATCCTCATCTTCATTCTAAATCCTGGTTCGGAACGTGGCACCCGATCCTCATATTCACTTCTACCGCCTGCGTACCGGACCGTGGCACCCCCGATCCCTCTAAGTCATCAAGCTTTCTTTTTACACTAATGCATCATCATGTTTCTCATTATATCATTTATCAAGCCTTCTTTATACGAAGTCATCATCATCTATTATATTAATTTATCAAGTGATTAGGGTTCTTTCAAGATTTGGATTCATACTTCCTCATGCTTTGTTAATTCATCAAAATTTTATATCAGAATCATGCAGCATACACTTAAGCACATGCAGGGTTTACAATACTATCAACATTACTAAATATTCACTATTAGGTTCACTACGAATATCGTAACATAACCATACCTACCTACCTCCACCGAAGATTAGTGATCAAGCAAAAATTTTCCCAAGCGTTGTTCTCTTCGTTTCTCCTCTTTTCTCTTCGACTTTCTCTCTCCTCTCTTGTTCTTTTCTATTTTTCCTTTATCAAACCCTCTTTCTCTTTTTACCCTAATTATTATGATTAAGAATGAAATGGAAATATAACCCACTAATTAACTTAAGGGTACCCTTTTAACCCCAAGTAATTAGACTTAATTAACATTCTAAAACCCTAACTTATCATTAAACAAGGAATAGTCAAAAACGTCCCTTAAAACGTGGAAGAAATCCGACCTAAACTGGGATTTTGCGTACCCCTGTGACGGGCCGTCGCTGCCTGCGACGGTCGTCCTGCGTCCGTCGTATGCCACAGAGACTTGTTAAGTGGGATGGCCTGTGACGGGGCCCGTCGAGCCTTCGACGTCCTCCTGCCACTCCGTCACGACGTTTCATAGAGTCGATTTTTCAGTACCCAATTTCAGTTTTTCTAATGTTTTGAAACGACACCCTCCACGGACGGTCCGTCGTGCCCTTGACGGTCCGTCGTGGCCTCCGTCACATCTGCCAGTTTTTTTCGAATAAAATCTGTTGCTCAAAATGACTACGAAACAGGTCGTTACACAATAGATCCAGTTAACCCATCGTTCGTCCCCGAACGATCACAAGAAGGAACATGGCGAAAAGGAATACCTGAATCTTAAACAGATTGTGGGTATCTTTCTCCATATCTGCCTCCTTTCCCAAGTGGCTTCTTCAAAACCGATCGAATTCTTCATTGCACCTTGATGAGGTAAAAAAAAATTCAATCTCTCTCTCTTGCCGTTCAACTTGCGAACTTCTCTATCTAATAGCAACAGGTTCCTCCTCATAATACAATTCTCATCAAGACAAACTGAATCCCAGACGGATAATGTAAATTTCCATCCCCATGGTATCTTTTCACCATGGACACCTGAAATACCGGATGCACTCCCGGACACCCGGGGGCAAGGCTAATTCCTAAGCCACTCCCCTATTCGTCTTTAGTACCTCAAATGGTTCCAATATCCTTGGACTTAGGTTACCTCTTTTGCCAAAACGCATCACCCCTTCATGGGTGAAACCGTCAACAAGACTGTTCAAACACCATAACTAACCCTGACTCCAAGTCTCTAACTTCCCCCGTCTCATACTCCTTTTTTCCCTTTGCGCCGCTAGAAGCTTTTCTTGAATGCCCTTCACCTTTTCTAACGAACCCTCAAGAGATCGGTACCCCACGTCCCTCAACCTCGATGCATCAAACCAACCACTGGGAGATCTACAACCTCCTCCCAGACAATGCTTCAAATGGAGCCATATCAATACTGGAGTGATAGCTTAGTATTTTGTACGAAACCTCTGGCCCAAGGTAAGAAGCTCTCCCAATTGCCACCAAACTCTATCACTGCACGCGCGAAGCATATCCTCCAACACTTGAATTCGGTCGCTCAGACTGACCATCGGTCTGAGGATGAACGCGGTATAAGGTCCCCCAGTACCCATTCTATCATGCAATGTTTTCCAAACTTGAAGTAAACTGCTACTCTATCTGAATAATGGATAGTGGAACCCCATGCAATCGAACGATTTCTGATATGTAGATTTTTGCTAACTTCTTCTGCATTGTGAGTCCCTTGACCGGAATGAAATGAGAAGACTTAGTCAATCTCTGGTCCACAATTACCCCAAATGAAAATCAACCTTCCCCATGTGTCTTTGGAGACCAACACAAAGGTCCAATTGTTCAATTCTCTCCTCCCACTTCCATTCAGTATGGGGCATTTTCTTTGAAGTGTCTCCTGGCCTTTTGGTGTTCATATTTCACTTTTGACATGTTTGGACACTTGGCATAAATCAAAATAATTGCGCTTCAATTCTACTCTCCTCCACCAAAGTGTGTTTTTAGGTGCGATACTTTGGTTGCACCCGGATGTATAGAATACTTGAAAACATGAGCCTTCTTCCAGAATTTGTTTGATCAAATCATCAATGCGGGGTTGAGCACATAACCCTTCCCTTAATCCTCAACACCCTTCCGCGTCGTGGTTGCTTCTTTAAGCTCTCCTCGCAACACTTTATAAATCTCGGATTCGCCTTAGTTTCTCATCATCAAACTTTTTTCCTAATCTGTCAAGAAAAAGAAGAATCCTTGACTCCCACACTAGCCAACAAGCCCCCTTCCTCATTTTATTCCAACCTCATCATTCGTCTGACCTCTCTCTCTAGCAATGGCGGCTAGAGGCTTGCCATGAGCTAGCTTCCCATGCTTTCCCGCCTTTCTACTCAGGCTCTGCCACAAACATTCGCCTTCCCCGGATTGATACAAAATAGGTGAGGTCGTAGGCCTTCAATAGTTTCCATCCATCTCCTTTGGCCTCCAGTTTTCAAATCTTTCTGATAAGCAATAACTGAAGGCTACGATGTCCGTGTAGACCTCACACTTAACCCCCATTAAATAGTGTCTCCATGCTTAAGTGCAAACACTAACCGCGGCCAATTCCAATATGAGTTGGATAGTTTACGTTCATGCCCTTTTAAAATTGTCTGGAAGCATAAGCATCACATTCCTTCTCTTGCATTAGCACTGCACTGCAACCCAAACCGAATATATTGCATCACAATAAAACAATGAATTTCTTACCCTCATATAACCTACCGGCAAGGTGAGGATAGGTGCGGGTAGTCAACAAGTCCCTTAAGCTTCTGAAAGCTTTCCCTCAACATTCATCTGAACCAACAAATGGCACATTCTGCTTGTCAAGTTCGTCAATTGGGAAGCAAATAGAGAGAACTCCTTTGACAAGCTGGCGGTAGACTATCTAACAACCCACGAAGCTCCTATTTCTGACACAATTAGTAGGTCTTACCCAATTCTTCACTACTTCGATCTTGAAGGATCCCCATTTACTTCCTCCTACAAACCCGGTGCCCCAATAAGGACACTGCATCGCCAAAACTCAACACTTAGAGACTTGCATAAGCTTTTTCTCCCTTCAACGTTTCCAAGTCCATTCTCAAATGCGTCCTCATGTTCCTTCTTCTTACTCTTGGAGTATAATCAGTATATCATCAATAAATACCGATCACAAAGAGATCTAACTATGCTTAAAATCTCCCGTTCATCAAACTCATGAACTCCAAGCAGGGCATTCGTAGACCAAGACATCACTACAAATTCGTAATGCCCATACCTGGTTCTAACACAGTCTTTGGCACATCCGTTGCTCGTAGTTTCAATTGATGATAACCGGATCTCCAGTCACTCTTAGAGAAGACACAAGCACCTTGTAACTGATCGAACCATTATCAATGCGAGGAAGAGGATATTGTCTTTATAGTCACCTTGTTCAACTGCCCCGGTAGTCTGATACCCAATCCGAAAACTCCCTCTTTCTTCTTTAACAAACAAACCGTAGCACCCCAAGAGATGCACTTGGTCTAATGAGCCCTTGCTCAAACACTCTTGAAGTGAAGCCTTTAAAACATCTCTAACTCCGCGGAGCCATTCTATACGGGGTCAGAAATGGGGCGTGTGCCCGTTCAAGATCGATACAGAAGATCAATATCCCTGTCTGGGGCATACCCGAAGATATGCAGGAATTACAAAACCAGAAACTCACGGACCACCAAAACCGACCTCAATCGAAGGTACTTTGGGTAGTGTCGTCCTTGAGACTGGTGCCCAGAAAGCTAAACACCCTTTACTAAACCATTTTTCTAGCACGAAGGAATGAGATGATACGCCCCGATTTGGAAAGGTAGTCACCCTTCCCACACTAAAAGGATCTGTCCCCAGGCTTGCCATGTCACAGGTTTTAGCATTACAATCAAAACGCAAAATTTGGAGAAAGCCAAGTCATACCCATATTACATCAAAGTCACCCATTTCTAAAATAACCATCTCACTAAGTGTTGCTGGCCCCACAAAGTTTCACCAAACAAACCTATGTACCTTTTTCAACTACCACAGACTCACCACGGTGTAGAAACACGAATGGCATGTCCAGTCAATTCACAATGCATTTTAAGACGCATTAGCAATGATGAAGATACCTATGAAAACGTGGAGCCAGGTTCAATAATACAGCTGCATGCAACCTCACCAACCAAAAAAGATTACCTGTGATAAAGCACAGACGCCTCCGCTTCATATCTCCCAGGGAAAGCGTAACAATGGGCCCTATCGGTTTGTCTGTTCCTTGCCCCACATGTTGCGTATAGTGGCTCCCCTTTTTTGCCATCACTTCTTCCGTTGTGATTACCACCATTACCTCGGCCACCACGTCCTCCAGAAAGCGGGGCCCTCACCATGACCACCTCTACCTCTAGCTAGTGGGTTCTCGTACCCTGGTTTTGACACTACCTCTTGATGTGTCCAACCTCGCCCACATCCATACATCTCGGGTTCATTCATAGTGCCTCTCGGAGTATGTCCTGACCGTTCTGAGGTGGACCCCCCCCAACTAATCTGTATAAGACTGAATTGGTGACTTGATTAACATCCGGAGCTCTGTCCTCCTAAGTGAGAACCATTAACCTCGCCTCCCCTTCGAAACCTTTTCGATGTCGATGTCGTGGTGAATCGTCGGCTTCACTCCTTCCACTCTATCATCACAAGTCTACCACTCTTGGAAGGTGTTGCCCGTAACCGCTACCTGTAATGCGAATCCGCAACTCTGACCTCACCCCTCACAAAACGCGACATCCGTTCTGTGGACTGAACAAATTTGGTGGCGGTATCTGGATAGTGCGCGAAATTTAGCCTCATACGCGTTAACTTCATCCTCCTGCTCTATAGAACTCAAGAACTCATCCCTTTTTCTATCTCTCAAAGTCCTTGTGGGGGAATATACTTCTCATAAAACCATGGTAAGAGAATGATTCCCAGTCATAGGCGTGGCCCCTGTTGGTTTACACTCAACAATGTGACCGCCACCGGACGTTTTTGTTTGGCGTTTCCCGTGAAACTGATAGCTCACGAACTCAACGCCAAACCGTTCTACTATACCCATCTTGTGTAGTAGCTATGACAATCACCAGAAAATCGTAGGCATCCTCGGATTCTGCGCCCTTAAAACTGGAGGTTTCAATTTCCAAGAACTTACTTGAAAAGTTCTGCTGATCATTTTGTCATAATGGCCCAGTAGTCAAACGTGAATGTGCCATTCCCATGTTCATCCATGCGGGGAGCCATCGAGCCGCATGTCGTACCTCTGAAACCGGAGTTTGTGTGAGACACCATGAGTGCCTGACCCTGATCTAAACCCACTAAATAGCAAGTACTTGGTTGTCATCTCTGGGGTAGGTTGGGTGTCATTTCCCTTTCCTTCCTCATTCTGCCTTGTTCATTCTCCCCTTCCTCCCCCTCTCTATCACCTCCTCCTGGTCGGGGAGGAGTCCACCACCGCCCAGTATCAGATGGGGGGGCTAGGTGCTTGTCCTCTTCCTCTATAGGACGTCCTCCCGACGACCTCCTCCCACTGCGTCTTTCCGTGCTCTTTCCTCGAGCTACACCCATTGGCTGGCTCGTCGTTTCTTGTCTTCCTTGTTGCGTGCTTGGTGGCGGTCGTTGCTCTAGTTCTAACCATCTCGAAATGAGTGACGATGTCCATAACCAATTCGTATCACCATCACACTCCAGATACCAATTGGATCATTAGTAAGCACGAAAGAAGAAAGAAATAATGGAAATTTCCTAAGTCACTTATAGCCTCTCAAAAAAGGTAAAGGCGTCCCCCCTACCGTTCTTGTAAGGGACCGCTACTAGAAACCTGTTCTTGTTTGATGGACCGTACGAACCTAATGCTCTTTACCAATTTTGTCACGACCCCAATCGGGACGCGCCTGGCCCCCATTTTCCACCACACCTCCTATTGAGCGAACCAACCCATCTAAACCTTAACATTTTCAAGTATATCGCTGGCTGAAACTGTCTGGGGGGGTGGGGCAGGTGGGGGGTTGGACACGATCCTCATTAAATAAAAACATTCAATACTATTTTCACAGTCATCCCCAAAATCTGAAGGGGTGCGACAACACACACAGCACATGAGACATCTATCTCAGATCTCTGTCTCCAACTCCGTGGCCACCTGGTGCGCTGAAAGGAAAAAATAACTAACACACACAACGTCCTGCCGGAAGTCAAGCAATCAAGACTTGAAGAGAAGACCAGTCCTGCCAGAACGTTAGCTCAACCCTGTAATTTTCCGTGAAGCGAAGACTGGCCTAGATAGATCTACTGTTGAGTTGAAGTTGACGGAACGTTTTGCTGCATTACACAAGAACAAAGGGAAAACATGACAGTAGGGGGTCAGTACAACCACAACTACTGATTAGATATCATCGGCTCAACTCAATAGGGCAAACAATATATATCAATAATAATGAACCATCAACTAAGATAGCTCAAACATGTAAAGCATAACAACATGAATTCATCAATACTACAACCGAGTTCACCATGAGGACCAGCCTCAATACCAACTCCTTTTGGGAATTACTCATTGATGAGTAATTCATTTATCTTTCATAGATTCATTATCTTTCTTCTTCCTTCTTTTTCCTCTTGTTTCGGTACCTTGGAGCATTCGCCCCGATCCTCTATTTCTATCCTGGGGCCGTAACGGGCACTCCCGATCCTCCTTCTATCCTGTAACCAGGGAACGTGCACCCGATTCCATTCTCCTATCCTGGTGTGGAAACGTACACTCCGATCCTCATATTATATCCTGGTATCGGAACGTGGGCAACCGTCGATCCATATTTCTATCCTGGTGTCGGAACGTCCACTCCGATCCTCATATTCTATCTATCTCTGGTACGTAACGTGGCACCGATCCATATTCTAACCTTCTGTGTCGGACGTGCACTCCGATCCTCTATTCAATTCTATCCTGGACCGGAACGTGGGCAAAACCCGATCCCTCATATTCAATTCTACATTCTCAATTCTACCCTGGTACCTGGAACGTGTCCCCCCGTCCCCTATTCCTCAGCCTCTTGTTACCTAAGTGCCTATCATTCTCATATATAATTTATCACGACTTCTTTTAGCTAAGGCATCATATTCTCATTATATATTTATCAAGTGAATTAGGTCTTTCAAATTTGGGATTCAATAGCTTCATCATGCTTTGTTATTCATCACAATTTTATAATCAATAATCATGCAGCATACAACTTAAGCACATACATCAGGGTTTACATACTATCAACCCATAATTTCACTATTCAAGAGTTCACTACTCTATCGTAACATACACCATAACTACCTCCCGAAGATCAGTGATCAAGCAAGCAATTCCCAAGCTTTGTTTCTCGTCGTTTTCTCCTCTTTCCCTCTCGTTTGGACTTTCTCTCTCCTTCTCTTGTTCTTTCTATTTTCTTTATTCAAACCCTCTTTCTTTTACCCTAATTATTATGTAATTAAGAATGAAAGATGAATATACCACAATTAACTTAAGGTTACCGCGTTAACCTTCAAGTAATTACCCTTATTAACATTAACCCTCAACTTTATAATTAAAGCAGGAATAAGTCAAAAATACGTCCCTTAAAACGTGTCAAAATCCTACCCGAACTGGGATTGCGTAGCCCCTGAACGGGCCGTCGCGCCTTGCGCGGTCCGTCTGCTGTCCGGCGTATCTGCAACGAGACTTGTTTAATCTGATGGCCTGTGACGGGCCGTCGAGCCTGCGAGGTCCGTCCTTCACTCCGTCCCGACCTTTCAGAGAGGCGATTTTCAGTACCCAATTTCATTTTTCTAAGTGTTTTGAAACGACACCCCCCTCCACTACGGTATCCGTCGTTGCCCTTGACGGTCCGTCGTGGCCTCCGTCACATCTGCCAGTTTTTCCAGAATAAAATCTGTTGCTCAAAACGACTAAACAGGTCGTTACAACAACTTTCTTGCAAAACACAGTTAAAAACACATTATAATTACTACAAAAAGGCCCTAGATACACACTAAACTTTAGGAAAAAGAATTGGAAGTACCTTGAAACCACGGTACATCAACACCCTCAACTTAAATTTCTTGTTTGTCCTCAAGCGACGCACTATGACTCACCACAACACCTTTGTACAAAAGTATCCTCTTTTAAGCTTTTGCAATCATATGGCTATCAATCCCGACTATTTTCATTGCTTTAATGCATGATTTCACACTTGGGCTCACTAGGCTCGTTCATGTGGATAAGACCCTGACACAGACTCACCACGCACCGACACCTCTACTCTCTTATCTATCACCAAGGTACCAACTTTTCAATATTGCAACTAGTATCCTCGCTTCAAAATATATCCTTTTTTTCACACAGTGATTTCAAATTTTGGTATAAGGATCATTATTCAACACTCACGCTCAAAACAACTTCACACCTAGTTGGTACTTGTCGCCATAGGCTTACCCTTATTTTCACTGATTAAGTTCACCATATTAGACTCTGAGGATAATGATAGGACTTTCTTGTATTATAACGTAGACTCTAGGTCAGGGTATGTACATACAGCTACATTTTAGTGACTTGTGGCGCTCCTTGACATTACTGCTAAGAGTCCTACCTCTTTTATTGCCTATTACGCCCTAATCTTCCTTTTCTTGTACAGTTTGCCTTGTTTTCTCTTTTATTTCTCCTTTTTGTGCAAATGAATCTTATTGAAACACTTCTTTTATTTATATGTATATTTTTATTACTGAGTCACTTCTCTTTTTCTTTTTTTTTTACATTAATCCTTTCAACCCCACTTTTCGAGACATTACTCATAATAGCCACCCTCAACTATGGTATTTACATGAGTCGAGGTACACAATACCCAAGGTTGGGTCAGAGCCAAGACGAGATCATTTCTGCATTAGCCACCCTCAACTTATTCTTTTGGCCTAAGTTGAGGTGCACATGTCCAAGGAGGGACCAGGGCCAACACATTATTTCCAAGGAAGGTGAGTTAGGGTAGAAAAGAAAGGTCCATTCTAAGCTCAAAATATTTGGATAAAAAATGGATCAATTTCATTTGGTTTTGTTTTATTTTGGGCTAAAGATTGGATAACTTGAACAAGGGCCTATGAAACTTTCCAAATTGTCTAACACAAATTTCTTTTTGCACGACTAACCGGGCAAGCTCTAGCTCGGTACCAACAGTGGAACAATCAACCTTCCTCACACTTTCTTAACACCTCATTACCCTACCAGGTTATCGGATACCTATTTCGAGTGCTAGATTGAGGGTCATGCAATGGTGCATATCTATGTCATTCATAGAGCCAACACATTCAACATTCACTATGTCTAATCATGCAAGCATTCACTTTAGAACGGGATATCGTTCATATTTAACAATCATGCCTCAGATTTCCCATTCATACTTTGTACAAGATATTAAATATGTTCGTTCAAAAGTAAAATAACAAGTCTCTTGGGGAAAAAGAACACATGCAAGAAAACCACCAAGAGAGGATCGTGAGTTGGGCTACTCAGAATTCACCCTAGCACTCACTTTCCATTTACCCCACCCACAACAACAAAGCATGAAATTGTCCCAAATGCATAAGAATTATATAAAAAAAACAACGTGGTAGGTGAGGCAAACCAGAGGCGCATAGTGCTGAAGATCAAAAAGTAGGTGGGTGCGGTTTCCCAGAACCCACTCCATCAGTAGTAGGGACACCATCAGTTGTATCCACAACAATGTCAGCACCCTCAGTGGTGCTCCTCTCAGCAACCTCCAATCTGGAGTTTGACGCCCCAGCAGCTAACTCATGAGGCCTCATTTGTCGGGCCTCCTCATCAAGAAACGAGGCTCTCCTTGCATCCTACATATCTAATCGCTCCCTCTTCCTAACCCGAGATCAATCACCGTCACTGGTGTGACTGGAACGGTGCCTCTTGGAATTCACACGTGGCGGAGGCGGTGGTCCTGTGGTGGTCTAGATCATAAGCAAGCTCCACAGGTGCGGCCTTAGGCTTGGGTACCCTTATGTCTAAGATAGAATCAACATTAACCCTTAGAAACGCCACATATTCCTGGAGAGTCGTCAAATAATTGGTGGGGGCTAGGCATTCGAGGATTCTCAACTTAAAAGCATCGAGGCGCTGGTGGACCGCTTGAATCCTCCTCTCTATCTGTTGAGCAACCTTCTTCTCTATCCGGTCCTCAGCTTCGGCAATGGACTTATGCATCCAAGGCTGGACAAGGTGTAGTAATATGGCCATTTGGGCCTCGATCTTCTGGATCCTAGCAATCGAGACCACTGCTGCTGATGGTGTAGACCGGGAGGAACTTAGTGCCCCACTAGTGCCCGGGGAAGACTCAACCAGGGTGGTGTTGGTAGGCTCTAAAGCATCATAATCATCATCTTGGGCTTGCTTTATCGTATCTGCGAGGTTCTCACCCAACGGTTGCACATCTATGTGCCAAATGGGCACTACAGTAGCCCTGCACAACTCAAAAATCATAAAAGGAAAAGGGTAAGTGGTCGAGGACTTAAAAGCCCTCTCACGGATGATAGACAACAACAACCTCAAAAAATCAATCTCGAACCCGGTGACCATAGCAGCAGCCAAGACCACTCTGTCCCACGTAAGTATGTTGTCTGCAACTGTGTGGGATAGGCGGTGGTGAATGAAAAGACAGATGAACTTTTCTGCGAATGTGAGGTTGGCCTTCTTGATAGTGCCTCTGGGTTTCAGCACCTAGTATGCTCTCTCACGGTCTACGGATATGTGCTGGGCAATGCACCTCTTGGTGTTGTCTCTCAAATTCTGGTCTCGTTGGAAATGGGATTGCTTAACCACGTCCCACCTATAGTCAAACTCGGGAGAGAGAGGAACCCTAGTTCCTTAATTATCCGTATCATATATGAATTGACGAATGACAGGAAAAGAGATATCCATTTTCCGGCAGCCACGTAGTCTAACTTATGTAAGGGGTTCCTGTTTGGCGGGGTTAGACAGCCTATCCAAAGAAACACGGAGATTCGCTACGTAAGAGGCGTATAAATCTCGCACAAATTCCTCATTGCAGCGTCCCACACTCGTAGCCATCCACTCGAGCTGGTGGCGGGTGAAGAATAGGTCATGTATCGCAGGGACAGTTTGTAGACTCCCTGTAAGAACCCGTCACCTAACTTTCAAAGTAAGAGTCAACACCCCCGTATCATTGAGCAGCTTAGTGTACATGTAGATCTGGTACTGCCCCTCTACGCACCACTAGTTAGGTTGATCAGCAACCGGTACAGGGTCCTCATATTGGAGTGCCGGAGTACACTCCGACCTCTATGCCTCCTCAAACGAGGCATGGTGTGCAAGTGCATCAAGAACAGTGGTCCCCTGTGAATCAGAATTTGAGGAAGTGGAATCATTCGACCCTTTAGAGTGGGCCGACTCAGAATTGTAAGCCTCCTCGGAGCCAAACGCTCCTTCAGAACCGAAGACAGACCTAGATGATGTGCCGGTCAGTTGTGTGCTCCTCATTAGACTAGGAGGCAGTGTCTACAAGACAATCGAGCTCAACAACGGCTCTTGGTTGGTGCCTCAGAGCGGTCGAGCAAGGTGTCGGGGTATGGTGCTTTTGGGGGGGGCACATACTCAACATCTCTCTCATCAATCGTACGAGCAAAGCCAATCAAAACGCCGGATGGTGAAGACTTGGACGCGTCCCCTGGAAAAGACAATATCAGCTGGGGCCATTGGTACCGCAAAGGGAAGTTATCTTATTTTTATTGTAATCATCCTACAAAACACACACAGCATCAAAACAAATTTGGGAAAAAAATTATTTTGGAGACGGGCTACCGTAACTGGGTGGGTCCGTCGATAGGGTTTGTCGGTGGACACTTGGAAAATTTTAGAAGTTACAGGTCCACAAACTTGTAGTTAGAAATGATGGACGTGCAGAACAGCCCGTTGATTAATCAATGGACTGTAGTCCACTTCCATTGTTTGACACTTAGAAAAATTCAGAAAGCTTCAGAGAATAGGTTTTCAGTTAGGAACGACGGACGTGCAGAATGGATCGTCAATCAATCGACGTACCGTACTCAACTTTCGTCGTCTCAGAGTTCCGCGAATACATAGTGTTGCTATTGACAGACCCCATCAACAGTCCGTCGATGGACCAACGCTTCGTATACGGGTTCTTGTATTGTCGATCAAAGATAAGTTTTTCAGACATTTGGTGCACCCAAAAATGGAAAATTTCAAGCATACACTTAGACACACAACTTTCAAGAGCAATCAGCAAACAAATTCGTCATTCCTAGGGCTTCGATTTTGCACATTTCTATCCTATATTCCAAGAGACTATCAAGCCCTATGTTGTAAAACAACAAATCAAACAACATTCATAGTTCATGTAGACAGCTCGCACCCCCAACCCATTCACTTTCCATCCTTCTAAGGGACAAGAAACCCAATGTTAATAAGTAAATCATGTAAAGTTGTCCCTAGGATAAGAACCACATACAATCTATTCATTTTCTCATACAAATGAATGAGAATTCATTGAGCGGATGAGAATGAGACACATTACATTGTAGTTGAGTAAATATGAGGGTGAACTTTGCAACAACAACCGACGTGCCCATCTTCATACACCAACTAGAAAATGCAAGAGATGGAGGGGGAATTTGGGAGACTAGGGTTTTAGGAGTGTTTTTTTTTTGTTTTTGAATTGTGGAGTGGATGAGAAATCAAAAGGATGGAATTGGACTGAATTGTGGGAGTGAATGGGGAATAAGGTACTAAGGGATTGAAACGGGTTGGGGGGGGGGGACTTGAAAAGGTGTGAAGGTAACTGAAAGGGTGATTTAATATATAGTCGGTTGGGTCACGGGTTATGGGAACTAACGATTCCCCATCAATGGACCGTAAGTCAGTCGATGTTCCGTCGACTAATCCATCGATTGTTCCCTAATTTAGACAACATTAAAAAACCTATCTGGAATCTACGGAATCCATCGACGATCCATCGATGGGATAACGACTCGTAAGTTGGTCCGTAGAACTGTACACAGACCAAATTCTTCAGATTTCTTTCTTGTTGTTTTAGTCCTGCATCATGATCACACGAGCACCCCATAATCAGTCTTTTTGTCTTTTCTGGACAAACTTCTTAACACAACAACCCGAAACAACCTTCTGCCACCAGTCAATGAAATGAAAGAAAATTCACACATACATTAAGTACAAACCAAAGATTGCAACTATCCCCTAAAAAAAATAAGAAAAACTATGTTGGCTGCCGATACACATTGGTTTGACTCCCAATCCGCTCACACGATGTCCAAGACTCTTTATTAATCAGAACTTTCATCAGATGGTTTTGTCATTAACCCTTCATTTGTGTTTTTCCGCATACGCCGAGGTAATTTTACATTGAGTTGCCCATTTAACCAGTAACCTTGAACCCCCTTGTCTCCACTACAAAAAAAAAAACCTCAACCATGAGGGAACACTTGAGTGATAAAGAATAAACCAATCCACTTGGACTTGAGTAGATTGACCAAAAGCACCAATTGCTCATCTTCCGCAAATTTGCGTCTTCTCAATCTATTGTTTCATGGTAATGGTCGTCATTCTTTCTTTGTAGGCGGGATGACGTTCATATTCCTCCTTCAAGTGAACCTCATCAGATCATCTAACCCATTTATATTTGTTCCGCTGCTTCATCCAACCATCTTTCAGTTTTTTTATTTATCCGCCACATGGCCTGGTGCCTAACTAAGCTCGGCTAGGGATAAGCCTTCCTATAATACAAGTTAGTAGGATATCATCACTATTTTTGGCAGTCTGTATGTTTCCGGTATGCCTAAGACATCATCAAGTCTCCTTTTACCAATCCATTTCTACTAGCTTCCACCATTTTTGGCCATAATAGGCTTGATTTCTCTATTTGACACCCTCAACTTGTCAACTGTAATGTTGGATGTAGAGTGGCTACATTGTGGTCGGAACCCCATATTTCTCCAATAACCCTTTGAACAAGTTGTTGCAAAAGTGGGATCACTCATTACTAATAGTGGCCCTATGGGTTCCAAATATGGAAAATATGTTCTTTTTCATGAATGCGGTGACACTCTTTCCTTCATTGTTTGCAAGTGCTATGGCTTTCACTCATTTTGACACATAATCAACCACCACAAGAATATACTTCATCCCATTAGAAATCACAAAAGGGACCACAAAGTCAATGCCCCATATATCAAACAACTCAATTACAAGAATGGGGTTCAAAGGGAGCTCTTGCCTTCTATAAATACCTCCATCTCTTTGGCACCTATCACATGCCTTGGCGAACTCATGAGCATCTTTGTGGATGGTTCAGCAATAGTAGACACATTGCAAAATTTTATAGGCAGACCGGATACTACTATGATTTCCACCCACAGGCGAGTAATGGCATGCCTCCAAAATACTAAACATCTTAACTTCCGACACATAACGGAAAATTGTTGTAACATTCCGGAAAATTACATGTCTAATGAAGGGACCAGTAGATCTTTAAGAATGCGTATTGGGGATACATAGGCATTACGATTCCCAATAGTGATAAATATTGGGAATAGTATAGAAAATTGGCTAAGGGGTATTACCCAATTTCAATACAATACCCAAATAAGAAAAATATTGGGCATTCTAGAAAACATTGGCTTAAAGGGTGTTAGCATATTTTTCTTATTATTAATGAGCTTGTTTAAGAAATGTAACTACCTGAGATACCCTACTATCAGTTTTTTTTTGACTTTATATTAAACATAATATGTAACTAGGCACCAAGTGACCAAGCCTATACCATAGCACATAACCTTTACACAATGATCATGTAAATTAAGCATGCCAAGCATGGTGAGGTCCTTTGGAATAGTAAATATTCGAATAAGACTCAGAAATAGTTTTAGTTAGGAAAGTACAACCAACCCAAGTGCAAGCCCATGTCAAAGCATTTTTGAATCGGCCAAAAGGACCACCCAAACCGAATTAGGTTAGGGTAGTTGGGGGGGAGCGTGAACATGGCGTTCAATCAACGCATGTGGGGCCTAGATTCCTAATAATTCTAACTCTAAACCTCGACCCTAAATAACTAGTAACCCTAGGAACAACCCAACAAATAAACTAATTAGTACAACCCGACAACCTACAAGACTTAAATTGGGTGAACTAACTCTAGTAACTATAAAGAGACACCTAGTACTAACCGTAGTATTGTCCAAGGTTACTAATGGTCATAAAAACTTAGAATACTTTATTAGTACCCTAGGTTACTTAATTAATTAATTTAGCAACTTAAGTAATTAATTAAAAAGGGAAAAAACCGAAATCACAAAGCAATTTCTTGATTTTGGTTAATACAAGAAAAATACAACCTAGTACCTAACCTAGGATGGTTCAAAGGGTTAGTTATGGTCCTAACAACTTGAGGGTACTTTAGTAATTAACATAGGTCACCTTATTGATTAAATTATGAATTTTTATTAAGTCAATTAAAAAGGGTCCCAACCGAAATCCTACCATAACCTAGTAACACTCCGAAACATCTATTACTTAATCTGGATGTCCAAAGGATTATTTATGTTCCACATGACTAACCGGATATTTATGGAATTGAGTATAAATAAAGAAAGATCAAATAATAAATGTTAACACGCATACATGGGATCAAAATGTAGGGAGAGCGGAGGTGAAGACAAATACGAGACCGATGAATCTAAACCTAGGTGGAAGATATTTGGACAACCTATTTATAAACACGGTTGAGGCAAAGAAAGTCTCCATTCAAATAGACTAGCTATAGAACCGACATGTTAACCCCAAATTGTTACAAACATATCACGCTACAAACATATCAACAAGAAATCACGTCGTCTTAGATTCATTCATTCAAGTGAAATAACATCAAACTTAGCATTAATGAACAACCAACAAACAAACTACAATCGAAATAAAAGAAACAAAAAACGGAAGACTAATCAAGATAACATTGTGAAGAGATAGACGACACCCTCTTTGGGTGCAGCGAACAAAGGACAGAAACACGCTCGAGCAGCAACGACCTTCACCTAAGTGAAATTACGAACAGAAAACGACGGTCCCAAACAGCTTTGACAGAAAACTTCAAACTCAGACGTTGAAACTACATATATCCTTCATTCTCTTGAAACCTATTTTACATGTATTTCTTCACTAATGAAAAATTTCAACTAAACTTACCCGAAAAAAATCCCTAACGATTCCCTTTATCAAACTTTTGCTCCTCCAAAATTTCTTTCTATTTTTGTTGTATGGTTTTTTTTCAGTGAAATTTTTTGACCAAAAAAATATCTCTCTCCCCTCTCCAACTGAACAGAAAGAGGATATTAATAGGAGAACCATTAAGCTTTCGGGATTAGGAAAGCGGGGGGGGGGGGGATTTTGAAAAAAGCTGGGGTAAAACGGGAATTCTAAGACCCTATTTGAAATTCAAACCTCTTTTAAGGACAAGGAGCAAGCTAGATTTGTATGAATCTTCAATTAAATAAGATGAGGGGAGGAAACTGATGGCTCCCATTGATTTTGATCGTCTTTGAATGAGCTGCGAAAATCCAAAAGATGCGTCTCTTGCTGCCTTTTCATGGGCTCGCCGTTCGGTGAATCTGAGTGGAACACGCTGGGCATCCCTCTTGCTCTTTGACGCTTGTTGGGAGCCTGGATTTCACGTGCTAGGCTCTAGGCTTCTTCTTAATGAGGAAAGGACGAGGTCGGTTTAATATATCTGTGAAGAAGATGGTGACTACGGAATTGGGTCGGGTCGATAGTCAGGGCGTGGGCTAAACGGATCGGGAATGGGTTGCGAAATGGGTGGAATAAAGATTGGGCTTGAGATTTATAAAGGCTAGGCAGATTTGGAGGCAATCTGGTGGGCTGAATTTATTGTTTGAAGAATTGCAAAAATGGTCCACTGAAACATTAAGAAAGAGGGCCCAAAACTTAGTTGCAAATGGGTTTAAGAATTTGGGTAATGAATTACTACCAGTTAATCAAATAGCTTCATAATCTTGACAAAATAAAATAGTCGATTTAATTATAAACCAGTTAACCCAATAAACCATTAAATAACTAAATAAATTAACTAAAATCTTTTGAAACGATTTTTCAAACATTTGTAAGATAAACTAATCCTACACATAATTATTTTAAAACATATATATCGTCCAAAAATTGCACAAATGTGATAAAACTAATTAAAATTATACGAACGTGACAAAACCATATATAATTGTATGCTTTTTTTTTCTTTTATTCAAAATTTTGTAAAAATAATTATTTTAAAGCATTTGAAATTAGGAAGCTCGGTATGACAACCCCTAATTGGGGCGGGTGGAATTTGGGTGTCAATAACTGTCCTACATTTACCTTGGATTTAATCAATAAATTCAGAACATGAATTGACCAACCTTTACAGACCTCAACCTCATCTTTCAGGAGGGATTTGGTACAACAACTTTAGAATTATGTGTCGGACCCCCAAAAATGGGTTTCCTAATATCGCAGCATATGAGAACTCCAGGACACTTGTAGTTCGATACGCTTGACTTAATGCACGATATTGAAGGAATTCAAAAGTCATCTCAACACTAAATTATGTGGTGCTCGAAATGCTCGGGAATAAGATTTAAGAGAGAATTGTTGGAGTACAACCGAGTTTTCGACAATGATCTCGCCTACATATCCTTAAACCTTAGGAATCAGGCTGCTTGTAGTTCGACTCGATCGGTTGAAAAGGAAATCTATTATGCTAGATAACCTTTGGTTCTGAAAAATGGTACAATAGGTCATATGAAAAAGGAGGCTTGTGAACTCTAGCCATGAATGTGGTGCCTCAATATTCATATGTAAGCCTTAACGGACATAATTCCAGCTCCCTGGGGTATTGTCACTCAGATTGGAAACTGCTTCCGTAAATAAAAAATTTCCAGACGCGAGATCGAAACTACCAACAAAACTAAATAAAAACCCCCTTCCTTCTGATCGGAGTGTGTTTGATTTGGCGGTGGAAGTCGCTCCTCCCTTGCTCGTCTTCCTGAGAGTTTGACACCCCTCTTTCGACTAGTCCCAGTTCAGCTGCTAATAAAAAGTTCCCCTTGTGCTGCAGCTCCCTTTTTTTAATGTGTCTGGCACCTGTAGTTTTTTTTTTTGGAAATTCACCTTTCGGATGCTCCAACAAGGACTGAATAAAACATCGTCAGCAGTAAAAATTCAATAACATGGTGAGACAGCGTGTCCTATTACCGTTGTCGATACTTATTGTTCTCCTTGACATTTGAACGTCAACTTTATTGGTTTGACCCTAAAACTCAAATAAAGCTTATGTCTTGTGTTGCAATATTTCCTTCAATGCAATTCTTCATTTGATTTCAATATAAAGGAAAGTTGATGCAGTGTGTCTAGTATTTCCTCTGTATCGTCTTCGATGGCTCTTCTTGATGTTTACTTTTAAATCAAATAAAAGAAGCATTGGATGCCGATGGAATAATATTTCCTTTCTTGGAATGCGATTTCCTTTTTTAGTTGTGCATGCCTTCTTGCGGGGAATGAATATCTTTCAACGATACGTAAATTTTTTCGAGGTATAAAATCTTCCCGCGTGGCATGAAATCCTCTTGCGATGCATATATTTCAATGAGGCATGGAATCTTCTCGTGATGCAAGAATTTCTGCAAGGTATGAAATCTTCTCGTGATGCATAGGTTTTGACGAGGCATGGAATCTTCTCGTAATGCATAATTTCCTGCAGTGTATGAATATCTTCCCGCGATGCTTGGATATTAACTAGCGATGCATGAATATTAACAAAATCTTGCCAAAAGATATGAAACACTATTGTTGACTCTCTATACAACAACTATATTTTCCACATTCAGATATTGACTCGCGATGCATGGATATCGACTTGCGATGCATGGTTAATGACTCGCGATGCATGAATATTCATATCGTCTCCAATGACGATAACGGTAAAATGTCCTCCAGATAATATATCGCCTTGATTGACAATAAAATAATTGTCCCCTCTGGCTAATACATCTTCTTGATCGATAATAACATAAATGACCCCCTCAAAGAACGACACTATCTTGTTGATAATGTGATGCAGATAGCGTCCTTTTTGGAAACCGTAAATTCTCCCTTGAGATTTTTATTTGATTCACCTTTGAATCTATCTAGACGTTCTTTATAAATTTCATGTTGTTGGAAATTGATTGAAATAAACTATTCATATCCCCAAGTCTACGACATAAGTGATATAAAATGATTCCTGCTTCTAGAAATACAATTGATTCTGGGTTGGTTTTATCCTCCTTTGACTTTACTTTATTCATTCATTAGAAGAATTTGCCGATTTCACAAAGCAGAAGCTATACCCTCCTGCACCCACAAAAATGGTTAGTGTTTTAAAAATTAACAGATCTGTGTCGATTTCTTCAGTTGGCTACTCTGGTCCCTTCTATCTCTGGTTGATTTCCCGATCTCTCCTCGACTCTTAATGATAAGACAACGTATTTATAATGCCAAAACCAGTAAAGGGTAAAAAGGAAATGTAAAAGAGAAGTGAATTTTTGATAAATAGTAATCTTAAAAGGTCCTCAACTGCCAGTCTTGTCATATCAAGCTTATTAAAATTCTTTTTGAGTCTGATGCTTGGAGGTCTATCGATTATTTCTGGGATTTTTAGAGTCGCCCCGGACTTGCAGATATAGCTGTGCTGAAAATTTTGAGGGCCATCACTCAAAATTCTTTCCCCGTTAACGTCTTGTTTTGCTTCTCTTTTACCTTAATCGCGGATTTTGATATCTTTTTTCAAAATTCTGATCCCAGTTGTAAATCTCGAACATCTTCAAGCCTTGACTTAGCTGAGAGCATTAATCTTCTTCTCGAGAATTTTGAGTCCCTCTCAAAATTTTAGTCCAATTTCTATTGTAAAAAAAGGAATGAAATCCTGCGGGAATATGCCAACGCCTTGTGTGCAAACGTAATACCCTTGAAGTGCAGGAATCTGTCCAAAGTCGTTCCCTCCCCCCCCTCAAAGGTAACAAAATAAGAAAAATTACAAAGAAACCGATCGAGGCCGACATAGGCCGCCTGCGTATCACATTCTGGAGAATTTAGGTCAGACGCAGTTAATTACAAAGTGGGATAAAATTTAAACTAAGTAAATACAAGAAAACTAGAGTAAATAAAAGTAAATGACAGGAATACAAACTGAAACTTCACAGTTAGTATCTCTTGATAGCATCTGAGTTGATCGGTTTCGGACATACCGTGCCATCCATCTCCTATAGGACCAAGGCAGCTCGAGATAATACTTTATGAACCATGTAAGGAACCTGCCAGTTTGGTGCAAACTTTCCTTTGTACTCGTCTTCATGACGAAAAATACGCTTAAGGACTAACTGACCCACTTCAAAAATTTTGTCTCTTACTTTCTTGTGAAAGGCACAATCATTCTCTATCGATACAACTGGCCATGGAAAACGGCAAACATTCTCTTCTCATCAATCAAAGTTAGTTGATCAATCCGCTTGCTGACCCATTCAACATTACTTAACTCAACTTCTTGGATGATTCTCAAAGATGGTATTTCAACTTCAGCAGGTATGACTGCTTCTATCCCATACATCAGTAAGTATGGAGTAGCTCTAGTAGATGTTCTGACAGTTTTCTGATAACCCTATAGAGAATATGAAAACATCTCATGCCAACCTCGGTGATTGTCAAGCATATGAAAACATCTCATGCCAACCTCGGTGATTGTCAATCATCTTCCTTGGAATCTTCTTAATATTATTATTGGCGGCTTCCACAGCTACATTCATTTGAGGGCGATAGGCGGTTGAGTTCCGGTGCGTAATCTTAAATTGCTCCATATTCTCTCTCATCAAGTGTGTTGAGATTTTGCCCATTCTCGATAATGATGATTCTGTAACCCCACAGCCTGCCATATCAGATGGGGCGAACAAAATCGCCACAACTTTCTTGTTACCAACTTGTATGAGTTGCTTCACCCACTTGGTGAAGTAATCAATGGCAAACCAGAATGAATATGTAGCTATTAGAACGGCTGTCTCTTCTATCGGACCGATGATATCCATAACCCCAAGCTACAAATGGCCAATGTTGACCTCATAGCATTAAGTTAGTAAGGTGGCACCCCGATCATATTACCGTGCACATTGACATTTATGGGCAATTTTTGCACCAACGAACTTTGCAACAATCATTCTCCATAGTCATCCAAAAATATGGCTCGTACAATCTTTCTTTCCAAAGTGAGTCCATTCAATAACGTGCAACAATTCAACATGTATATTTTAATAAGCTCACAGAGCTTCATCACAACATCCCCACTCGTTAGAAGACCTCGAAATCTGGAGTCCTTCTATAATGACTTCCCCCCGCAAAAAAATGAGAGTCATACGACATATCAACCTTCGTCTGATTGGACTAGCGTCTTCAAGAAAAGTTCTAGAACTCAAAGTACGTCTTTATGTCAAAATAAACCAAGGCAAATTCCCGGTTCTACTTCAACCTGAAACAATGGACTGGATGTCACCATTCTTTCAACTCTAGACCAGAGGATCATATAATCATATCTGGATGCTTAATCATCGAAGTGATGGTGAAAGAGCACGCCAATTTCATTATGTATTCTGGAGTATTTTTTGAACTTCATCTTACGAAAACTTTTGCACACTTCTCAGCTTCCTGCACATTTGTACGTAAGGGATAATCCATGGGTTCTTCACAGCCCCATTCTCTTTGAACTTGAGAATTTAAAGGTCTGAATTCCAATAAAACCAACAACTCATCCTCCATTCATGTCGATGGCCATCTTCAAAACCCTAGATAAAGCTTTGGTATTCGGTAAGGTTGGGAAAGTATGTGAGTGTAAGATTGGGGGTATGTGAACGGTTGCGTGTGAGTGGGAGGGGAGGACGTTAGTCGGGGGGGAGGGTCAGGCAAAGTTGTAAATCAAGGATTCAGGGGGGTTGTGGGGGGAGTGGTCTGGTAGGAGGTGGCGGTTTTTGGGCTGGAGGGGGTGAGGCGATCGGACGGGTATGTGAGGAGCATGTGGTTGTTTGGGTGGGCGAATTTGAGAGTGTCCGATGGATGGGGCGTGAGGTGTTGGGATATGCGGTTTCGCTGGGGATAGGTATAAGCTATCGTGCCGTGAGTGTCGGGATGGGAGGTGGGGATAAGGATTGGGTGGGATGTCCGAATCTATGTAAAGGCAAGGTATATGGTGATTGGAGGAGTAGGTAAGGTGGAAGATCGGTGTGTTTGTGTGGGCGAGTGGTTGTTTGACGTGTGAGGGGTTGTGGTGGGGGATGTGAAGGGGTTGGAGTGGCGGCTGCCAGAGATTGGGAGTGGGTATGGGGTGGGGGATTTGAGGGAGGTGTTTGTGGTATGTTTATAAGTGTGGGGGGGGAGAAGGTTTTTTGAGGGGGTTTCTAGAGTACCGTTGATGGGGTGTTAGGGCTGGGGGGTAGTGTGGAAAGGGATGATATTCACGGTTTGGTAAGTGGGGATCATAGGTTTGTGGGGTGGGGAGGTGGATGTAGATTATATGTGGGTTGTGTGGTTTATGGTGTGCCTGGGGTGTGTATGGTTTGTGGTTTGGTGATGTTGTGGAGTGTATGAGGGGTTGACCGGGAGGGTGGGTGGGTATTGCGTTTTTGGGGGAGAGGGTGTTGTGGTTTGGGCGGTAGTAGTGGGGTGAAGGAAAGGGGAGCGCCGTCGGTTTGTGTTTGAGCAGTTCCTGTGGGTAGTGTGTAGGTTTGGGAGTTGCGTTGATGGTTTGTAGGTTCATGCCGGGGTTGCCCATGTGTTCGTTGTAAATTAAAAATGAGCTTAAGCCACTAAATGGGGTTCGTGCTAAACCAGATTCCTGACACTAAAACTGCTCCAATACCGTTACCTTTACTTGGATGATTTTTTTTCCGCTCCATCAAAGAATCATCTACCAACCCTGGATATGCTTCAGAATATCCTCACCCCCACAAATGACAATTCCTTCTCGTGAAAATAAGTCTTAAGTGTTTTATACTCTTCAAGTAACGGATTTTCTCAGGAGATGAATCAAGCTAAGCCTTTGGCCCTTTATTGCCTTCTCTCAGCACATACACAATCAAACTAACTCAACAACATTTCCATTAACTAACTTTCTCCGTTCGGCATTGCTTTCCCTGGAAAATTCTACTTCAATGGATCCTTCTTGAAATGAAGTGTAGTATATGAAGACAAATAGTTGTACTCATCTCAGCTTGTTGGGCAACGCCACTCAAAGCACAACACGTTTCTCATCCAACAAAGGTAACGATACTCGTATGGGTAACTCTTGCTTATTGAATAGATTATCCCTTTCCTTCGTTCATGTTTCGTCGTGGTGACTGTCAAGTACGCATCCGAATCAACTATGTGAGACAGACAATTACAAGCACAAAGGACTCTCCCTTCTCTCGTAGGGATCCAATACCGGTGGATTGGACACATGTTTTTCGTGATAGCAATCAAAAGCAATTTGCATTCTTCAAGTCCACTTTATCGGGGAGTTTTATTCAACAGCTTGAGATTAGGCTCAAACATTACGGTTGATTGAGCTATGAATCGACTGATGTATTTTAGCCTCCCTAAGAAACTCATCACCTCTTTTCTTGTCTTCGGTAGAGGTAACTCTTGAATTGCTTTAATCTTAGAAGGGTTGAGCTCAATACCTCTTTTGCTGACTACAAATCCCAATAACTTTCCGGATGGAATTCCAAAAGTGCATTTGGCGGGGTGTAACTTCAAGTTATAATGACACAGACGATCAAAGAATTTCCTTCGATGTGTCAAATGGTTCGAACTCTCATGGGATTTGATTATGACGTCATCCACATACACTTCAATCTCCTTATGAATCATATTGTGAAATATGGTCGTCATGTCTCTCATGTAGGTGGCACCAGCATTCTTGAGGCCAAACGACATCACTCTGTAATGATATACACCCCAAGGTGTAATGAAGTTGTCTTTTCCGCATCTTCCTCATCCATCAGAATATGATGATAGCCCGCATAACAATCCACAAATGACAGCATTTCATGCCTAGCACAATTGTCAATCAAAATATGAATATTCGGCAATGGAAAATTATCCTTCAGGCTAGCTTTGTTGAGATCTCTGTAATCGACACAAATCCTGATTTTCCCGTCTTTTTTGGCGACCAGACAACATTGGTCAGCCAAGTTGGATATTGTGTCACTTCCACCAATAGGGACTCTATCTGCTTGGTGATATTTTCCTTAATCTTTAAACTCAGTTCAAGCTTGTATTTCTGACGTTTTTTGCTTCAACCGGATCGAAGCCCGAGTTAGACAGCTTGGATGGACATTGGTACTCAACCCTACTCGCCAATGCACTGATTTCCCACGAAGCACATCAATATATTAAAAAAAAATGAATTAGACCCCTCTTTCTGAGCTTCATTAGGTGGATGCTCGATCTTAATCTTTAGACATTCAGATTTCCCCAAATTTATCGTTTCTGATTTCTTCTAGAATTTGGTTTGTGTTGTCGATTTTCAAACTTCCAAAACCCTCGGCGACAAATCGGTTCCCCCGCCTTTCTTCTCCAAAATCGTCAACCTCGTCATTACCAACCCCATTTGGTCTTCAGCCTCGTGACCTGACATGACATTGGCAGGTCTAAAATATGTTTTAGCTGAAACCTAACTAGACAATTTAGGAATGTAGAGTAATAAAAAATACTAAATTCTAATTTAAGACCAAGAGGCTTTCATTTAAAAACAATGCAAACTTTGGCCATGGCACAGGGCCATGTTGCCTTCATCGAACATCACAATGAAAATTCAAAATTCGAACAGTTAAGAAAAATGCAAAATGGTGGGTCTCGGGCCTCTTCCGGACTACCACCGATTTTAATGTGCATGAAATGATGCCTTTCTACCGAGGATTTTGGGGGATCAGGATGGGCGTGGAGGTCCTGTTCCGCAGCACCTCCGCTGGCTCAGCGTCGCGGATGTGTGATAGCTCAATCTCTTCCTCAATAACATCATCGATCTCCTCGAAGAGGTCACAAATTCCTTCTCAAAGGTCTTCATGCTCGGCATACTTACGAATTTGAAAGGATTGATACAGACGTGGGATCAGCTTAGCCAATGCTTGATCATTTTTTCTGTCTTCTCTTTAACGGCATCATCCGTGGGAATATACCCCAAACCATTCTGGACCTTAAGTGAGGACCCGAAAAGGAAGCATAATTCCTTAGGAATCTCTGCAATCTGAAACCTGACTCAACACCATTCTGCAAACATCAACAGTGGCGTCATCTTGACACAGGCAGGGCATAGGGGTCTGTGGGGCCAAGTCGTCCCCCGGTGGCATTCACCACTCCCACCTGTAAACTTCTATACCTCCACGAGTCCATCATACGGAAACCTATCTTCCCAGGGGTGACTCCCTCTCGCCAAGAAAAATACAACCAGCTATCTCCATATTCTCCACATAGCTTTCATCATCTGATGGAGAAATAGCGAAGCACACATCCTCTAGCCATATGGATAAACGGCCTTCCCAGAAAAAGGTTGTACTGGTATCGATACCCAATACTTGAAATTTCACGTTGAATTCTTCTAGGCCCATTAGAATGGTCAAATTCACCGCTCCCAGCGTGTCTCTTTGAACCCCATGAAAGGATCTCATGTTGACTTGGTTTTGCTCCAATTTTTCAAGGTCAAACATTAGCTGCCTCAACGTCGACAACGGGAAGATATTCAGACCAGATCCATCATCTACTAAAACGTAGTTGACAACCTTTTCACGGCATATCATAGTGATGTGAAACGCCTTGTTATGTGACCTCCCTTCGAAAGGCAGCTTATCGTCACAAAAGCTTATTCGGTGCCCTCGAATAACCAAGTGAATCATGGAGGCCACGTTTTCGCTGCTTCTGCCTATGGGTACGTACATATCATCAAGAGCTTTCATTAAGGACTGCCTGTGGGATTGAGAGCTCATCATCAAGGCCCATACGGAAATCTGAGCTGGAGTCTTCTCCAAATTCTTGACGATGGAATAATCTTTTGGTTGCATTCTTCTCCAGAATTCTTTTGCTTCTCCTTCGCTCATCGGTCCTTTGCGTGTCCTTCTTCGGTCCCTCCGTTAGAGCAGCTTCTCAAGGTGGTCAACACCTTCCAAACCTGGTCCATTCCTTGATCACAGTAGGTTTCTTATAACAAACTTAGGCTGACGAAGGTTCTGACGGCAAAATAAACAAAAATTCCTTTTGCGGTGTCAAATAACAAACTCTCTCTTCTCTTTTTGACACTTTAAAGAAACGACAACCTTTCCTCCAAATCACATGAAAGCTGGGGTAATTCATCTTCTTTCACCTGGTCTTTTTTCGTTGGTGTCGAATCATATGAAACTTGCCGCCCTCATGAGTCGGTAATGGATTGGTGTTGACAATTTGGTACCGCCTGGTTGGAGAGGACTACCAAAAAAAAATCTGATTAATCAAATCCTGAATCTTGTGCTTGAAGGTTGAACAAGCTTCAACATAATTATTCCCAACACTGTTGGAAATGGGTAAGCATCAGTCTCTGATCAGCCTTTAGAATTTTGAATGGCGGCCACGGGTTTCGGCCCCACAAGGTAGATGATCTAGAAGCCGCAGCCAGTCGCGTATAGTATGCTTTGTCCGTCTTTCATATCATTCAGGCGCGGCTTGAAGTTCCTCGAAGGCTTCTTCGCAACTGCTGGGTCGAGCGTTTATAACTGCGCTTGTTGAGGAGGAGGCAACCCTTTTTGTATAATTCTGGTGTTGGTGCGGAGCTTGGCTCGGTATATGGATTTTTGTTTGTATTTGGTGAGTGGGAGCTTGGTAATTCCAAAGGGGAATTTTTGGTAATAGTTGAGCTTGGACTGAGAAATAGGAGGGTCTTGCTCGTTATCTAGAATGCAAGTTACCACAGTTTGGAGCAACACCGCGGTAGGGACGCTGTAAGTTTGATAAGGTGGCGGGTACATTTGGTAAAGGGGAGATGGATTTTTGTAATATTGGGGGTGTACGCTTGTATAGTGGAGCTTTTTGGACTTTTGGATAATCTGCGGATATCTTTTGAGGGTGANGACCCCCACGACGGTCCGGTCGTGGCCCATGACGGTCGTCGTGGGTCCGTCGACTCAGCCATTTTCCAGAAATAAAATCTGCTGCTCAAAAAGACTAAACAGTCGTTACAATAGATACCAATTTACCCACTCGTTCGCCTCGAACGATCACGAAATAAAACAAAGAGTGAAAAGGAGTACCCTGAATCTGTAAAACGGTGTGGGTATCTTTCTTGCATTCAGCCTCAAACTCTCCAGTGATCTTCAACTGGTACGATTCTTCCATTGCAACCTTATGGATGCAATCTCCCCTGACCTTAACTTGCGGACTTTCTACTCTACAATGGCAACGGAATCCTATCCTCATAAGATAAGGTTCTCGTCGCAGCAAACTGATCCCATACGAATGATGTAGTTCCATCCCCATGGTTACCTTTTCAACATAGACACAGTGAAATACCGGGTGCACTCCCTGACAGCCCTGGGGCAAGGCTATTCATAAGCCCTTACCATACTCGCTTCAGGGACGTTCAAATGGCAATATACCTCGAAAGCTCCCTCTTTTACCAAACCGCATCATCACGCCCTTCATGGGTTGAAACTTCAGCAAAACTTGCTCACCCTCCATGAACTCCAAGTCCCTAACCTTTCGATCTGCATTCTCCGTTTGCCTCTTGGAGCCGACTCAAAAAGCTTTTCTTGAATAGATTTCACCTTCTCCAATGAATCCCTCAAAAGGTCAGTAACCCCCAGGTCTAACCTCGAATGACAATCCAACACCAATGGAGACCTACATCATCTCCCATTACAATGTTCGTACAAAGGAGCCATATCAAGTACTTGATGATAGTCATTATTGTAACCGAAATCCAGTAAGGTGTAACGAAGGTTACCAATGACCACGCATTCTATCACACATTCTCGAACTATCTTCCAATACTTGTGAATCGTTCCGGCGTTTGTCAGTACTGTCAATCGAATCTGAGGGTGAAAATGCAAAGAGTCCAAGTCCAACCTAGTACCTAATTCTGTCTGCACTGTTCTCCAACCAACGCTATAAGTAACTGCGTAGCCTGCTATCTCATATTATGGAATGAACTCCATGGCAACCGAACATTTTCCCGAGATTGATGTAGATACTGGCTACTTCTCTGTCCTGGTAAGTCACCTTAACCGGAATAATGAGCAGACTTAGTATAATCTTTCCACATTACCCAAAGAATAAACTTGCCAATGTCTTTGGAAGACCAACCACGAAGTCCCATTGCAATTCTCTCCCACTTCCACAAGGGAATGGGCATTCTGAAGTGTTTCTCGGGCCTCTAGTGTTCATACTTTACTTGCTGACAATTTGGAATTTGGCAACAAAATCAACAATGTCGAGCTGCATTCTACTCCACCAAAGTGTTGCTTTAGGTCACGGGACATCTTGGTTGCACCAGGATGTATAGTATATGAATATCCGGAACTATGAGCCTCTTTAGAATAGTGGGATCAAATATTCAACACGGGAACACACACCATTCCCTAATTCTCAAAACACCTTTCCTCATCATTATGCTTCTTTAGCCTAGCGCAACACCTATCTCGGATTCGCCGGAGTTTCTCGTCATCAATTGGTCCCTGATCTTGTCAGAAAGGAGATCTTGCCTACACCTGGCAACCATCCTCCCTTTCATTATTTAACCTCAAGGCCATAGCCAGAGTCCGAACCTCCTAGGCCAATGGGCGTCTAGAAACTTGTAAGTGGGCTAAACTACCCAGCTTCCCTGCTTTTATACTTAAGGCGTCTGCCAAAACATTAGCTTTTCCCCGGTGATACAAGATGGTAACATTATAATCCTTAGTAGTTCTCCACCTCCGCTGTCTCAAATTCAAATCTCTCTGAGTAAAGACATATTGTAGGCTACGATGATCAGTTATAGGACTTCGCCCTTTAACCCCATAAGATAGTGTGTCCATTGCCTTAATCAAACACCCCGCCAGCCAAATCTAAATCATGGGTGGATAATACGTTTCAGTTACCTTTAATTACCTGAAGCAAAAGCAATTACCATTTCTCTTGTATTGCACGGCACCCAAACCGAAATAGGATGCATCACAATAAACAATGAAGTTATTACCCTCTACTGGCAAGTAAGGCGAGGTGCGGTAGTAACAGGTCTTGAGTTATGAAACTTTCCTCACATTCATCCGACCCTCAAATGGACATCTGATAGGTCAAGTTCATCAATTGGGAAGAATAGAAGAATCCTTGACAAATCGACGGTAGTAAACTGGCTAACCAACCAAAGCGGATTAGTGAGGAAATCTCTCCTTGCTTCCCCCCCTCCCCCCCTCTTACATTGTACGCCACATTAGTATCTCAATTCCCTCGCCTATACCCCCGTTACATGCCCCTCTTTTTATTGTTTATTAGTAGGTCGTACCAACTTCTCACTACGCGATCTTAGAGGGATCCACCATCACCCTTCCTTCAGAACACGTGCCACAAGAAGGACCACTGAATTAGCCAAACTCACAATGGAAATGGGCATAAATTACGCTTTTTCTCCCTCCAACATCTTCCAACACAATTCTAAATGTCCTCTGGTTCTTCTTACTATGGAGTATATCAGTATAACATTCAATAAATACGATCCAAAGAGATCCAGAGATGGCTTTTTAAAAATCCGTTCATCAGATCATGAAAGCAGCAGGGGCATTCTTAGTCCAAAGGACATTACAAAGAATTCATAATGCCCATTAACCCGGTTTGAAAAGCAGTCTTGGGCACATCTGCTGCCAGTATTTTCAATTGATTGATAACCAGACCTCAAGTTCAATCTGAGAGAAGACACAGCACCTTGTAACTGAGGAACAATCCTCAATGCGAGGAAGAGGATACCTGTCTTACAGTGACTTTATTAGTGGCGGTAATCATGCACATCGAAGACTCCCATTTTCTTCTTCACAAACAAAACAGGAGCAACCCCAAGGGGATGCACTTGTTAAATGAAGCCTTGCTTAAACAACTCTTGAAGTTGAGCCTGTAATCCCATTTACTCAGCGGGGAGCCTTCTATAAGGGGGTTTATAGAAAGGGCGAGTACCCGGTCAGATCGAGGCAGAAGTCAATCTTCTATCCGGTGGTGGCATACGAAGGTCTGCAGAAAACACATCTAAAAACTCGCGGCCCTAGCGAACCTACTCAATTGCAGGTTACTGGGTGTATATCCGGAGGGTTGCAAAGAAGCTAAACAAACCCTTACTAAAAACTTTCTCTTAGCAAGAAAAAGGAGACGATACGAACCGGATGTAAGTGTAGTCACCCCTCCCACAGAACGGATCATGTTCCCAGGCTTGGCTAACGTACAGTTTAGCATTACAATCCAAAATTGCAAAATTTGGGAAGCCAAGTCATACCGAATTACATCAAAATCAACCATTTTCTAAGATAACCAAGTCTACAGAGTATTAGCTACACAAAAGTAACCAAGACAAGACCTATATACCTTTCCAACTATCAACAGATCACCACGGAGTAGAAAAACACGAATAGGCAGTCAAGCAATTAACAATGTAATAAGACCAGTAGCAAATGCGGAAGGATACATATGAAAGGTAGGCCAGGGTCAAATAGTACGAAGCCATACAATCACAACCAAAGATTAACTGTTGATACAGCATTCCGATGGCCTCTGCTTCAGATCAGCCCAGGGAAGCAGTTTATAGCAATGGGCCCTTCTCACCTGTCTGCCATTAGCCCTACCATTTTGGAGTTAGTGGCTCACTTTGCCTTACCCCGGCCATTTTGGGTGACACATTACATCGGCCACCGCTCTCCAGAAAAAAACAGCTCTCCCATGACCAAATCTACCTATCAGCTTTGGGCGTCTCTATAAATCTGTTGACATTTCAGCATAATAGGTCACGTATACCAACATCCATAACAATCCCGAGTCAAGGCATAGGCTCTCTAAGAGAAGTGTTGGGACCGTTTGAGGTGGACCCCCCCCAACTACAGTTCTTTGTAAGGAAAACTGATATTTGGTGGAACTGAGAACCTCTGAACCTGTCCTCTAGGTAAGAACCATTAAACTCACCTGCCCTTTCGAAAACCTTTTTTTGATGTCGACTGCCATGGTGAAGTTCATCTGGCTTCACTCCTCACTCTATCACGACGTAGTCTACCACTTTCTTGAAAGGATGTTGCGTAGCCGCTACCTGTAAGGTGAAATCCGCAATTATGACCTTACCCCCTCACAAACGGCGAACCAGCTTCTTGGGACTAAAACATAGTGGGTGGCACTGGATTAAGCGCGAAACTAGCTCTATAGCATCGTAGCCGACATTCCTACCTTGCCTAGGCTCAGAAGTATCATCTCTTGGCCTATTCTCTCAAAGTCGGGAATATACTTCTCCAATAACAACAAGCAGAGATGATGCCCAGTATAGGTGGTGCTTCTGTTGGTTGAACTCAACATGTGACAGCCACCAAATTTTGGATTCCCTTGAAATGATAAGTCACAAACTCAACACCAAAAGCGTTCCTATACAAATTTTGTGTAGTTAGCTCATGACAGTCAACCGAAAATTCATAGGGCATCCGCATATCCAGCATCCTTGAAGACGGGAGGTTTCCAATTTCAGCACTTACTGAAAATTCTTGCTGATCATTTGTCATATAGGCCCTGTGGTCAGACGAGAAAAGTGCCTAGTATCCAATGAGGCATGCCATGCGGGGGAGCCATAAGTAGCTGATGTTGTACCTCAGGACCGGAGGTGTTGGTGTAGGAAAACACTGGAGGATCGTATGTTGCCCGGATAAGATAATCTCCAACCTTAAGATAGCAAAGAAAACCCTGATGTCCATTTATGGGGTAGGTGGGCTGGCGGGTGGAATCCTCATTTGCACATGTTCATTCCTCCATCTCACCCTCTCTTACCACCTCCCTCCAGTTGGTGAGGTCACCGCCCTTAGTCCAGATGGGATTAGGTGCTCGTCCTCTTCATCAGAGTGACGTCCTCCCACTGACCTCTTCAGACTATTGCCACTACTCTCTTCGAGCTCAGCCCAAGGATGGCTCCAGACGCACCCTTGTCCTAACGGTGCTGGTGTTGGACGCCAGTTGTGCTCTAGTCTCTAACCATGATGAGAAATAGAGGTGAAGATGGTCAGTAGACCAATTTGTATCACCTAGATACCAATGGATCAGTAAATAGCACGAAAGAAAGAAAGAAAGAATGAAATTTTCCTAAAGTCTTTCTGTATGGCTCTCAAAGAAAAGTACGGTGTCCCTACGGTTCCTTAAGACTCTACTAGACTGTTTGTGTGATGGAGACAACGAACCTAATGCTCTGAGACCAAGTTTGTCACGACCCAAAACGGCCGCGATGGCACCCACACTTACCCTACTCTTGTGAGCGAAAACCAACCAAATTCTAAACCCTGACATTCAATATTAATTCAAACAAGAAAGTAAGCGGAGACTTAAACTCATTATAAAAAATCAATCAATAACTTCGAAAAAATCACCATCTGTATTATTCCCCAACATCTGAAAGTAATCACCACAAGAACATCTAGGATCAATTACTAAAACTAAGAGTATTCTAAGAAGCTAAAAGAACAAAAGCTAGTCCATGCCGGAACTTCAAGGCAGCAAGCATGAGGAAGACGATCCAGGACAAGCTAGAAGCATTAGCTCACCAGGAAATCCGGTGTAATGACGACGGGATAAGGTTGCGGTTGAGTTGTGAAGAGACGGGATGTTTGTGCATCCACATCATAACAAAGAAAAGAAACATACAAGTCGCGTTCAGTAAAAAAACACGAGTAATGAGTAAGTATCATCGGTCAACTCAAAAATTAGAACAAGTAATAATACAAATAATTCATTATAATCAACTACAATACGTCAAGCATGTTAGCAACAAAAAGTTATATACTCATTAATAAGCACCGCCAATTTACCCATAGCGACTCAAGCCTCAATGCCATACCACATTTGGGAATTAGTCATTAGATTGGGTATATTAACCTTTCAAAGATTCCATATGTCTTATTCCTATCGTGTCGGTACGTGACCAATCGATCCCCCTAATTCTACGTGTCAATTCGTGACAAAACCGTTCCCTAATTCTAGTGTCGTTTGTGACACCCGATCCCCTAATCTAGTGTCGAGTTTCGTGACACCCGATCCCCTAATTCTACATGTCGGTTCGTGGACACCCGATCCCCTATTCGCACGTGTCGGTTCGTGACCCTGTGATCCCCTACTTTCTACGTGTCAGGTAGTGACACTATCCCCCAATTATAAGTGTTCGCGTTCTGACACCGATTCCCCTAACTCATCACTTTAGTTCATCAAGCCTTCTTTTATACACGGCATCATCAAGTTCATGAACAAGGTAGATTCTAGGCTTTCTTTCAATATAAGATTCATAGCTTCATCCTGCTTATTTTATCACAATGTTAAATCACATCATACAAGAATTTACAATTAGCTATAAGAAGGAGTTACAATCTACCCAATACAGATCATTCGCTATTAAGAGTTTACTACGAGAGTTATGAAAACCATAACTACCTCCACCGAAGAATTGTGATAAAGCAAGCAAAGTCCCCAAAGCTTGTTTCCTCTTCGTTTCTCCCACTTTCTCGTCGATTTCTATCTCTCTCTTTGTTCTTTTATTTTTCTTTATCAACCCTTCTTATTTTACCCCCTTAAACTTGCATATAATAATATAAGGATGGCAATAATAACCAATAATAAATTAAGGTTCCTCTTTTAACCCCCAAGTAATTAGACTTATTAAAATTAACCCAACTACTGTATAATTAAAGCAGGAAATAGTCCAAAACGCCCCTTTAAACTACTTAAACAGAAATCTGGACCCAGACTGGATTACGAGAAATGTGACAGCCCGTCGCGCCTGCGACAGTCGTCTGCTTATCCATTCACCTTAGTTCAGAGGCTGAATTTTACTGAAATGGGCCTGTGATGGTCCGTGTGCCACACGTTCGTCACTGCCATTCCGTCGGGACTTCAGAGAGTCGATATCAGTACCAAATTTCTAATTTTAAGTGTTTGGAACGAGACCCCAGACGTTCCGTCGTGCCCATGACGGCGTCGGGACTCGCCATTTTTCCAGAAATAAAATCTGTGCCTCAAACCGACTAACAGTCGTTATATTATTCTTCTACTTCCATGATCAGATCTCTCAACCAGTAGAACACAAAAATACTAACAGTATAATAATTCCTTAAAGATTGTTGTTCATGCTGTTATTCCAAAACATACTTAGAACAAAACTTTGAACATCTTGTAAGACAACCAAATAAGAACATTGTCACAACTAGAAAATAAAAACTAGTAGCGGAAATAGAATCAGAACATATTTAAAATATACGAACTTTTTTTTTAAAAAACATCTATTGTTAATATGTGTCGAAAGAATCTTAACTGATCCAACAAAACTTTCAGAACAGAAATACGAAGTTACCACGTAGTATTGCAATGAACCAGTGTAGGACAACAAAAGAACAGAGAACTGAAAGTTAATCGCAAATCTAATATTGGTAAAACACATACAGATATGGAAAAAAATTTAATAGGAAAACGATCAAGTCCACTAAACCTACAGTGTCCATTAAGGGGAATTATTCCCCTCTAGTATCGTGGTTTTATTGGGACATGACTCCCAGGGTAAACGATCTCAATCATCAAGTATAGATACCAAAAACTCTAGTGTCAGTGAACCGCTCAACGGCAGTACAGGTAGTAGTAAGTTACACTTTTAGGCATACTAGATAGTAGATGAAGAAGAAGTTCATGATTCTATATTAAAATGAGAGAGGGAAAATCCCTTAATTTATAAACAAAGGGAGTGCGTAAAGGTTATTATTGTGCCTTACGAAAAGGTCACAAAACTTTGGAAAAGTCACAATCTTTCAGAAGGTCGTCACCTTCATAAAAGTCACAACTTTCCATTAAAGTCACAACTTTTCATAAAGTCACAACTTTGCTAGAGTCACAACTCTTTATAAAAGTCACAACTCTTCATTTTTCATTCACACTTTTTTAAAACCCAATATTCATGAGGATACTTATGAGATAACCCCCCAAACGCTCCTCTCATTTGGAGTAGTTGTAGCATTGTTCCGGTACATTTCTCTCCTGTTGTAGGAGGTAACATGATAGCTCCATTGGTCTCACCAACATTCATGTGCATGCCATTCAATTCAACCAACTGATTATTTTACCTATAGTGACTAGTGTTGTTATTGCCATTAACTCTAATGTTTATACTTACAAATAGTAAATACAACAACACCAAACAATAATCAATAACAACTCTAACAAGCTTACAAAGTAACTTCAGTGATTGAAATTTTTGCTACCATTCCCCGGCAGCGGTGCCATTTTTATGAAGCTCAATTATCCTAAATATAATTAGAGAATTAAGCGGTGATGTTAAACAAAAATACCCAACAAAGAGTAGGACAAAAATTCCACAAGGAATACTGTAAGGATAAGAATTTAATAAGGAAATTAAGAATACTAACCTATTCATTGTAGCACTTTAAAATAAAAGAGTGGATGATTCCACCAAATTTACTAAAGATTTGATGTATCAATTATAAAAATTGAATTAAATTAGATATTCAAGCAAATAAGGAATAATCTAGGGATACATGGATTTGTAGCGATGTCACGTTAGGGTACTTGTGTTTCTCATTAGTGTTATATAATCATTGATAGGCTGGGTAATCTTCAATAAAAATAATATTCTTTCGATCTCATAGAACCATATCATGAAACCCTATTTGTTCTACTCTATGTGAATTATAAATCAACATATTACCTTGCATAAATCTCCTTTTAGAGTAGATTTGTGCAATTAGAGATGAACAAACTCTTTTGAGAAAGCCATAGAAATCAAACTTAAATAATATGCATTGAACTAATTATTAATTCAAGAATCGATCGAAGATTGAGAATATGATTAAGTTTTCAAACTTAATCCATGAATTAACATCATGCTAATTAGCTAAAACCAATATGCACTACATTAAACAACACCCAACCCCATAATTGCACCCCTAGAATATGAATTTTAGCCACACATCACAACAAGTACATCAATTTTACCTATTAAGATAGCAGCCATGGAATAATCAACACCTACTTCGATTTCAACTTTCAATTATCCATTTCAAGTGTGTAAATTTAAACCCAAAAACAAAGAATTTTTCTTTTAAAGTTCAAAAATTAATTCTCCATATCTCATACAAAAATATGAGACAAAATCTAAATCTATTTTCTCTCTCTTTCTTATTATTTATATTGTACCCAAAATTTGCACAAGATTTCGCCCGTGACTTTTTCAGAGAATTAATTGGGCTCCCTATACTCATATAACGGATTTTTATTTGATCTCGAGCTCACCTCAGTTTGCTTTAGGTTTCAGGTGTGTGAAATTTAGTTGGTAAAATCAATTGATTCGGTCTTTCACATTCGGTGGATCCTCAATCACCACCTTGTTTGTGTTTCCAACTTTTATTTACACTTAAAAATTTGTCACTTTGGGCAATGAATTTCTATTTTGCCCATTTACACACTACAACAAATGTGATATATAGTTATTGAAACTTATTTCGCTATGGCATAACTGTCACTAATTATTCAACTTTAGTGACCAAAAAATTATATTCGTGGTTAAACAGAAAACCAATCCTTTTATTGATGAAACGTATAAGATGGTAGCAAAGTTTCCCACTAAAAATGGATTGGCGCCATTTATTGAGTATTATTAGACATGAATTTAGAGTTGATAGTGACACATTATTTTGTCAGAAATGATGTTTCCAATTAGTGAGAACCATTTTTTTGTCAAAAACATGATCAAATTTTAGATACAAAAACTTTTGTGACAAAAAATATATCTGCACATTAGTGACAAATCATTTTGTTCTAAAATTTGTCAAATTTTAAATATGAAAAACTTTTGTCTGAAAAATATATTGATGCATTAGTGACGAATTATTCATTGTCCTAAAATTAGTTAGATGTGTGTGAAATAGATAGTTTTTCACAAAAAACCTTATTGTTGAATACATAATGAAAAAAAAAACCAAAACCATTTTGTCCCAAATAAGTTACACTTGATACGCAATATTGTCGCAAAACAAAAATAGTTAGTGATAGTGGTGAATCATTTTTGTCCTAAAATAACTTAAATTTCTGATACGAAAAAATTTTGTTATCAAAAAAATATATTTATTGTTATGAAACATATTTAATTTAGAAAAAGAAGAAGTAGGGAGAAGAGACAGACTTTTATTTCTCTTGAAATATATTCGGATTCATCGATTTTTTACAATGAAGCGAAAACCTTTTATTTTATAGGGAAACTTAACCTCTTAGTCCCCCAAGTAGGATTCTTACCATATTCATAAAAGGATTCCACATAATTAGCCATTCATATAATACAAATGCTTTTAAACAACTCCCTCCTTGAGTGTCGTTAGATTATGTGTCTCGTTAAAAGCTACTACAGATTACCCAGTGGGAAGGAAAAAACATCTAGTGAAGAAAAAAAAGTAACTATATCCCAATCATACGCATTATGGATGCCTCAATAAAAAACTTACAAAAAGGAAAACCCAATGCGGACAAATTTTTGAGGAATGGAAAAAGAGTACATCAGTATTAACTCCACCTATGAAACAAATTAGGACTGGATCTTCCGTTTTTCAATCTTGAGCATCATCTTCTTGAAGTTGTAGTGTTGGAAGAGATTTGATGGATAATCAATTTCGTATTACTGGAACAAACATGTAGCATGTTAATATCAATCATTTAGGAGCTCATGAGTGTAGAAAAAACTGATGAAATAAAGCTTTATTATATATGCTATATGAATCTTCCGTCCGGATCAAAGATTTTGCAAGTTCCTTACTTCTACTTCTTTAAGAAAATAATTTATTGCCTTTTGCAAACACTTCAAGAGTTTTTACTTCTAGTCATCAACTTGCATATAAAACTTGGATATGCTCTATGCATTGAATCAATTTATCCTTATGAGGGATAGATAAATTTTTCAATACTTGGATATGCTTTTTAGATTTTGAACTCATCGGATATTTCATCTTAAATTTTATAAGTGAACATTCATGTTAGATGGATGACAATTTTAGTGCCTAGATTGCAAGTGAAATAAGATTACGTTACCAAGATGCACCATTCCACTTTCAGTGATAATATTCTATACCAAAATGCTTTAATGTTCATAGAACTTAGATCATAATAGTATTTACAATATTGCGTTATTTGTATTAAAGATACTGCCAATGATATATCATTTCGCATTGAGTCACAATACGAATAATTTTTAAGATTCATCAGTTATTATTTAGGTAGCTACCCCTCTCATTTGAGGTGTTATTAATGTAGTTTTATGTCGTAAGATCTCCAACAGCACATGTATCCTATATAATCATTTTGATTTCTTGATCTCTCCCTTTTCAAGATTATTTTATTTAGAATTGATTAGTCTATCATTCTAGTGCAGCTAGACGTTATCCTTAAGGGACACAATAGAAGTATTATAACTCTTTTGGGGTTCTAGCCTCCGCCTTATATAGACAAACTAACATATATTCAAATCATTTGGGACAATCTATCTGTGTGCAACATGTATATTCATTGATTTATTACGAATACAAAAGAATTCAATGAAAAAAATTTTGGTCCTTGAACCCAAATCAATGAAAGAAAATCTATTATAATTTATGTGTGATTCATACCAATTACGTTTGATTATGCGTTCTCATATTCAGATCAAACCATGGGCGTTATTTTCACATAAATGATTTCACTACTCCTATGCCATGTAATGTCACAATAGCTTAGTATTATCCAATATTATCAAGATAAATTGTTATTAACAATAAATGAAATTGTGTTTTAACCAATTATTTTGCACAACCAATTTTAAAGTCAAACTTACAGGTGAAACAAAGTACCCCCCTGTGATATCTGATAAATGCATCTTTTTATATGTTTCAAATGGATAGGTGAACGAGCATATATTCACCTGTTGTACCTTTAAGAAATTTAGAGATTTAATCTGAAATAAGTTGCATCCAGGCAACTTGTCATGAGAACCAACAACAAAGGAATTCTTGAGAATCTTCAGTTTTCATGTATGTTTCATTACTCAGTATGCACATCTTTGGGATGAAACACATTATTCATGCGATTATCACTTATAGTACTTGTAAACGCCAGTTTTTATGTCATGTGCCTTTTTACGTTATTAAGTTCTAATTTATCTATTATAGAGAAAAGATCAATATACTTGAGAGTACATTTCAAAATATTTTTTGTTCTCAATTATCTACCTCTTCTAAAGGTGAGTTGTGATCCCATCACTAAAAAAGAATACTCTGATATCAAAAAATTATGCATGTAATCGTTATTATTCTGCCAACATTTTTTGCAAACATCAAGTTGCGCGAAATTAATCGACATACATGAGGACCATCAAGAAGAAGAGAAACATCTATTAGGGGGGGGGGGGGCCCCATTAAGTAAAAAACCTCACGAGGGGATGAATCGTCCACAAAATATGTATACGGTCCTACATGAGTGAGATTATCTCAACTTAGATAGATGATGGTCTAACTAGTAACTTGTCCGCCTAAAAAATAAATAGTACAGAAATTTCACCAAATTTTTTCAAAAAATTTTCTTCCATTGATGTCCATTTAATTTTTATAATTCGTCTCAAACATATAGCATAACGATTGTTCCTAGACAATCTGTCAAAATAGAAAATATTGGAATTAGTAAACTTGTATTACCATGGAAGTGCCTCCAATTGCACACATTTTGTCCATACAAGCCTGAAAGATAAAACATGAAAATTTTCTATTAAAATGTCTTCTGGAGACATTCTTGGTGATACCAATAGTTGACCATGTTGCTATCTTTTCACGTTAGATGGTGACTTATCACCTCTTTCATCTAAAAAAATGGAATATATTTTTACCATGTATAAAGGCTATTTCTTAATGAATTGAACACAACAGCTATAGGTACATTCCAAATTTTGATAACTTAGTACCTCATTCCATATTCATGTTATATAATCATGTATTCTTTAGACATTTATGACGACACAATCATTTGGGGAATGGACTGCTTACGAGCTATATTTTACAAGACTAGTTTTTATCAAAAACACATTATTTCCCTGGGTCCTCATAAATCATCAATATGGGCCTTGCGACTCAAACTCAAAGTCTTAGCATAAATCATGAGGGGACTTGAATCAACATCTTCACTCACAAAGTATCAAGACTATATTTCTACCCCTCTTGGTGCGATTGGACGGAAATCATCATTCTTATTCTTTTGGTGCACGATACAACTTAAATTCATTGTATACCACAATGAGATAAACCTCAAGCTTTGAAAATAATTGCAAGTTATCATTGGGATGATCATTAATATGATTATATATTTATAATGGCACACAAAACTGCGACTAAGATTTCTTATAATCAACACAGCAGTTAATAGAGATAGTTTAATGATCCGTACTATTATAAGATTCAAAACATTACTTCACTTAAATTGTGCTGATTTATGATTTCAGATTGTTACATAAGAATATAACAGAAAGATAAATGGAATAAGCACAGTACCTTTCAACCTATGCTGAAATCTCAGCGAACACACTTATACTATATAAGGTCCTATACCCCCTGAATTATTGTATAATATTTTCTACGTCTTTCAGCCTACGTGGCACTATATGTGGCCCAATGGTTGGTTGACGTTTTTTTCAACTAGTGCACGTAGCCGAAAGGGGTAGGAAAATTAGTTATCAAATAAGTTAAGGGGTGGTAATAGGACCTTAGTTAGAGTATAAGTGGTCTCTGAGGATTTCGAATGGTTGAAGGGGTGGTACTTGTGCATTTCCCAAGATAAATGCATACCGAATATATTAAGAACCTTATTGTATAAACTATGCACAGGATTTCTTTGCATTTCTGTATTTTATAAATCTTTAAAGAATAGCACAATCGTGCTGGAACAGTCACGAAGAAACCTATAATAAATGAAGAGAAGAAGTAGGAAGAAGGGAAAAAACTTGTATTTCTCTTGAAGTATTATTCAGGATTCATAGATCTTATTTACAATGAAGGAAAACTCTTTATTTATAGATTAAACTTAACTTAGTCCCAAGTAGGATTCCTAAGGATATCATAAAAGAACTCCACATAATTAGACATTCACTATAGTATAAATTGTTTATAACATTTATACATTTGTGAAACACCATTTTGTCCGTAAATCAATGAAATTTTTAATATGGAAAACTTTTCCCGCAAAAAATATATTGATGCATAAGTGACAGAATCATTTTTCCGTAAAATTAGTTAAATCTTTTATAGAAAATAAACCTTTGTTGCACAAATACATTGAAACATTAGCGACGAATCAGTTTTTTTCCTAAAGTTGGTTAAATATTGTATACAATAAAAAGACTCGGGAAACTTATACTGATACATAAGTGAAAAATCACTTTTTGTGCTAGAATTAGTTTGAGTAGGGATCTGATAAACTTTGGTGCAAAAATTATATTGATATAGTATAGATAAACTATAATTTGTAGTTAATCATAGTATATTTTAGCTACAAATTTTTGTATTTAATTGTGACATTTATTTTCGTCACTAATTGTTTGAACAATTAGTGATACTTGTATTTTTATCTCTCTTTGCCTAAAATTTTGTGACAATGAAAGTTTGTAACATCTCTGTGTGTGTGTTTATCACATAAATGTAAAATTCATTGGAGCGATTATAGCTAACACAAGTCAGATGCTCACTTCTAAGTTTTATTACAATAAAAATATGATAGAGGAACAAGAATTTTCATCATGAACTAAAAAGAGATATTACACATTTGTAGTGACCAATAAATCATTGTAGTTAACTTACGGTAAATAATTTTACCCCAAAAATTTTATGACTAAACTAGTAAAAAAAATAATTCTACAAAACACCAATAGTCAAAACCTCTACGACAAATGTTACAATTGTTATTATTAAATAATAAAAAAATAATTGACATCAAAACTCCCTGCAATTTCTTTTTATATTTCTTTTACTTCATTTGTGGCAAATAAATGTTTTGATATTTTCTACATATTAACATGTAGACTATCTAATCAAACAAAAAAATATATATATTGCCAATGAAAAAATATTAACATATTGTAACAACACAAGTATACCATTATAAAGTAGTATCATTAGCCTTACCAACTAAATTTAAACACAATATTCAGTTCAATGATTCTAACATATGTTTTAAGTGCAATTACATTATCATAGTATGTAATTCAATTACAGGTAACCTTAATAATTTCAATTATTCTGTATAAAATTGTTGGGGTTAAATTAATTATATAAAATTAACTAAGGAGTAGGATTCAAAGAAAGCCTTAACAGTAATTTATATAAAATTGATAAGACTTTCCGCTGTTTTTGGGCGTATCTAAAATTATTCCTGTTTTAGAAATCAATAACATATTAGACCTATATCACCAAAATCAATCTATATTAATTAACAACATTATATTCAAAATATAATGATCCTAAATTCATCTCCAAATACGAGAGAAGTCTAATACTTATCACTAGTCGATAATAACAAAAGAATGCACATGACAATAGTGAATTGACTATTGAATTGAGTTTAAGAGTTACATAGAAAAGAACTATATCAAATAAATAACTTCTTGCCTGTACAAAGAAATTTTTGCTAACCAAAAATTTTTCAACTCGTGCACTCTAGCTAAAGAAAGTCTTATTTACGTCAGTTGTTAACTCTGTAAAATATAGCAGGGAGTGAATCGTAGCTCAATCAGTAATAAAAAACTAACACCAAAGTTTAAATATAAAAATAATGAATAACACCCTTTTCAGAAATGGTAAAATAGAAGTATGTTGTTTTATATAAGCATAACTCAATTAACAATTTGATATGAAAATCGATAAAATTTACTAATGAGCTCACTCTTTGCTAAGGATGACTGAATATCCAATGATCTCACATCACCACCACCTCATGGTTCTTAAATTACGTTTTGATTCTTCAATGTTTTAGCTGATCATGAATAAGTTTTCCCCATTGTCAATTGAGTGTGGAGACAACTAGTAGACCAACGAAGTATGAAAAATGTATGACTTAACCTGAGAGAACTGAAGACACTTTTGAAAAGGTCTAATAATAGAGAATTTAGGAATACGAGGCAACAAATTGACAATACTAGGACAGAATTGAAGGTAATCCAAGTAGAACTGACTAGACAATGTAGTGATGGAATGATCAATGCAGCAAAGACCCTCCTCCAGAATATAAAGGAGAAATACAAAGAGAAATTATAGATTTCTACATGAGTCTTGAAGGTTCAGTATATGTTGTATTATCAGTAATAGACAAGTTTGTTATGAGAAGATAACCTACACAATCTAAGGGTAGGAAATTGCTCTATGTACCGAAGTGATTGGACGCATCTCTTTATCTTAAAACCAAGAATTATGATAGTTGTTGATGACTATTGTAGGATCTAGGTGTGTTAGAGACAAATAAGATGACATAAAAAAATTGTGGCTTGGGAGAAGGTATGCTAACCTAAGCTGTGTGGTTGACTCAATCTTACTAGCCTATGATTGTGGAATAAGGGTGCAATTGCTACAAAGTGTTGGGACTATGCCAACAAGCATGATCGACTAAGATTAGATGGGTTAAATCATACTATATAAGTTATCCTAACAATGCCCATCCCTAAGTAGGCAATTTGAGATGGTTAAACAAATTACTGGTACCAGAAAGATACTCTAAGATGGCCCAGTAGACAGAAGACGAGGCATAAGAGTGGTTGGTCTAAGGTTGAAAGGCATGATGTTCCAGAATGATGCAAATGGAGAATTAATGTGGAGACAGAGTGTGGACTTTAATGAGTCACTGGTGAAAGAAATGACCATTTATTCTTCTAATGCAGTTAAAATCTGAACATATGAGTATGAATCATGCAATGGATTAAAAGACTAATAGTTACTGCCAAAAAGGGAGATTACAGACTGCCAATATTTTTAGAATGGTATTCACTGAACCAATTATTGTCAATTGGATAGAGAGGAACTTTATGATTTTTTAAAAGAGGAGCAGGTATTTGAGCAGGTATGAGAGAGGACAGTAGGGAACTATTTTTTACATGTTAGAGATACAATGGAAATCAAATATAGAACTAAGATATATATATTATAGATATATATATATATATATATATATATATATATATATATATAGATATCTTATATTATACATATATATATTACTATAATAGATATATCAATAAAAAAAGATAAACTCCAATGAGTAATTGAATCAAGTTCGATTAAAAATCCAAACAGAGGCATATAATAAACCTATTGAAAATTTGTCAATAGAAGTTAATAATCCGAGGCATTCAATGCAGAAAAAAATAGCATGTTCTCCATGAGGAAGCCCCAAAGCTAAAAGCTAAACACAGTAAAATCATTTTAAACAAGGTAATAACTCTAAAATAGTTAATTGATTCACTATATTAGAGGTAAGTATCTACAAAAAGAGAGGCAAACCTGCAATTTTAGCCCCTTCATTAATTTTAGTCCTAATGTATATAGATTCCTACATGAAAATTTTAAAAAAAAGAAGCGTTTAGTGATTTTCACGAGGCGTCTCTAAAAGAAAAAGCTGATTTGAGGAAAAAAAAAATTATCCTTTGAATTCATAAAAGAAAAGTAGGGAATGAAAACATTATAATGGAAAGATAAAAATAATAAATTTTGAGTACTTGATAATCTACTTGACGTTTAGTGGCTATTGCCTTCAATTACCGACAAATAATTTTAACTAAAAGTGATTTTCATCGTAGTGATAAGACCATTACTTTGATAGTTTCAAACAAGATCTACATAATGCAGAAGAGCTATTAACATGTCAATATCATCACCATCACTTGTTGTAACAGCTTCCATTGTCATTCGTAACATTATTACATTCATTCCCCTATACCACTTATGTACTCTATCATAGTTTCATCCTCCTAATTATAATTTTTTTTGTTATAACAAACTTCATGTTCTAATTCAACTACATTTGCATCCAAGATAATTGAATCAACATAATCTCTATGTAGGTAACTCAACTAATCATCTCTAGCACATACAATTTAATTATTTTCCAGTGACATATCTTGATACACTTCATCATTTGTAATATGCAAGTCATCACTTTCCGTCATTTCTCCGGCATATCATTTAAGTGTCTATCTTGAAATTTTCTCCAAATTTTCTAATTTTCTCCCAATTTTGGATCATCAATGTAATATACTTGCTTTGCTTGAGTAGCTAGTACAAAAGAATAACGTTCATACCAAAATCATTTAACAAAAATGCTCGTAAAATTTCTATCTTTTTGTATCCATGTTTTCTTGCGAAGATCAAACCACTTGCATTTGAATAAGAGGACTTCTTCAACATACTCTAACTCAAAGATATAAAATTATAATACCATAAAAGTCAATCACCTAATTTTCATTTTAGCCTTCAACAACTATACCACAATTTTGACTTTTATGTAATTCATCAGGTCGTCGAATATGATATACAACCAATATATGTTCTTCCACACACATTAGGTCCCATTGCCAAATGATATAATTTTTTAATAGAAATTGACTTTTCCTTAGTATATAACTGCATAATCTATGAGAAGCACTTATTTTGTTCAATTAGTAAAGAGAAGAAACAAAATTTAAACACAACAACATGATTGTTATCCGAAAATCACTTACTTTTATTTTGAACCACAAAGGAAATTGTTCTTTGTGTTTCTCATCTAGATTCACAACAACTGGTTTAACAATCTTCTTTATACTCCATTCATATAATAAAGTTTATATGCAAATTTAAAATAATAAAATGTCAAGATAAATAAATTAGAAATTATAAGGAGAAAAGGTTTTAGATTCCGCAATTAATTTTAACATACCAGTAAGATATATCAAAATCATTTTTTGGTATGACATTATAATTTATATCTCTTTATGGCCTAAAACTCTTTTAAAATATGTCTAGAAAAATTTTACCGTTGTTGTTGAATCCATCATCATTTTTGTCTCAATGTACATAAGATATGTAGAGCAAAATGTCAAACATTCATCAATAATATACTCTTCCACAATCGAACCTTCTGGACGTGCCTTGTTTCGTAAATAACGCTTAAGCTTGCTCAAGAACCTCTTAATTTTCTACATCCAACGATATTTTAGTGGCCCCCCATAAATGGCTTCTCGTGGAAAATGCACAGCCAAATGTATCATAACATGAAAAAAACAGGTGGAAAGATCATCTCAAGCTTACATAAAATAATAATTATATCCCTTTAAAGTTGTCTTAAGTCATCTCTTCTTAATGTCGTACAACATAATTGTTTAAATAAATGGCCTGACTAAATTAATACTAAAGAGACATATTTATTTACAAATCGAGGAAGAGCAATAGGCAACACTCGTTGTAACAAAACATGATAGTCATGACTTTTTAGTTTACTGATCTTACCACCCTGAAATATTTGTTGAATAATCAACTGAAAATTTAACAAATTTCAAAAATGCCCAAAAAACATTTCTCTTTCTTTTTCATGCTATAACAAGCAGCTGACATTCTATAACTAGAACCATCATGTTGCAATCATAATTCTTTTCTTATGTTCATATACTTAAGATCTAGTCTTGTTTTATATGTGTCCTTCGTTTTCCCCATCAATATCCAAAGGTGTCCCCAAAATACCCTCACAAATATTATTTTCTATGTGCATAACATCTATATTATGTCGCAATTTCAAGCCCTTCCATTATGGTAACTTGAGTAAAATACTTCTCCCAACCCTTTCAACTCTTCAGGAAGACGTTTCTTTTTCTTATTCTTTGAGTGTTTCCTGCTCTATAAGTACTGGGTAAATTTAATTATTGTAAGACATCATCTCTTGAGAGCTCTTTTGGTTTCGATTTTTTTCTTCCTTCTCATCAAATTTTTTGCTTCTTCTCCATGAGTGACTTGGTTCAAGATACCGATGGTGACCCACGTAACAAATTTTTCTTCTTACCTTTTCTGAAGATACATCCTTATTGCATGTAGGACATGCCTTCTATCCTTAGTGCCCCATCTAGATAAATTACCTAGTTCATATAAAAGATGATATACGTTAGTAGTATTTTATAACCTAAACTATACCATAGAACCTTAAAAAAATAAGATTCTCTACTGCAATGAATGGATCAATTATAAATATTATGTCATATAATTACCATTACTATTTTACCATAATTATTTTTCTTACATATTAGTATTGTTGTTGCTGACAATGAGGGAGCAACTTTTTCTAAGCATTAAATTCCGCTGTTAATAGTTTGAATTTTGTAAGTTACTTAGCAAATACTATGTTTGATTGTAATGCTTCACGCCATCAGTTTTGTATGGATGTATATTATTAAAAGTCAATAAATAAACCCCTTTCCAACAAAAAAAAAGTAATTTAAGAACATACCATAAGCTGGAAAGTGATTTATATTCCATAAAACACCCGCATGTAACTTGAAGAAATTTCCAATTGATGCATCAAATGTATCTACCCCATCATTCCATAACTCTTTCATCTAATCAATCAATCGATCCAAATAAACATCAATTTCCTTCGTGGTGCTTCAGGATTGGGAATAAGCAATGACATCATCATAAATGGGTCCTTAAAGCATTTCCAAGGAGGATGAGTATAAGGAGAGAGAATAACATGCCACATACTATATGATGTGCTTATGTAACCGAACTTGTTAAAACCGTCAGTTGCATGACCGAGTCTAATATTACGTGGTTCTTGGGAAAACAACAGATGAGTTTTGTCAAACTCTTTCCATGCTTCGGATTCAGTGGGATGTCTTAACACATTTTCCTCATCAAGATGTTTTTCGTTGTGTCACCTCATATCCACACTTATTTTAATCGACATAAATAATCGTTGAAGTCTAGACTTCAATAAAATACCATAAGGTTTTAAGAGGAATGTTCTTATCTTTTCAATTATAAAATTTCAAACTCGAAGTACCACAATGTGGGCACTCTTGTCTATTCTTAAGTTCAGCCCAGTACAACACAAAATCATTTATGCAAGCATGAATCAAAATGTATCCTAATCCCAAACCTTGTAACATGTTTTTAGTATCATAATATGACATATGATGTGTCTCACTAATAGGCGATTGGACATTCTTATCACCTTTTTTACTAGCTATAAACTTCAACGCTCTTTCTCTTACTTAGATGGAGAAATTAGTAAGAAATATTGTACCCTGCCTTTATTTGCTTTAAAAATGTAGAATTACACCAAATTTTGCCTTCAATCAAGCCTTTCCATTCTGAAATCGAGAAAGATCACTCTGAAAGGTAATTCATTCCTTATTATACGATATCTTCACCACTTGTAAAAGACTCTTCAATCATTGAATCATTATTCAACGCTTTTTGTCGCATGCCTCTGTGGTTAATGAGAGAAGCAAAAGATCAAATCCCACCATCCTTGGCTATAGTCGAGGAGTAGAAATCTACCTAATTGTAAGGAGAGAAGTTCCAGTTCTTAAGATTTGGAAATCCTAGTGTTCTATTACACCTGCTTTAAAGAACAGTTCAACTGCCATTGGCCCGCGTTCAGCCTTTACTTTGAATTAGACTTAGTCTTTACCAAGGCTTCTTCCTAAATATCAATTACCAATAGATTTCAGTCTGATGCAAGTCTTGAATAGACAAGAAGAGATGGATAAAGGAAGATTGCATATTTTTATTCAAAGAAATCCCTTTCTTTTGAGTATCTTTAGTAAACCTATATATGGAGACCCTATAAAGCCCATAAACTCATGATTTACACATGAAAATAGGTCATTGTGGACCTTTTCCTCATGGAACGAGAAGACTGATGCCACTATCGCCTCTTGGCTTTGCTTTCATATAATCTATTCGACTAGAAGGAAGAAGCATTTCTGTAGAATGAGTCTATCTCTTCTATTGCTCCTTCCATGTGAGCCTCTTTCATAGGAATTCTCCCCATCAGATTAGGGGTTTCCTATAGGGGTCAGGTGATACGCTCAAATTACGCCTCCCTAAAGAAGTATAAGTGGTCGTATGAAGTAAAGAACTTAACTATTAGGTTGGGGTCGATCCCATGAGGAAAATATTTTAGACTTAACTTCAATGTAAAACAATTACTTCTATTTAGTCAAGTCCTTTCCAAAAATATATAACTAAAAGGGTGGGGGTTTGTGAAACAAAAGTCGTTTAATAACTCTAAGTAAAACAATTAACAAGAGTAAATCTTTAGTGTTTATTAAGTTGTGAGAGAAACTAGGGCATAAGTATTCTCCATAGGTTCATAACGCCAAACACCTCCTAGTATTTTGCATGCAAAGTGATAAGTTAGGTATCTCTAAATCCTTGGTCTGGCATTTAGAGAATATCATTCCGTACCTTGGTCCGACTAAATATGTCTAAGATACTAACCATTACCTTTACTTCATATTAAGCATCATATTCGATATATGAGTTAGTTATTACTTCAAACCAATCGAGACTAGCATATTAGATAGTATCCAACTAAATCTATATTGATAATTCTTTTCGTATTAACTACCTCCTTAGTCTGACAAGTAGCAATAAGGCGAGTTATTATTAAGATAGGTTTACTTTGTTTATCACCCATGGTTACCACAATCCTAGATGTGGATTTAGTTACCCATGCATAGAAGAACCCAATTCATAGTTGATATCATGAACTTACTTTGACAAATTCGAAGAAAATCCAGAAATTCAACTTGAAACAACCAAAAAATCACTTGAAAACCTAAATGAACCTCTACTCATGATGATGAAAGAGGCTAAATGATGTAACGCTCTTTGCATTTTATCAATGTGTTGCCTCATTAAAAGAACAAAGTTAAGTTTGTAATAGCGTCTGATAGGAGGTATGATGATCCTTCAACCTTGGTTAACCATTCATCTAAGAAGTTCCTTCACATGTATTGAGGTATGGTGATCCTTTATCATGTTTTCGTGGTCTTCACTGTTTTCTATATGGATTGTGGCTTAATTATGGGAATTGATCAAAGATGATCAAATCATGGAGAATTGGTAAGTTTTCCCTATTCCTTCTACTTTCGAAAAAATTTGTAGTGAATTGGCCTTGAATGAAATTGTGTGATATGGTCCACTTATGGTGGCGATAATTACATTCTGGTCATCTATATGTGATGTGATCATGGACTTGACGGAAATTGTATCTTGCAAGTGTGGTTATGATGATTACACAATTTGAAGTATTATGCATAGTCTCTAATGCTAGTTCATGATCTAGGTTGTTTGATGATACTTCCTATATATTATTGACAATGTTAGGGTAAGGTATGGTCTACATGTTAATGTTTAAATACTCTTGTGTAGCATGATCCCCACCTATGAACCTCTTAAATACAATGATGAAGGTGTCTTGTCTCCTATGCAATAATGTTGTTGTTTGTGATCTATGCTTCCTATTACTCTATTTGTGAGTTGTTTATGATTTGAGGGACTTGAATGTGCATTGTGACCTTGTAAGGTGGATTCCAAAATATTATGATTGATGTCGTTATATGATCATATTGTCCAATGTACACGCCTCATGCATGCCTATGAGTAGGATAAATTCATGGTAGCCAATTTAATTCTCTTATGCACTTAAGGTGTACTAGTATGTATGTGGATTGTATGTTCATGAAAGTATGATAGTATATCTTAACTAGGATCATGACTTGAATGTTTGTTACTAGTAGAGACAAGGGATGGACCATGGTCTATGCATTGCACTTGTGTGCCTTGAGAGGATGGTCCGAGGTTGATTCTTTTTTACATGAATACTGGAACGTTGAATAAGATATGAAATGTCTTGTATTCATTAGTCATTATTGATATAATGGACGTATGAAGAGGTAAGTTTCTCTATGTTTCTATGTGAAAGGATTGAAACATATAGTTACACCTATGCACTTAATGCATGCCATGAAGTTGAATATGAAAATGTTGTGTATAATAGTTGTCTTTGATTTGTGAAGGTCTTCTCACTTAAATGTTACAAAACATGAAATGAATGAATGAAGCATTCTATGACATTTTAGTAAAAGTTAGGGTTCTTGAAAGGATTTGTCAATTGTAATTAAACAGCGATGATTTATAGGTCTATTTCAAGTGTGAAAGGATTCTCATATGAGACTAGGTTATCAAAAAGACATTTTCAGCTATGACCGAGCACTATGCATATGAGGCGGTTGATTCTACTAAAGACATTTTATCAAGTAATGTTTATAAAGGGCTTCAATAAAGGGAAGTCATATTACACTAAACTGAAGATGAGGGGTTACCATTCCCCAACGGGATGGCCATAGTATCGTAGTCTAGCGAGGTGGCGATAATTACAAGACCAATTGGCAGATAGAGGGTTATCTTATATATACCTCGAAAGTTCAGATTAAAATATGTTCCACCATGGATCTGTAAGTGGATCCACCTAATATGCTATCACTATATTCGTGTATTACCATGGCAAGTAGTATACCCTCTTTAATGTGAGGGGATGACGATTAAATCACTAACTAAAAATTGATGTAGTCGACTTTGACCCCCAAACACGAAACCATGTTGACGGACCACAGTTCCATCGACGGGCCGTGCTAGCAAGTCGTCGATTCCATCATAAATTGGTTTTGAGACTTCATTGTCCATTTGACTAAGTGTCATTTGATGAAGCATTGATTAATCGACAGTTCGTCTCTTGGATCATTGATGGACATTGTCATAATGATAATTTGGGTCAGTTTTTAAGGGTCCTCTCAAACGACCCTTAAGATGGTCCTTGGGGATTCGCACCAGGATGTTTTGACCCTAAACACATTCTTCTACATGTTTAGCACCTTTATACCAATTTTCAGTAAATTCTGACTACTAAAACCCCCAAGAAACATGTCAAGGCACACTAATCTCTATTTCACTAGTCTCTAGACGTCATGGGCGTTTCTTGACGTTATGGCTATAACACCCCCTCAATAGGTTTATTACTATTGTTTTATATCTAAAACATTATTATTAAACATATGATACTATGATCTAGATCACTGAATTGACGCGGTGTTACACTTTAGTGTGATAGAGAGACAATTCTTCTTCTGTTGTGTGTGGATGATATAATAATCACCGGTAGGTCTTCTTAGCTCACTGCAAATACAATCACAGGGCTTGGAGCATAGTTTTCCATGAAGGATATTGGACCATTACATCTCTTTCTATTAGCTGAGGTAAGGTACTTCAAAGATGGTATTCATTTGAATAGAGGAAAGTATGTTGTTGAGGTTCATATTGAAACTGGCATGGCTCTTGCCAAAGCAGTTAGTACCCCATTGGCACAAAAACATAGATTACCATAGGTCACATGAAATTCTATTGATGTATCTACTGTGCAGAGAGATTGTTGGAAAGTTCTTTCAATATCATACTCTACCAAACCGTGAAAAAAAAAAATCACATGCATCAACTTGGTTAGCGGTTTATGAAAAAACTCCAAACAGTGAGCATTTCAGTCAGTGAAAGTAAGCTTAGATATGTGAGGGTACTTCACAACAGTCCTGAGACTTCTTGCACGATCACGTCCAGATTACATGGGTTTCTGATGTTGATTGGAGAAGTTGTGCAACAACAAGAGGTAAAAGTCATGATACACAATTTACTTAGGTGTTAACTACATAACATGCGGGCTCCAAGAGAAACACACAATTTCAAGGTAGTGCTAAGGGAGAATGACAAGGCAATTACTAAGTGCAGCTGAAACTAATCAGATTACTACATCACTTATAGGACATCGGAGTTGAGTTTACTTGAATTACAACTCACAAATTGTTCTGCGAACAAATTTGTCCATTATTAGATGACTCTAAATAAGTCGTAAATGCTATAACAAACACGTAGAAATGGTATCAATCTTGTAGGTGAGGAGGCGTAGTAAGAGGACATCGTGTCTACACACTGTTTTCGATCAAAAGACTAGTTACTAGTTAGCTAATATTTACACCAATACATTGACAAAGGTAGGAGTTCAGAACGTTTTGAAGCAAGCAAGGATTGATGTACCACATTCACTATCTTGATGGATGTTTTATAATTAGCAGTTAGAATAGAAAGTATAATACCTAGTATCATAATCTGACTTAATGTATCTCGTAAATTTGTAGTTTACTAGGATTCTATCTACTTGTAGTGTATGTAATTGGTATAAGTAGCATATACGTATTGTAAATGGAATTCATTTAAAGAAATACTATCCTCCCTTCTATTGATTGTGTGGTTTCTAACAAGGGGACATTAGGCGAACCGCCTAGTAGTTTGGCAAGCTTGACTAGCTAACCAAACAACCCAACATGTCTACTTTCATCTATCTCTCGAATTAAACCCCGCACCCCCAGAAAAAGCCAAATGAATGTCAAATTAGAACAAGACCCATAAAAACCAATAGCCCCAGGACACTAGATTTCTCCATGTTTGCAAACTTTGCCGATTGAACTACTTATGCCCTTAGGGATGATTTTATCTTGCTATCAATTGGAAAATTCATCATTTCGGCACAACTCAGGTTAGGAGGCCCTTCTCACCCCAATATCTACATGACAAACAAGCCTCCCTACAAAATTTAAAACTCCCAAAATAAAAACACACTATACAGGGTTTCACCCATACAAATATTATGATAAGTATGAACAAATACAAACTGGCAGTCAAAACTTCAAATAAATTGCGCTACCGCCCACAAACACCACGACAACAATGAATCATTCGCAAAAGAGGTCAAAATTTCAGTAAAAAAATTTTGGGGTCGGAAAACTAACATTTTATGTGAAAATTAACAACACAACATAGAAATTCAGGGCGCAAAGTATCAACTCCAAACTCAACTCGAACGACTAAATACTAAGACAAAGAGAGAAATATGAAAATTTACCTTGGTTAATAGTTTGATAGGTTAAAAAGTCGAGGAAAATGAAAGGAGTGGATATTCAAACTATTAGCTTTTAAAGAAAACATGGAGAAATCTCAGTGTCCAGGAAACATGATCGGTGAACATGATCGGGATTGCAAACCATATCGGCAATTCTCCAACTAGATTTTACCTTGCCGACCTGAACTTTTCAACACTTTCCTCATTTTAACCTCCACAATCAACTCACCATTATTTTAACATAACAAATTGAAAGCGATAAAACCTTGGGTTGCCTCCTATGAAGCGCCTTAGTTAACTTCATTGAATGACACACATCCTTACTAACTCTCCATTATTTGGGTTGACCCTAGTTTCACTTGGTAACCTCAATTGTTCATTTGGGTGGATATGAGACACTACATGACTCATGAGTGTTTTGATCAGCTAGATGGATCTACAATAAGATCCAATCATCTGATTTAACACTACAATATTCTCGTTCATTTTTTTGAGCTCTCTATCTTTCACAGTGATATTTCAGAGAATGAATGGCAGCGTATCCTCAACCCGTCTATTCTCACTGTCTTTAGACTTCCTTTTATTATGAGGGGGTATGCACCTCCCTTTTCTTTTGCACTAGATTTCTACCTCTCAAATTTTGGTCGCCAAATCGCCTAGTTGAGTAACCAGTGCAGATAACATGATGTTCCTCTAAACTTCTTGGCATGTCTCAACCAAATTTCCACTATTTCTATCGGTCATGTTCAATGTTTCTGCTTTACAAACAAAACCGTAGTACTAGAACAAAAGCTAAAGTGAGGTGAGTAGCACTAGAGCAACAATGCATAAATTTCCTTAGCTAAAAATTCTCAGTCACCCCCTCCTTGGCAGCGGCACATTGGTCAACGTCATTCAAAGAAACTTCATCCATTTCTAAGCTTTCAAAACTGGTTTCGTGAATATAATATTCCAACCACGGGTTGGAGTCTTGTTCCAAGAAAGCGGTTTTGAGAATAAATTGACCAAGTGTAAATTGTCTCATGCTAGTCATAACAAGAATAAATTATCGATTGAAAACATAATAAATCAAAGGGGTTGACACATGTTTAAATAAACAATGGGGGGGGGAGAGAGTTATATACAAAGTAATAACTGAAAATAGAAAAATATAATAGAAACGAATGGGGAGACATGATTCTTGGATGTGATAGGATTATGGGCTTAACTAAATTACCGGGTACATTCTATTAATAGAAAATTTGAAGTAAATTTGTAACTAATCTGGACAATGGGCGGGGGGGGGGGGGGGGGTAAATTCTAACTCAAGCAACTTATCCCGACTAAAGAAAGTTTCCCTCAAACACCGAAATGCCGCATTTATGCCAACCTTTGTTGTAGCCAATTCACTCTCCCGAAGTACCACTCACTGTAGTTAGTCAGGATCACCAATCATCTCAGGGATCCGCCCTTTGGTACATTCCATTGCCGTCTTCCCTTTGCCTTCGGCATTTTCGGTAACCTTGGGCGACATAACACTCTCTCGCGGAATTGCTGAATGCTCCTTTTCACCACCGACTTGATCCTGTCCCATAAGATCTTAGAACTCTAGAAAATTAGGCTATATTAAGGACATTCAGCAACTCGCCTAATTGGTTAGGCGATCCCCCGACCGTCTTTTATTCATTCATTCAATTGCGTTGTTCCATTTTGCTCCATTGTGTCCATGCTTTGTATCCATGTCTAAATACATGAAACACAAGATATTTCATGAGTTATTGAGACAAATTATGCATGTGAGGACACTAAACATATCAAAATATAGCCCTAAATGTGTCCAAATCTTGGACTCATCACCTCTCCCTTTTAAACTACAATTTTTTATGTTTTGTGTTCTCCTACTTCCAAAAAAAACTCAAAATTGTTCTTTTCAATACTCGATTATATTCGAAATCCAACAAAATTTGAGGAACCACATAAAAAGTTGGTGAACAAATTGTAGCAAATCATTCATCAATTCACATTCATATTTTCCTTTGAGAATTTTCATCAAACACATACATCAAAATAATTTACTTCTTTTAGAACAATAATACTCGTTAATTAAGCTATACATTTTATTCATTAAAAAGGATAATTTCCAATGAACTGTCACAACAATTTCTACCTTCATGTTTCTTCGGTCATAAATCACAATCATTCACTCCTTATGAATTCTCGGGGATCTGTTGTGAATGATAATTTGAGATCATTTAAAATTTTCATAAATAATTCATCTCTAATCCGTTGATATGTTTCGCCAAAAATCTTATCATTAGAATTTATATACCGACTTTCTATTGAAGAAGAAAAGAAGAGAACAAACAAAAATGCAATTATCTATAAACTTTGTATCCATAGATCGATTTCCCCAAAACTCTGTATAAGTTCGCGGGAATTTCCATTTATTTTTCTTATTTTGTTTCTTGAATAATTTATTTTGTTTTCATTCGTGACAGAATTTAAATATACACATGTGGATTTTTTTTTCTAGTATATCAAGAGATAAAGATGGGAGGATCAATATAATAACAAACGAAGAGTCTCTGAGTCGGGTAAGATCTTTTCTTTCTTCTTTGTATTTCGCTTTGGTTATTCTTTGAAAGGTCAAATTAAGGATTGTCTTCCTAGTTTTTCGCAAAAACCTGGGCATCACTATCCATTGAATAGAAGTTTTGATGTTAAGTGTATTATTTAAAAAATAAATTTTCATTTTTACTTATAATGTGATAATATAACCATGAAAAAAATTATTTTTAAATATATAAGAAAGTAAAAGTTAAGGGAGAAGATAAAGTGTTAGTGGCTAGAGATTTCAATCAAATGAAACACTAGGGTGAATACATCATGAACATATATTTTCGCGTTCCTTCTTCATTTGCTATAAATTGATCCATATATTTTTTATATTTATTTTGATTATGAATTTTTTTAGTATGAATTTTCTGTTTTGTGTTCATTTTGATCTAAGAAAATATTATGTTACAAGATACACTCTTTGATAAGAAAATAGTGATTGATCATAAAATGACCTTAAATCAAATTAAATATTCTATATGTAATACTTTAGATATATTATCATCTACTAATTTTTTAATCTATAATTTTATATGATATATATGCGGCAAAATAAAGGATACTTTTTTTTTTCGAAATAATTATTGACGTAATATATATTTGTTGATGACATTATACTTATAAAAGTATTGGAATTCACTATATAATTAAACTATTTTTAGTAGAATTACATCTATAATCACAGCCTTTCCCAAATTTAATTGACTATAGTATTTTTGTAAAGATATAATCTCACATTTAAAACAGAAAACTATTCATTATTTCTGACACTCATCTTATTGGTCAATGGCATATTAAATTTTCAAATATTATATCTAAGAGAAGATTGTAACATAATGGGTCCATCGTTAGAGTCATAACCCTCAGGTGAAAGTTATTGCTGACTATTTTTTTTTATATTTATATTATATTTCTACTTTATTGGTTAAGTTTTATTTAACAAACTGAGTAAAGTAAAGAAGAATACTACTTTAAAAATATCACTTTCTTCCCATATTTAAATTTTTTGAATGCATTTTGAATGTTTGAATGGTATGACTTTATTTTTGTTTAGAAAAAAATGCATCTTTACGAAAAACTGTATTAATAATTTAAACGCACATGTCACATATTCTTTCAATTATATCTATTTTCCAACACACCTTAATTTGGTAATATTAATTCGACTTTATAACATTATATGATATGATACACACGTGCAATGCACATGTTGTGATACAACTATTAAACAAAATATGGAAAAGGGCACGTGATTTGAGTATGATATTTCTACTTTGATTATTCATATTTTTCTTTTTCCCTCATATGAAGGCATTTCTTCCTAAATTTCTAAAACAACAGGCATCAACGTAGCCCATTGAATTATTATTTTTGATGTTAAATCGATTATTTCAAAAATAGTTTTTCACTATTCCTTATATTATGATAATATAGTCAAGATACTAATTATTTTTAGTATATATGTAATTAAAAATGAAAGGAGAAAGTAAAGTGTTTGTTGCAGGAGATTTCAATCAAATGGAATATTAGAGTGAATATAGCATGAATATATATTTTTTTCTTCCTTCTTAATTGGTTGTATTGTTTTGTATATTTTTTCTTTTTTATACTTATATTGAGTATTAAATAAGTATGAATTTTCGATTAGTTTTGGTTCATTTTTATTTCAAAAATTGTTATGTCATAAAATACACTCCTTGCTAGATACATGAAAATTTGTACAAGATATATTGCGTATAAATAACAAAATATTAAAATATTTATTGTAACCCTTATTAGTTTCATCCACATACTAAATTTCAAATATGAATATTTAAGAGAAAAAAATATACTTAAATGGTGTTTATCATCTATGTTCATAAACTCAACAGGAAAGACTATTGGTGACACTTTTTGTATTGATATTTTTCTTCCATTTCATTGGTTAGATTTGTTTTAAAAAATTGAGTGAAGTAAAAAATACTAATACTAGAGAAATCACACTTTCTCCCTACATTTAAACTTTCAATGTAGTTTGAAATGTTTTAATTCTATCTTTTCATTTTGTTTTGAAAATATAAGTAAGTCTATGACAATCTGTATTAATCATTAAAAACTGTTGTTCTATAATTTTTAAATTATTTTTTTTACTAAAGAGATTTAATTTTTGTAATATTAATTCCACTTTAAAACATCGTATACTATAAAATAATATACATGTGCAACGCACGTGCGGTTGAACTAATATTTTCTAAATATATAAATTTATATGAAAGCGACGGATCTTAGAATCCGTCAAATTCCGTTGTGAAGCTTTTAAAAGTTACATATTCTAGGGAACAAAATTTCCAACATTCCTAGAAAATCACACTCTCAAGCTCTGAAACTCCAATGAAGTTCTCAAGCTTTGAAGCTCGAGAGCTTCCCCAGTTTCCATGTCGAAGCTCTGAAGTAGTTTGAAGTCTCCATCTCGAGAGGTAAGCACTCAAACACTTATCTCCATTTCAATTTCAATTTTGATTTCAACTCTTCTCCCTAAAAACAAGGAATTTGGGTTAGATTCCAGCCTTAGGATATTTGATTAACTCGACATACCAGTGTTTTTCAGTTACAAATTATGAACCCTAACTAGGAATTGTTTCACTTGGCATCATATAAATTAGAGATTTAGTGTTTGAGTGTTATAAAATATGCGGCAAGCGGATTAAAACTCGGTGAACGCTCCAATTTATTTTGCTTGAAGTAAGATTGGTATTTTCTCAAAATAGGGGTTCTATCTAGCAATTTTAAATGTTCTGAACAATAAAGGTTTTTTTAGAGGTAAAGTTTCTGAAAATAGTGTAGAGGGGTTCAAGCAGCACTTGGAGTTAGTTAAAGTATTTTTACCATTTATGTCCCACTAAATTTTTTTTTGTTCTTACTAAAGGATAACTTTTAATTGTGGACACTCACTACTCTGCCTCTTTCTTTCTATAAAATGCACTCTTTGTGTCCACGACCCAAACGGTCGCGAGTGCACCCACACTCTCTCCTTCTATGTGAGCGACACAACCAATCTAAAACCTTACAACATTTCAATGTTGCATATCAACATAACGTAATGCGAAGACTTAAACGCCTTAATAAAAACCATTTAATAATTCTAAATTCAACATCTATATATCCCTCAAAATCGGAAGTCATCACCAACAAAACATCATGATCAAATTACTAACTAAGAGTATTCGAAAAAGCAAAATAAACAAAAGCTAGTCCATGCCGGAACTTCAAGGCATCAAGACATGAGGAAGAAGATCCAGTCCAAGCTAAAAGCTTAGCTCACCCTGATTCCGGAGTAATGAAGACTGCAGAGTTTCGGTTGAGTCGAGATGCGCACGTTTGCTTGCACTCCACAAATAACAGACGACAAACATACAAGTAGGGGTCAGTACAAACACGGGTACTGAGTAGGTATCACATCGGCCAACTCAAATAGAAGCCATATATCGCAGATAACATCATAAATCACTATATTCTTACAGGCGATAACACAATATAAACATCATGTTATAAGATCACCGACAGATCTATGAGTACTCAAGCCTCCACACCATACCTGTTGGGAAACATGTTCTTTAGATTGAGTATAGTAGCATCTTTCCAGATCATTAGATCTTAATTTCCGTGTGTCGGTACGTGACACTCCGATCCCATCGTTAGTCTTTATTCCGCTCCCCTTGTGCTTGTGTCGGTACGTGACACTCCGATCCCCACTACTATGTGTCGAACGTGAAAACTACTCCGATCCCCTAAATCTAACTACGGCGGTTCGTGACACCCGATCCCCTAATCTACGTGTTAGGTTCGTGACACCCGATCCACTAATCTAACGTGCCGGTTCGGACCCCTCATCACGTAAATCTACGTGTCGGTTCGTGACACCCGATCCCCTAAATCCTACGGTCGTTCTTGACAACGCGTTCCCTAATTCCTACGTTGTCTGTTCGTGATGACCCGCCCCCACTAATCGCATTCTATTAGTAAATCAGCCTTCTTTTATATCAAGGCCTCTCAATCTTATAAAATGCCAAATCAAATCATTTTTAACAAGAGGGATTTAGGTTTTTTTATCAAGATTTGGGATTCAAAAGCTCATCATGCTTGTCTCATCACAATCATATATATATAAAATCACATCATGCATCCACACAATTAAGCATATAGAAGAGTTTACAATACTACCCAACCCCTATCATTCGCTTATTAGACGTTTACCTACGATAGTAATAAAAAGAAACCAAAACCTACCTCCACCGAAGAATTGCGATCAACAAGCTATCTTCCAAGGCTGTATTCTTCCTTCTCTCTCCCTTTATCGATTTCTCTCTCCTCTCTTTGTTCTTTTTCTTTTTCTTATTCCAAACCCTCTTTCTTTTACCCTAGTAATCATATAATTAAGTATAACAGATGGCAACATAACCCACTAATTAACTTTAAGGTTTACCTCTTTTAAAAAACCCGCCAAGGAATTAGAACTTAATTAACATTAACCACCACTTTATATTAAGCAGGAAATAGTCAAAATGGCCCCTTAAATAAATAACCAGATCCGACCCACAGCCTGGGAGTGCGCAACCTGTGACCGGGCCGTCGTGCCTTCGACGGTCCGTCCTGCAGGTCGTCGCAAGGTTCAGAGACTCAATTTCCACCAAAGAGTCTGTGACGGTCCCGTCCTGCCATTCCGTCACGAGTTTCAACAGTCCGATTTTCCATCAGTACCCAATTTCAGAATTTCTAAGTGTTTTTGAAACGCGACCCCCCCTCGACGGTCCGTCGTGCCCATGACGGTCCGTCGTGGGGTTCCGTTGTCTCAGCCAGTTTTCCAGAAATAAATCTGCTGCTCAAAACGACTAACAGGTCGTTACACTGTGTTCTTTCTCACTGCACCATAGATCTCTTTCCAAAAATAATTGTACTGTTGAATATAAATTTTATGTTAATACTTTTTTTTGGTTCGTCTTTTTGTAATCAAATAATGTTAGTGTACATATTTTAATCTAGTGCAGAAATGTGTGTGGTTTGATTTTGGTAATGTTTGATTAAGGACTTTTTTGTAAAACCCTTTTTTTTGTGTGCTAATCTAAAACATCTTTTTGGTTTTGCGATTGATATTATAAAGTTGTTCTTTATGTTTTTCTCACTTGAAATATACTCGAACCGAGAGTTTATTAAAAAAACTTTTCTATCTAAATAATAAATGTTAGATTAGACGTTTAAAAATCATCAAAATTTTATGTTCAAGGAGAGAATGATCATCTTATAAACTATAATGTCTAGGCAAGATGTGTTGCTGAAATAAGTTGTTTGAAGCTACAATAACATAGTAATACAAAGAAATAAATGATTTCTCAAAAAGCTAAAATAAGCCTCAACAATCCGTTAAAATAAGGAACTTCTCGGATAATATAATGTTCCATGATGAAAAAAGCATCAATTAAAGCTGACGACTCCTAGAAGACGATAATATCTGTTGTAGAACTATCTGAAATCAATTTTTGTTACCTGTCATAAAATCAATACTTCATCGCTTTTTCAGTTTAAGTTCATCAGTGTCTTGCGTCTCAGCCATATATTTAGAAGTTGACACTATTTTGTTTTCTCATGGTTCCACAACCTTGGGAGTTCTTTGATTTACTAAACGCGCAATAAATAATATATTCTAACACATTCAAGCTAACTCAACTAAATGAACCTCTACTACTGTTGATGAAAGAGGCTAAATGATGTAAAGCTCTTTGCATTTTATCCATGTGTTGCCTCATTAAGAGAACATGGTGAAGTTTGTAATAGTGTCTGATAGGAGGCCTTTGAATGTTTTGAATTCACTAATTAAACTTGAAAAAGAATATTATATATTAATATTGTTCTATGTTGTTTGTAATATTACAATGTAATATTAAAATGTTGCGGGTATTTGTTGCTATAACCTCATCATTAAGATCTGGCTAATATTAACTCGAAGTAAGTCTTGTTCTTCATTTCTATCTCTTCTTTGCTCAAGATTTAACTCCATGACTAAACAAAACAATTAACAGAACATAATCCGTGTGCTAAACTACAAAACCATCAACACCCGCCGTAAAGCTCCCAGAGCATCCGATCAGACAGTTAGAAGAGAGACACAGCGTCCTCGCAACAAACGTGTGGGCCCTTTTAACCGTACAAACAACACAAGCGTACCCCAACCCTCTAGCGGCAATGTGTCACAAGCTCAAATATCGTATCGAGTTTGTTTCTGTGGGACACTAGTCTCTGGCAACGCTAAGAGATCCCCTCCAGTTGATGATAATGGCGATCAAAGACCGGAAGTCGGCACAGAGTGTGGCCCTCATAAAGCTGAACTTCGTGTGAGACAAGCCCGGCGGAGAAAAACTCAACTCGCATCCCAACCAGAATCCAACCATGGCCTAACCCACACCTAAACTGAAACCAACCCTTGCGATTGAAGCCTACCGTTGTGAAGGTTGAGTTGCCGTCACCTGTATTTGGAGTTTACGAGGAAGCCCCACTCTTGATTCTAAGTCGTTCCGCTCCTTGGCAGGTGCTGCGGGCCCACAATGTTAACCCACTCCCGCGAGGGAATGGGGTTGACCCAAGCATCACCAATGTGGTACCCTGATCGGAAAGTCAGGGACCACCTGCAAATGGCCCCCTCCTGTCCCCAACTGCCCGGCACGAGACCGATTTTATGCCCAAAGCCCAAGGTGGGTATTCGCAGAAGAATAGCAATGGGGGAATCAAGGAATTAGGGGTAAATGTGAGGAGGGGGGAAAAAGGGCCAAAAGAGGGGGATATGTGGGGGGGGGGGGAGAAGGGGGAGGAGGAAGTGAGTGTAAGTAGGGGGGTAAAAGAAATAAAATGGCATTCATAGAAAGGAAGAAGAAGAAAGGACATTTACTTTACTGAATCTAATAAGGATGAAGATTGTTTCCATTATCTTGAGACAATTCGAGTTAGAGGTTTTTTAAAGAGATTAATTGAAGTTTTGAGAACTCATAGTCTGTTGTTGTGAATGTTTTTGACGATTAATTCTTGTTTGAGGATTGTATATCTAAATTTTTACTTGGTCATTGGTTTTATTTTCTAGAATAACGCATTATAGACTTCAATTTTTTTCCATTGATTTTATTTGTTTGAGGAATTGTAGTACTCATAGAGCAAAGTCATGTGTTTGTCTAATAAATTATCTTTTTGAAATAAAGATTTTTGTTTTTGCTAATTTTTTGGGCATAACGGGTGCTACAAGCTTTTAATGTTCAAATTTAAGATATTGTGCTTTCACATGTTATTTGTTAGTTGACTTAAAACATGTATTTTTTTCATATTTTAATCATCTTTATTAGGTATACCTTATAAGAGTAGAGTCGCTGATATGATATGTCGCATATCTAGTGTAGTATTGTTCTTCAATTTCTTCTTTTCCTCTAGTTTTTCTAATTTGTGACAATTTTAGAAGCAAACAACTACTACCAATATGGATGATGTTCACATCATATATAACTTTACTGAAGCCAAACAACTACTACCAATTCCAATTACTTATTTGTAATCTTGAAACCATTTGTTACATGTCATTTCTACCTTTAAATAATCTTCCTAAAACAACATGCGTTATTTATTTCTCATAGGTACATACATTTCTTATGATTGATAGCACATGTGTAGCGAAGCAATTTTCATGTCTTAAAAATGCTTGATTTCATGCATAGAAGTTAAAATGCATAAGAGGCCACATGAGTAATTATAAATTAGAGCAAAAGGTTTTTCAAAATAAACGTGAAATACTGAAAAAATTAGTTCATGCGGAAAAGTCATAATCTCATAGGAACCCTAGATTTACGTCTAAAAATCTTGAAGAGTTACTCGAGAAACGAAATACTTTTGGCATGAGAGAAATGAATACTATCATTGAAGACTTACATACCTTACTGACGAATGTTGAAGTAAATCTTTGAAAATGAACCCTAGTCATTGATTTTTTTTGAATGAAGAAGTTGAGGATGAATGACAGTTTTAATTATGAAAAACTCATTTTCTACATGTATAGGTCCATTTAGAAAACTCCTTAAAGGATTTTCGGACAAAAATACTCTTAAGAAAATAAATAATAAGATCTAGAAGTCAAAATTTTATTCCAGCTGACAGTGAGGTCCGCATTCATTCTCTATCACGGATCGATCGTGAAGATTCTTCCAAGTTAAAGCATCTCTAGTAATCATCAGAATTTATTTTTCAAACTCCTGGTTGATTGCCACGTGGGCGGAGTTTTGGAAATAACCATCTTATCAGTTTGTTAATTTGATAACGAGTTTGTGGGGGTCCACTTAATTTTCAAATTCTAAGAAATATGATCGATTGAAGTTGACTTTTTATAATGCCTCTTTCAAAAATTTTGCCGATAGAAATGTTTTGAACCAGGCTTGGTGTTAGAGCTCCCTAGGACCCTAAATCTCTTCTCATTCCCTTTCTACACTTGTTAAAGGACCTTCAAAGATATGAGCAAATATAACATTACCCTGTTGAAGGGGGTATAATACTGATGTTAATGAATCAACGCGTAAGTAGAGTTGGACCTGTTAACAACCGCTAGTTGTTTATCTAGAATGTCCCCACGAAGAAAAAAAGGAAGCAATGGGTATTTTGGCCTAACTCTATGTATCCAAGATCGAAAGTGACCATAGCTCTTTGTTCAGTGGAGATCATCACCCAGCTATAGCTTTGAGAGAACACTTCAACGGGTAGAGGAGGTCGAGAATTATGGGTAGCGATTTTAATAGAATGACTTAATCTCACTCTCATTAGATATGACAAGTTGGTTTTGCTGGAGGGCCGCGTCTCAATTTTGTGTCATGAATAACATCTATATTGTGGTGGTAGCGCAGATGGAAGGGGCAAACCTGGGTGGGGGTTTATTACCGGTGAATTCCATACAAGAAAGGCAAATGTGAGTCGCATTTAAGAGGTGGGGTAGTACGATGCGGCTCTCGGGATTTGAAAATGGGGTGAACGACTACTCTTGGGCGAAGGTATGGCTGTGCTAGGTGAGCTATGGATCCATAATAGCGGGTATCTGAATTGTGGTGGAGTCATCCATGACTCAATAATTACTGATACTAGAGGTGTGTAGGAATGACGAATTGCAATAATATAGATCACAAGAAATACGTGACTGGAGTGAAGGAAATTCACCAAATATTAGGCTGACCAATATATCATTGGCTTAGTGCTTTAAAATCTAGTGTAGAGAAGTGAATTTTTGAAGTAAACAACATGCAATATTAAAGTTCCACCTTTATACTTGTGATGGTTCATATCCTCACAATGAAAGAGTCAATTGGTAGGTTTTACCTTTAGTTTCTGTAACTATAAAAAGAAGAAATTAAGTATAATTTTGCCATATTGGTCTACATCCTGAAGAATAAATCAAGAACTTGTCATATTTTCAATTTAAAACTAGTTTACCTATGAGGACTCATTATTGTATTTTTCAAAAAACTATTAAACATAAAATGATTATATTAATGTTGACAATCATTTCCTATTCAACAAAATTTTCTCTTTTTTCCAATTTTGAGTATATATATATATATATATATATATATATATATATACTAGTTTCTGAGGACATCGCTCGCACGTGTGTTTCCATGTGAATTTTTATAGTCGTTAGAAGAACTAAAATTTTTATGGACCTATATATTGTAATTATAATGAATAATAAATATAACAATTAAAAAATAAGATAAGACTTCGACAATAAAACTTTCATAGAAAATAATTAAGAAGTCTACGAAGAGAAAAAAAAGACAAAATAACAGAATATTTAAGAAAAAAATACAATATAGTACATTATTCTTATAAGATTGATGTATATATAGGTTTAAAAATAAGTAACAAAATTTATACATAACTCTTTATTTCTTATCGACTCCTTTCAATATCCTATCAAAATTCAAGAGGCTTCATCATCTACTTTTACAATAGAACAAAATATAGTCTAAATATCTTGGTAGGGATTTCATAGATAATGAAGTTTAATTACCTAATAGAATAGAAAGGAATCAAAGATATTTAAGTTTTAGTTTTAAATATTTGAGGTTATGAAAATATGAAAAGATGATGGGTTATGAATATTAGATATAAAAGTTAAATAAATATTTAGAAAATAAAATAATAAATGAAGAATAATGAAAAAATTAAAGTTATCAAACCATTTAGAGAGAACACCTAAGTTCTTATAATGTACTTAAAGGCATTAATGAATTTAAATTTGTTGAAGCTAGAGTCATTCTAATATTATCAATGAAGGAATTATCAATGTACGTCTCCCATTTTGGTTAGGATTGCACCCTTTAATTATTATAGTCGTTTTTTTTTTTTTTTTTTTTTTTTTTATTTATCGTAAAGGATAATACTTTTATCCCACAGCATCACTATCATTCAATAGAGGTTGAAGAAAAAAGTAATACGAGAGAAAAGTAAAGAAATTTAGGAAAATACATTTTATCTCAAAAAAATTATATTATGATATAACGTATAGCTTATAAAAGTGATAACTATAAATAAATTAAAATATTATTAGAATTATTTTCAAAGTTTAAAGTCTTAACATTTTAATTAAATTTAGACTCTATCAACTATTTCACTATTTTATAACATTAATTTTATAGAAAGGTAAACCCGTAATTCAACTTTCAACTTTTTTGTTTCAGTGAGTTTTATATATATATGATATATATATAAATGATATTATATATCTAATATATATATATATATCTATATCTTATGTATAATATCTATATAGGTAGAATATGGTTTAAGTCATCTACACCCTTAAAGTTGTCCGCATAATTCACTTACGACCTTCAAACTAAGATTTTTATCTATTGCACCCCTTTACCCCACCAATTTGAACCATCTGACCATTTTTGCTTACCTTGCCACAATTGTTTGTGTTCAACCCCAACGAGGCCGCGTGAGAGGCTTTAGTTAGGCCTTTTTTTAGGAAAAACTGTTCTGCTAGTTCTTCTTCCTCCCCGTCTTTATCCATCAGTTCACTTCCGTCCACCACACTAGTCATTGCAGCCATTCTACAACATCCATCTTTCCTCATTTTTGCTCCGGATACTTCACTTCTATCTCATCTTGTTTTTTGTTTTCTCCCTGCCTTCTACCGCCATCAATTTTTTTTTGTTTTCTATTACCATGCGTATTAGGAGAGTATGGTGGTACCTTCATTTCATTTGCCTCCATGGCATCCAATCATTAGAGAGCTTTGAAATTTAATTTTTTTTTCTTTTGTTGGTTGTTAATGTATTGTTGTGGTTGTTTAAACTTATGGAGATTTGTTTGAATTTGTTTAGAGGACTTTTCTATTCTTTTTTATTTTTGCTCACATTTTTGTAGGTTTCTTCATCGAAAATATAATCACCTCTGGAACTCAAAGACATTCACTATTCCATCGAAAACATTAATTTTCCGACGAAGTTCATCTTTCGTCAACAATGAAACGAGGAAGACAAGTTAAATTTTATTTTATTTTTTTACATCTATGGGCCAACTCTTCCGTAACCATCAAAAATAGCAATAAATCTTAATCCTTTTGCTTGAACTCTATGATGCCAATGAACTAGAAGAATTAAAAAATCATAGAAAATTTACAGAGAGGGTTGTCCGTGGGTGTTGGTGCACAGTAGAAGGAGAAGTTTTTGGACTCCATGGCATATAAGGGTATGTAAGCATGTATTTATATGATTTCTTGGTTTAATTTTTTTAACTTAAAAATAATTTATTTTTTTTTACTTAAATAATAGATTTTATATTAAATTTTTTGGACTCTTACAAATACCATGGTCCGTCGTTTAAATTCGTCAAATTGCCATTTCATCGCGATGTATTTCACACACAAATTATACTTTTAGCTATTGTAAAAAAATGTTTAATGGTTTCAAATTTTGGAGGGTAAAGGTGTTCATTGGTACAAGCTAGTTGAGTGTCCTAAATGATTTATGCGGACAAAAAACAACAACTTTGAGGGGCTTATAGATGACTTTACGCCATATATATGATAATTATATATATATTGAATATATACTATATAATTCAATATTCTCTCACCTCTCATTCTTGATTTATTTTGATAAATTTTTTTTTCTTTACACCTTCACATGTACATGGCTTCCTCAGATCTTGCAATGAACACTTCGCTTACCTAGTTCTTTATATGTGTCAATATAAGCGAGCTCAATTGGTGTTAATTTTCCATGGACTAAGATACGCTCTACATAATTTTCTATTTAATTTCTTTAACATGCATGAATCGTTTGAGTATTTTTTATATTAGAACTTTTGTGTTGGGTTTGTTTTCGAGATAGCAAATTCTGAAGTATTAGTTCATCAGAAAAATATTATTTAAATTATGATTTTTTCCTTAATATTTTTCTTACGACCTCTTTTTATCATTGAATTTCTAAAACAGTTAGTATTGGGACAGTTGAGAACCAAAGATTTTTATGAAATTTAGTACAATACTTTTTTAATTTCATTATGTAGTGTAAATGATCAATTTAGGAATAGATTTGGAAAAGTGAATCTTTTTTTTCGTCTTTGAAACTTATTACAAAATTAATTTGCATGATTCACAGGCTCTAACCAAACCGAAATTGGTAACAAAAAATTCATACTAGCACCGCTCTATATCAATTCCGCCAAACAAGTAAGAATTCTACACAACTTTATATCATTATTAGTTCATCATATAGGGATGCTTACTTTCCTACATTAACCTTAATTTTCTAGATATTTTTTTTCCATCCGCGTGTATGAATTTTTTTGGCAATTTAATAACATTGATGTTTGCATTTTGGACCTTGTCCATAATTTTCGATTTCTTTTTAACCATTTTAGGAATATTAGATAATTTTCACCTAGTAAGCCAACTATTTAATATGATAGACATTTCACTGAACCTTTGACGACCTATCAACACGAATTTGTTGTAACTTTTCTGGCAAATTAAATATTAAATAAAACTGAGGTGTTCATGTTTTTTCTCTGCTTATTTATTACGAGGACGAGATTATTGGCAGCACACATAAAGTTTTTTCTTTTACATATGGTCCTTTTTGTTTATTATTGAAAGAATTTTGGGTGTTAGAAATTTATTCATTTTTCTGAAACATGATTGCCATAGTGATGATGTTATTTCTAGTGTCTTTATTACCTTGAAAAAAGGAACTTATACGCGTAAAAGAAATAATAAATATTGATATACTTGGAACTTTTAGAAATTCCTACCAGCAATTCTATTCTCTTAAGATTGTTTGTTAATACAAAAACTTTCCTCCGTTACTTAGATTTGTGTAACATGATTTTTTACTTTAGTTCTTAAAATGGGATACATTTATTAGATTTTAAAATAATTTACTATCCATTTTTATTTTCCTTTTTTTTTTAACAAAACTTTAAATATTTCTTATTTGTAGAAATGAGGTTGAAACAATCATGGTACCCCCACACATGGCTATGAGTGAATAGAATTCTATTACTATCAAGCCATGCAAATACTTTTATTTCTTTGTATTGTACCTTCTAAGGGCACCGACCTTTTACACCATTAAACTAAAAAAGGTTAGTACATATTTTCTAAAGACTATTTCGTTGGTAAAAGAGACACTTATCTTGTTAGACATTGAATATTAGGCTTCATGTGTCTTGCTAATCTTATAATGACTATCGGGGACAATAGTATATATAGTATGATAATCTATATATATATATATATAGATATATATATATATATATATATATTATATAAGTACAGACTATAATATAAATAAAATGAAAAATCAGTTCGAAAACAATTTATGGTATATTTGATTGATATTAGCAAATTAATGGGAAAGAGTGGGAAGACGGAATTTTGAAAAAGGTAGACCTTTGAAAAGGTTTTGAAACTGGAACGTCCGCTTCGCTTAATTACCTGCATTTGTCTCTCTAATGGTTAAAATAAAAATAGTAGATTAAATAAGAAACACTCCTATTAATTGTTAAAATTGGTGTAAAGAGGGACCCCCCTCGCGCCGCTGCCGTCGTTGCTCACTCGACTTCGGCTTTGGTAAATGATCGAGAGATTATTTTTTGAAAAAAGTTAGTATTAATTATATCATTAATTAATTAAATTAAATGGCCAATTCAATTAATTAGTTGAAAACATTTGAAATTAACAGAAATGTTTCAGATTAACCCGACCCAACGTGGATCCGCGCGTGACCCGTTTGAATCTAAAAACTTTCCCATTTCATTTAAAGTTCCTGCCATGACTGTTCTGAAATGTTACAACTTTCAGGAATAGTCCTTACCATTTTAAAGGTTGCAAACTTTCCATAATGATCGTGGGGATTCTGAAATGGTTGTAACCTTTAGGAACTTGTTCCTCTTGCTTATATACACCTTTCACTCTTCAGAATTTTTCCTTACGAAATTTCTGATCTCTTCTTCTTCTTCTACACAAAAAATTACTTCGTGTATTTTACTGTTGTTAACTGTTTCGCTGACACTCGAGTTTTTGGTATCTATACTCTGGTGATTGAGATCATTTTACCCTGGAGGTCATATTTCAAATCAAATCTCGGATACTAGAGGGGAATAAGTTCCCTAAGGGAACACTATGAGTTCAGTGGACTTGTTCTTTTTCCTATTAAAAGCTTACAGATTCTGGTACGTGTTTTTACAAATTTTAATTTTTTCATTAATTGATTTATGTTCATCTTTTGTACTAATTCTGAAAACTTTATTTATTTTGTGTTTCTGCAAAATTTTATCATAATCCATAATTGTGTTTTTCTAACACAAATTGACAACAATCTTTAGGAAATTATACATTATTACTAATCTGTCTTCTTGATTTTATACATCTTAAAGTATATAATTATAATTTATTGCTTACTAAGACTGTATCAATTTTTATTTATCATAAATGACAAACAATGGTGTTACCGTTGCTATTGCTGCACCAACCCGAACTGTTGGACCACAAGTAGAGAAACCGGGTAAATTCAGTAGTGTGAATTTCAAAGGATAGAAGCAATGGGTATTTTTCTGGCTTACCACTCTTGGTCTGAAGAAATTTACCAATGAAGAAATGTCAATGCCTGCTGCTGATATGCCAGACACAGGAAAATTCATGATAATTGAAGCATGGAAACGAACAGACTTCCTATGTAAAGGCATATTTTGAGTGCTTTAGAGATGAACTTATATAATGTCTATAGCGCACTAACAACTTCAAAAGAGTCTTGGGGATGCCTGTCGAAGAAATATATGATAAAGATGCATGCTTGAAAGTTTGTGGTCGCAAAAGTTTTTAACTATGAAATGGTACTGTAAAAGTGTTTGGATCACAGTGTGGAACTTCACTTATTCTCCTGATCTATTGCTAATGATATGGTAGTAATAAAGCTTTTTCCAGTGGCTGTAATGCTAGAATTTCCTCCTCATGCACCATTAGAAAAAATTACATAAAGCATAAGATGAAAGAATGAAGCTTACAAGATCTTGTTATTCGGCTCAGGATTTGAAAAATAACACAAATGCCAAAAAAAGTATCGTAAGAGCTTAACAATCATTGGAGTTAATATTTTTGAAAGCCTTCTTCTACAAGACCAAGAGAAAGCAATCTCACGGCACCTGTTAGACAGGGCAAGCTGAAAATTCAAGGCACTTTATGACTGTGCCAAGGCCGATCAAAGGTCGTCTGATTGGCGTTCTCCAATGAAAGGAAAAATACAAAGGCAAAGGCAAAAGTCCCAGCAACTTCAGGGAAAAGATTGAAGATGTAGATGACTGTGGCATTAATCTCGCATTGTCTAGGGAATCCCCCAGGAGTGGTTTCTCCTCGACTCCCAGTTTTCCCACTCGACATTTTGCTTTACAAAAGCCTTTTCAACATCCCTCCTGTGAGTACGATGAATATTTGTCATTGGAAATAAGCGAACACCCAGGATTGCAGACTGGGAAAGTAATGTTTCAATGACATCCTGCAAGGGTGACTTTGCAGCAGTGTTCTACATATCACCCAGTACAATAAATTAGTTTTTGTGCATATTTAAGAACGAGATTTAATGTATTTCCTGTTAGTGATTAAAACTTTAATTAGTAAGAATGAAATTTGACATAGGAAAAATCTACCATCATGAGGTCTTTTCAAAACTCAATTAATGGTTTTGTTGCAAATTATAAAACTCTTCTTCTGTTTAACTTATTGGAGTCAAATGATTTATTTATAGGAATGCCCGTTTTGAGACATGTAAATTACAACTCCGTGCGAAATTTTTTTACCTCTAGAATCTATTTGCCCTGATTTTAAATGCGATAAAATCAAAACGCGACATTGTGTGGAAGTAAGTTTTCTAACATCCTTTGTTAAGTCTGTTGAAAGAATTCAAAATTTAGACTTAATTACACAGAGAATGATGCGATATGAACTCGAAACAGCGCGTTGTGAAAAAAGTATTTTTATTATTTTTATTGACGACTCACAAACACGTCGATGTTTTATGTATATTGCTGAATATAATGAGAAAACATTATGCATTTTAAGCATACAAAAATGAAGTGTAGAGAACCAATTGAATCTAAATATAAAATGATTCAAATTGATAGGGGTGATAATATGAATCTCTTTTGCAAAATATGTTTTTGGGGGGGGAATATGGTATTATTCAGTCAACTATTTGCACCTATCCACCACAGTAAAATGTTTTGGCTGAACCTCAGACAAGAACATAAAGGAAATGATGAATGCCTTGAAGACCAATTCTGGTTCACCGCGAAATCTTTGGTCGGGGGGAAGCCATCCTTATGGATAATAAGATACTCAATAGGATACCTCATCGAAAACAAAATCAATTCCATATGAGATGTGGAAAGGAAGGAAGCCCAACTTGAAATATTTCAAAGTGTTTGGGTGTTTATCCAAGGTAGAGGTTCCTTTACAAAAGAGGTTTAAAATTAGACCAAAACAGTAGACTATGTATTTATTGGATATTCTGTGAACACTAAGGCCTGCCAGTTTTTTGTTCACAAATCTAATAATCCTGAGATTCATGTTAATACGATAATTGAGTCAGATAACACAGATTTTTTTGAAAATTTTTATCCATATAAAACTGATTGTGATTCGACAAGTGAAAGACCTAAATGACCACGAGAAGAATAAACGGAAAATACACTAACTAGTTTGGATCTTAGGTGTAGTACTCGCCAACAGAAACCTGCTTCTTTCGGACAAGATTTTGTGTCACTATTGCTTGAAAATGATACTCAAACATTGAAAAGAGCTTGTCTCATCTGAGTAACTAGGTGGAGAAGCTCTATAGTGAGATCGAATCAAGTTTAAGTACTCACTACTTGGGATTGGCGCGCATCTTTCTCAAGACATAAACCTTTAGATCAAAGTGGCTCTTTAAACGGAAAATGAAACCGGACTTTGGGACTATTGGAGAAATATTAGCTAGAGTAGTAGTCACAAGGGTAAAGACAAAATGACGGGTCTGGGAAGACTTGACATTACTCCTCCGTGGAACAAGGATAACATCAATGTTTGATGTTAAAACAATAGCAGTAGTGCATGATCTTAAAATAACCAAATGGATCGTAAAAAAACATTCTAAATGAAGAAGCGAGGAAGAAATTTAACATGCAACAACCTGAAGTTTATATTCGATTGTGAATCAAATATATGGACTCAAAGGCAAGCACCCAACAATCTATGCTAAATTTGACCAAAAATGTTGGCAAATAGATTCAGATCAAACGAAGTGAATAAATGTTGTACAATTAAAAAAATTATGAATCATGAAGTCTTGTTTGTTTAGATATTGTATGATATGTAATAATGAGTAAAACATGAGATTATAAATGCTACCTAAGCGCTGTGCTAGCAAGTTCCATAAGGACTTAGGAGGTGTATTTGATATTAGGGTCAGTGGATTAGGCAAAACTCCTTAGGGACATAGATATCTCAACCTCATTATATTGAAAAAAAGTATGGGATAAGTTCAGTACTTAAATTATATAGTGTCAAAACTCCAATTGCATTTTAAGTTGAACATTTTAAAAGAATGAAGGGAAAAATTGACTATCAATTGGAAATACCAGAGTATATTGGGAGTAACAGATGATATTATAAATGTACACGACAGATATGCAGTGCTATAGGAAAACTGAGTCAGGCAGTAGCAATTTTCAAATCAACTCATGGATTGGAAATGAAACAGTGTGGAGTCTAATATACACAACATATTCTTTACATTATTAAAACTATCCTACTTGCTTGAAGGAGTACAGTGATGCAAAGTAGATCCGGGTCAAATGAAGTAAAATCCATAAGTGGTTATGGTTCAATTAGTGGAGGAGTAGTTTCTTGGAAATCTTCCAACCACTACATGTATTGATCGCTCCACAATGGAATTCTTAATTCATTGCTTTGGATAAGGCTGGTGAAGAAGCCGAAGAAAATCCAACATTTCATTAGATCAGCATAGACATATTTCCATTTCTGGCCAAACCTGTTGGACCTTATTTTGCAACATTGGAGAGTCAAGCCCAGAATTAGGTAGGGCAGGGCTAGTGTCAGTACAAAGGAAAGTCTCGTATATCGGACGGAGACATAACATCTCGAGATAACTGCTCTTAGTGGACAATTGTATCACAATTCAGTATGTAAAGTAAAGCGATAATGTGTTAGATCCACAAATAGTTAAGGAATAGTGAAGAGAGGTAGTTGAAAGACATCTAAGAGAATGGATTTACCTGACATAGGACAGTCAGTTAGACGGTAACTTATCTAGCAGACTGGAGATTCAAAGAGCTATATGCAAGGAGAAAAATAAAGTTGTAGTGACGGTTCGACATTGTCAATTAACTCAATCCATTCTCATGATGAAGACAATGTTCAGAACAAGTTTAAGGACGTGAAGGCTTTTTAATAGGTAAAAACTTAAATTTTAATGATATGATAGGTTTTTTGTAGATGGACCCCAAGAGTTGTATCTACGAGATGACACGGTTTAGAAAACCTAGGAGTGTGAAGTGGAAAGCGCTTAAAAGCGAATTTGTCAAAATCCTCTTTCTATACATCATGAAAACGAGGTGTTCATGGGGTATGATGAAACGAACAAAACGTAAGAACCATAACAGTGTAAAGGGTTATTGTGTGACTTAGGGTTTCTAGGTATACATTAAGATTATGATTCAAAGAGATATCGCATCGACCAATTGATCGAGTATATTCGGACATATGACCAATAAAGAAAAGTCTAAGGGGAAAACCTCTTATCATATGCAAACTAATCCTGCCTGTAGAGTACCACATTATTGGTGTGCCTTCCTTATGTATAACCATTCCCCATTTTCATGTGGGAAATCTGGGGGTATTGTAGCAAAATGATCGAAAATAGTGGAAAAGAGAGTGAATTTTGAAATTTGAGAACATGCGAAGAGTTGGGAACTTGAAAGTCCCCGCTTTTTTAATGGAAAAGGCATTTGTCACTCATTGGGGTGTAAGAAAATTATAGAGAGTTTAAAATATAGAAACACTCCTCTTAATATTAATTTAAGTTGGGAAAGTGGGACACCGCGGGCACAGTCATCGTGTTGCGCTCTCTCGCTAGGCTTTGGTGGAGAGTAAGCACATGATCAATGAGAAGAGATATTTTTGGACTAAGTTTGTTTTGATTATATATAATTATTTATTTATTTAATTAATTAAATTAAATGACCAATTCAATTAATTAGTTGAAGACATTTAAAATTAATAAAAAAGGTTTTAGATTAACCTGACCCGACTCGGATCCGCGCGTGACCCGTTTGAATTTAAATACTTTCCCATTTTATTTGAAATTCCTACATGACTGTTATTAAAAAGATTGCAAGCGGTCAGGAGCAACCATTACCATTTGAAAGGTTGCTACCAAACTTTCATTAATGGTGTAGTGAGGATCTGAAAGGGTTGCACCTTCGAAAAATTGTTCCTTGCTTACTAAATACCTTAACATATAGAATTTGATTAGGAATTTTCTCATCTCTCTTCTTCTTCTGAAAAACAAAGTACTTTGCGATTTTTGCTGGATAGTTTGTTGACACCAGAGTTTTTGGTATCATACTCTGGTGTTCAGATGATTTTACCCTGGAGGTCATATTCCACATCAAAACCCTAGAACTAGAGGGGGATATTTCCTTAAGGGGACACTGTGAGTTCAGTGGACTTGATATTTTTTCTATTAAAAGTTTACAGATTCTGGTACGTGTTTTTACAGATTTTATTTTTTTCATTGGTTGATTTCTGTTCATCTTTTATACTGATTCTGAAAACTTTAGTACTTCGTGTTTTTGAAAAGTTTTATCGGAATCAGTAATTCTGTTTTTTCAAACATAGATTGTCAACAATATTTCATTATGTACTCAATTAATAGAATGAAGACAAGGCAAGTGATTCATATGGACTTAATGGAAAATATCATGACAAGATACATGGATGGAAAGTTGAAAGGAGACAACGCCAAAATGGAAAATGTGAAACGGTAACATAACTTCTTTTATAATTTTTTCCTTTTATTTAAATATTGAGTTTTACTAATTTTCTAAAGTACACTCACATTTATCTATTTGTAGAACAGTATTCATTATTTAGAATGAAGATTTAGATGGACCTTTGACATGCAGTCTTTTGATGTCATTCTGACATATGAGATTTAGTTATAGAAATATTCGCAATCGAAGAATTAGTTGCACTCAATTTTTCCTTTTCTCTCCTTTAAAAATAAGTATGAAAGCACCATGTTTATAGAATCAAAAATATCCAAACAGTTTTCTTGATTAAATCATTATTTATTTGGTCCAATTGTTATTTTTAAAGTAATTTTATATAGAAAATTAAGGAAATCATCTTCGTTGTTAGTCCACTTCATGAGAGCAAAACGGTATGCGTCGATTCTATTGGAGATGTAAGAAGATATATCTTCAAAGGTTTTGAACAGCCCAGAAACAAATAGTTAATCGAGTCAATGATAAGTAATTACATTACATGAATTTTCATTGCTAGTATACTATCTTGGTCACTTTCTGCAAACCAAATGTACTGAGTTTAGAAAGTTAAGAGTCTGGTCAAGGTATAAAAAGGAAAAAAAAGGCTTTTGGGTAGTATAATAGGTATGTTTTTTAAAATAAGCTTAATGAGTGGCCGCTTCTCTGTTTGAAAAGTATAGACAAGCAACAAAGTCTTCTCTAATATTGATAAAGTAATTTTCTCAAAATTTATGAGTTAACATCAAATTATTAAGACATTCTAAATTGCCTTTTAACAACACATCTAACCAAAATAAAAACTCCAAATATAAGGGATAGGGAAAAGACTTTTTACTACACTGGATTTTGATGTAGGTACTCTGTCTTGAAATATTTCTATAAGAAATTATTCCATATTTGAACAAGGACGATAAATGATAGCTCCAATGTAATGGTAACCCTCAGGTTAAAATATCATGACCCATTAATTATTGTTCATAAACAAATCTTCATCCACAATTTAAGTGGATGATACAAAGGAATCGAAGAAAGAAAAGATGAATCTTCACCTCCAAAGAGGGAACATCTCAGTGAGAAGCACAATAGAAATGATCACAACAACCATAACACGAATGTGACTCAAAGTATTCTTGATGATATTTGGAACAGTCTTATGATCATGGATGACCTACACAATAACCAGGTAACTCATTTTCAAAAAACTACTATTAATTATAGTTATACAAAAATTACACAAATGAAAAAAAATTAGATATTCACAATACACAACTTTTGTGCTAAACGTAAAAGTCTCAACTCATCCTATTTAATGGATTTTCTTATTTGTATTCATGAGTTTTATTTTTCTATCACTTGGTAATTTCTTTTACAAATAAAAGTATATAAGGTTGTTGAAACTTTGATATATTTGACAAAAAAGACTTCCTTTTACAGATTATGGGTTCCATCCCCTAAATGAAGTAGACAAAATAATTGACAAGAATATCGATGAAAAAGAGATTGCTCCATGCACACATAAATATTCTCATTGATGAATAAAATGGTAAAATAGACGACCACAAAGAAAACGTGATTTGAAGATTGCAAAAACAGAATAAAGAAGAGTTGGCTATATGATGTTCACATGAGTACTTGCACATATTTTGTTATTTACTTTTGTTTGTAACCAATGAAAAGTGAATATTTTTCATTAATTTCTAAGTCTAATTTATATCTTATATATTGAACAAATTATTATTTTTATCTTGATATTAAAGACTAGTTTAATGAATGTTTCTGATTTAGTTTCATATAGATATATCAGTTTAACGTATGTGTTTCTATTTATGTATATGTTACTTAGAATTCATATCTTTCTATTTGCGGAAAGTTTTTTTTTTGATGTCTTTATAAAAAACACCAATTTCTCTTCCTAATAAGGAAAAGTAAACATTACACACGAGAGATATTTTGTGCTAATGCATTATGCGTAAGTGAGTCAAGGTTTTTGCTCTCTTTTTTACATTGATTGCAAATGGTATGAAAGTGGGTGTTGATTGTATGTTTTGTGCATTAAATTATATGTAATAATGTGTTGAATGTTTACAGATGATCTATGGGTCATTGAATTCCTTGAAGTGTGTAAAATGTTCCAAATGTCTTTCGAGGTCGAATGTTCCCAAGTGGAGGATATTGTAAGGTCCCACAAAATGAATTAAGGTACCTAGAGCCTCACATGTTCCTAAAAAGTTCAATAAAATTCTAACTAAGTGTTATATAGTATGTATACTCAATTTGATGTTATTTGGAAGTCAAACATCCAAGAACATCCCACACGTTCGAACGTTAGCCATTTTGACATTCTTATATGTTCTAGTGTGCCTTGGTATGTTTTGTGTTGTTTAATACTCAAATTATAGGTAAGGACCTTAACATGTTTATGATCATAATTAGGTTCAAAACGTTCGGGCACGACTCCCTAAGGACAACCCAAAGTGTCTTTTAAGGGGGGACCCAGAGCCACCCCACCCACTCGCTTTTTCTATACCAAACCCACCATTTTTCCCGTCCAACCGGCAGTTACATAGATGGCGACCCCTGCCGTTTACAACCCCACCAGCCCCCCTCCTCTACTGACCCCCTACATTCCACCTCCAAATATCGCTTCAACACCACCCTTCCCCCACCCCGCCTTTAACCTACACCCCTCATATTTTCCCTCACTACCCCATTCACTCACCACCGACCCCTCCACCCCCTTCTCTTCATCACCCCTAACCCCACTCTCCCTGTCCTTTCTTGACATCCTAACCCAGCCATCTGTCTGCCCCTAACACCCTCGCACCACGGCTCCGCACTATACTTTTCCCACTGCAGCCCATGGCCCACACTTTTCCTTTTATAAACCCCGTAACCCTACACGATGCCGAATCCCTCATTCCCACACTTTGCTCCATCTCCATTCATCCACTAACTCTCCTTTGCCTTCCAAAGGCTGCCTAGCAGCTGTGTTCAATCAACGAGCCATGGAATTACGGACCGTTCCTCAATTGACACCCTGTCAATGGGGGTTTAGATCTATTCTTAAACATGTGATCTTAATCCCCCAAAATGGATCTTCGTTCCTAAACAACGGAGCTGCAGGATGAGCCGTCATCCAATCGACGCCAGTTGACTGCTCTTATCGATGTACTTATTTTTCTGTCACGCACACTGTTTCATTAAAGGGGTGAATGGTTAGTTCACCCCATGTCCTAAATAGACCATAGGCAATTAGTTTATCTATTTTTGATATATTAAGTTAGTTAATAAAATCAGAACCCAATTCCCAATTCATTCTTCAAATTTTAGCCGTCACTCTCAAAACAAAACCTCTCTAGAAACCTCCATTGGAGGTGAAGCTCAAGAACATCATCGAGGATTGTATTTCCATGGTTTCTTCATCATGTTTTCGTGTTCTTCACATGTAACGAGGTATGGTGATCCTTCAACCTTAGTTTACCATTCATCTAAGAAGTTCGTTCATATGTAATGAGGTATGGTGATCCTTCATCATGTTTTCGTGGTCTTCACTGTTTTCTATATGAATTTTTTTTTAATTATGGATTGATCAATGATTATCAAAGCATGGCGAATTGGTAAGTTTTCCCTATTCCTTCTACTTTGCAGAAAAATTTATAGTGAATTGGCCTTGAAACGCATTGTGTGGTATGGTCCACTTATGGTGGCGGTGATTACATTCTTGTAATTTCTATAGTAATTTGATCATGGGCTGATGGAATTGTATCTTGCAAGTGGGTTTATGATGATCATACAACTGGAATATATGCCTAGTCTCAAATGCTGTCAGGTCTAGGTTACTTGATGATGCACTCACCTGCTATCCCACATGATTTACAATGTTAGGGTTAGGTATGGTCTGCATGTTTATGTTTGAATACTATTGTGTAGAATGATCCCTACCTATAAACCCCTATATGAATGTGTGGTCTAAGCATGAAAAGGGGTCTTATATACAATGATGAAAGTGTATTTTCTCCTATGCAATAATGTTATTTTTTGTGGTCTATGGTTCCTATTACTCTATTTGTGAGTTGTCTAAGATTTAAGGGACTTGAATGTGCATTGTGACCTTGTAAGGTGGCTTCAAAAATATTATGATTGATGTCGTTATATGATCATGTTGTCCAATATACACACACCTCATGCATCCCTATGATTAGGATAAATTCATGGTAGCTAATAAAAGGATAATTCTCATATGCACCGAAGGTGTACTAGTATGTATGTGAATTATATGTTCATGGAAGTATGATAATATATCATAACGAGGATGACTTGAATGTTGTACTAGTAGAGACAAGAGTATGGGACCTTGTCTATGCATTTTACTTGTGTGCTTTATAGGATAGTTCGTTAGTTTATTCTTTATGTACATGAATCTGAATGTATGATTAAGATGGGAACATGTCGTGTATGCTATGAAGTCAATTATATGATATGATGACGTATGAATATGTTTAGTTTCTATATTTGTTTATATGAAATGATTGCTCATAGAGTTACACCTATGAACTTATGCATGAATGAAGTGAAATATGAACATGTGGGGTCTAATAGTGTCTTTGTGAAAGGTATTCTCACATATATGTACACACACACACATGGAATGAATGAATGAAGCATTGTATGGCATTTTAGTAAAGTAGGGTCTCTTGAAAGGATTGGTCAATTGTACTCTAAAATCGACTATGCTTTATATGTGCTATCTCCATGTGAAAGGATTTCTCACATGAGCTAGGTTTATCAAAGGACTTTCTCATCTTTGACCTAGAACTATGCATATGAGGAGTTAATCTTCTAAAGCCTATTCTTATAATGTAATGTTAATAAAGGCTTTTCAATAAAGGAAAGTCATTTTAGCACTGAGTGAACTTAAATATGTGGGGTTCCCATTCCCAAAGGGATGTCTATTTCACCATGTTAGAAATATGCATAAGAACTTCATCAGTCCAAATTGTCTGTACTATAGGGTAGTTATTTACTGTTTAGTAGTTAAATTCTATATTATCCTTAGTTTTTTAATCTTATCCTTAGGAGTTGGTTTACTTGTAAACTCCAATAAATATCTATGTTATAATGAAGTAAGTAGTTTTGATTTTTCATAAATTTTTTCTTCACTAATATTCCTACTTGTTCAATAACAAAAGAATATTATATTGTTATGTTTTCCTTCTCTGAATACTAAAAATTGGTATCATAGCTATCTTTCTTGAGGAATCCTCGGGTGTTTTGATTGTAATCAATAAGACAAGTTTATCGTTCATGAAAGCAGATCAAGTTTTTCTTTGTAATGGACCACCTATTTTTTAATGGTTGGATAACTACCAGATTTGTGCGGTGTTTAAGGATGGAAACATATCTTGATGAAATGGATATGTGGGAGGCAGTCGAAAGAGGATTATTAAGTTCCGTGGTTACCTAAATCCTACTTGGCCCCCAGTCAAAAAACCATAAAGGACAGGTTAACCAAATAATCAAATGCCAAAGGCCTGTTTATTTTCAGCTGTATCTTCTTCAATCTTCACTCGAATTATGTATCTAAAGTCAGCAAAAGCCATCTAGGATTATCTCAAAGTAGAATACGAAGGGGATAAAAGGATCAGATGTATGCAAGTGCTAAATCTTATTAGAGATTTCGAGATGAAGAAGATTAAAGAAAATGAAACCATCAAAGATTACTCTAAAAGGCTCTTGAACTTAACAAACAGGGTAAGATTTCTTGGTTTCGTTTTTAATGATTCACGTACTGTTAAAAAGATTTTGAAAATTGTGTTAGAAAGATTCGAAGCAACCATAACTACTTTGGAAAATACGAAGGATCTTTCCAAGATCACCCGCAGAGGTATTGAATGCTTTGCACGGACAAGAACAATGAAGAGTCATTAGACAAGAAGGAAATATAGAGGGAGCATTGTTTGCCAAGCCTCAAGATAGAGGCAAAAACAAAAAGAAGAAGAAGAAGAAGAAGAAGAAGAAGAATGGTTAAGGCATTTCAACAAGTACTACCAAAGGAAAAACTGGACACTCAAAGAAAAGTTATCCTCCTTGTAAGCATTGTAACAAGAAAGGTCATCCACCATATAAATGTTGGGAGAAAGGACTGAGGCTAAAGGTAATAAATGCATAAACTGGGCATTGAAGCTGTCATTTGTAAGACAATGGTCAGCAAAACAAGCAAAGACTCAAAATGTTGAGGGCGAGGCGGGAAGATCAATCTTGTGGTACACGTTTTCAAGTAGATCATTTCTAGTGATGTTGGTGGTTGAGGATAGTGGTGCATGCACTATCATCTGACAAATAACATGTCTCTCTTTGGGAATTGAAGCCCACAACCCTTACAAAAAGTCAGAATAGGTTCTAATGGCGGCCATCGTCCTGTAAGAGGGAAAGGAACCATTGCTATTCCAATTAATTCAGTTATCAAAAATTTTTGATGTGATTTATGACCTTACATAGACAAAAGTTGCCTTAGTATTGGTCAATTGATAGAAAGACGGCCTACAATTTAAAATTTTTGAAAGATAATCATTGCTTGATCACAGTGGTTAGATCAAGAAATGTGAATGTAGAATTGGAGGCATCCAAAAGTTTATCGTTAGATCCATTTGAGGAGGAGCATATGGTTTTTCAGCAAAAGATAATGTTGCAGAAGAAAAGATATGACACAAGATGACTCAGACACTATCACTATGAAGGTATTGGTAAATTTAAAAATGAAAAAAAATTTAAAAGTTAAGGGACGTGCTTGTTTTAGAAGTACATCCTCAAATGTCTTGCATGTCAATATGGAAACAAAACAGATTCCATTTTAAAGACAACTGGGGAGCCTCGAACAAGTTATCTCTATTTCATACTTAAATAGAGTAGGAACCACAAAGGAATCATTCCTAAAAGGTTTTAGTCTTTACTATATCATTTTTGTAGATGATCTAAACCGGCATGTGGGGATTTATTTTTTAGGACGTAGTCAGAGGCTTCTAATGTTTTTTAGGAGTTCACAGAAAAAGTAGAAAATGAAAGCCAACTATGTTAAAATCGCGGACATGTATGTGAGGGAAGCACGGATGCATCATCTACTTTACTACTCCATATACGCATAACAAAATGGAGTAAGCGAGAGAAGAAGAAACAGAATAATTTATGGAGAAGGTAGATGCCAGAAGAGCCTGTTGCACGAGAAGAACTTGCCAAGAATTTTGGGCAGAGGCACCACATACATTCAATTTTTCTTCAAAAGAGGCTTCCCACAAGGCACTGAATGACACGAACTCCTATTTTGAAGTTTGGTACTGGATTTAAACATCATTAAATGTTCGTAAAGTGTGTGGTTGTCTGAATTTTCCTCAAAGTGCTTAAGGTTTTTAACGAGATAAACTAGATAAAAAATAATACAGGGCCTTTTTATTGGATAAGTTTAGTTTCACAGGCAAATCAGTCTTCCAACCAAAAATTGAAAATAAATATTTAGTAAAGATGTGAATTTATCGAAAATGAAGGAGTGGTGGTGTGTTGGGAAAGAATCGAAGAAATTTGTTGTTCACACTTCTGAAAAAATCAAAAAAAGTTTTTGAGAAGAAAGATCACTCTCCGACAGGTATATATGAGGGACATTTACCAATCAATGGTACTCGAATACCTCAGCGAATATATCAGAAGATGCAATGTAGGGTATCTGAACCTTGCTGGGTACAATGTAAGCCAAAAAATGATGTGGAAAAAAATTGGTTGCTTCAATGAAGAAGATTGTTTATGATTGAGAAAAAATGAATGGGAGCTTGTGATCAACCTGAAATAGAAGTGATAGAAAGTATGCGTTGAAAGGGTTCTTTAGAACAAAGATAAATGTTGATGTCCAGTGAATACGCATAAAGTACGACTTGTTAGTAAGGGAGAGCTCAAATTTTTGTGGGGATATTTAATACATTGCACCACTATCTAGGTTGAAACGATCAGGTTACGTCCTTTCTATTGCTGCACAGTTGGGTTGGAAAGTGTATCAGAGGGAAGTCAAATCAGCATTTTCTTAATGGCTTCTACATGAAGAAATTTATGTTGAGCACTGAAGGTTTTGTGAAGAAAGAAATGAGGGACAAAGTTTTATTAGGTTAAGAAAGGCACTTTATGGACTTAAACAGGAACCAAGGTCATGGTATGGTGCGAATAGATGGCCATTATTTTACTTGCTTAGGCTTTGAAATAGTTCTATCAGAATATACTCTTTGTGTAGACATCATGGCATGATATACCTTGTTTGTATCTTATAGGTTGAATGATGTACTAATTACAGGAAGAAATACAAGGCAGATCGAGGGATTTCAGAAGAAATCTGCAAGCCTGTGAGATAACTGATCTTGGTCTAAATGTCTTATTTTTTATTGGTATGAAAATGTGAAGAGGGAGAACAAGATGAAGTGTTCATTTGATTAGACGAAATGATGCTTAGGGAAATTCTCAAGAAAATGCAACATGAAGTGATTGAAGCGGATAGGATACTCCTATGAACACAAAGGAGAAGGAAAGAAGAAGAAACTAAGCAGAATTGACGGAGCAGAGGAGAGACAGGAAAGTGGAGGAAAGAGAAGGGGGAAGAAGGAAAGAAAAACGTTACTGAGAGGCTAGTCGGTTGTTTGATGCATCTCACAGCTAAAAAAGACATGATAGTTGTATGCTATAAGCATTCTATCGAGAAGTATCCCATTTTAGTCACTTTCCTCGGCGGTTCAGCATTGTGTAGTGAGGTGCCATCTATAAAGCAGCAAAATTAGTTTTAGATACATTAAAAGGAACATCAATTAAGGTGTCAAGATAAAAAAAAATTAGATCTGAAACTACTGGTATTCTCATAGTGTTGGGCTGGATTCCGCCATTATGACATGAAGGGAAAATCCGAGATATTGTTTCAGTATTGGTTCAGGAATGTCTTCGTGGTGCTCAAAGAAGTAGGAACATGGGTTCAATCCACTTTGCAGAGGGAAACGTGTGGCTTCACTAGCAAGAGTGAATCATGCATGGGTTAGATTTTTTTGGTAATCTGCATATGAATCAGACAATGGGACTTGAATTATTGTGGATAATCAATCTGCATACAATTTCTCATAATCCTGTACTTCATGGGAAACAAACACCTTCAACATCAAGATTTTCTCTCGAGGGAAGTAAACATAATGGTGACATGATTCTCCTCTATTGCATAAGTGAAGAGCAGCTGGATGATATCTTTACCAAACCATTATCACGCAATAAATTTCAAATTCTCAGGAAAAAAACTTTGAGTTTGCAGCTCTTAAAGCAAGGAGGAGTTTTAGAAATATGCATAAGAACTGCATCAGTCCAAATTGTCTGTGTTGTAGGGTAGTTATTTACTAGGGTAGTTATTTACTGTTTATTAGTTAAATTCTATCTTATCCTTATCGTTGTCCTTATCCTTAGTTTTTAATCTTATCTTTAGGAGTTGGTTTACTTGTAAACTCCTATAAATATCTGTGTTATAATGAAGTAAGTAGTTTTGCTTTTCATAAATTTTTTCTTCACTAGTATTCCTACTTGTTCAATAAAGAAAGAAGATTATATTGTTATGTTTTTCCTTCCCTGAAAACTAACACACCATAGTCCTCGTGAGGTGGATAACTACAATGGCCAATTGGTATAAAGAGGGTTTTTATATATACCTCGAATTTCTATAAACTATGGTCCCCCATAGGACCTAGCAAGTGGATCCACCTAATATGTTATCACTATATTCGTGTCTTACCTTGGCAAGTAATATACCCTCTTTAGTGTGAGAGGATGATGATTAAATAACTAACTAAAAATAGAGGTAGTCAACTTGACCCCCAAACGACGAAACCACGTCGACGACCCATGCTAGAAAGTCGTCGATTCCATCATAGATTGGTTTACGGAATTCATGGTCCATTTGGACAAGTGCCAGTCGACGGAGGCGTTGATTAATCGACGGCTCATCACTTGGCTTATCGATGGACACTGTCCAAAATGATAGTTTGGGTTAGTTTTGAAGGGTCCTCTCCAAGGACCCTTAAGGCAGTCCTTGGTGATTTGTACTGGGATGTTTCGATCCTAAACACACTCTTCTACATGTTTAACACCTTTATACGAATTTTCATTAAATTCTGACTCCTTAAACCCCATGAAACATTCCAAGGCACAATAACTTATATTTCAAGAGTCACCGGATGTCATGGGCGTTTCTTGATGTTATGGCTCTAACACCCTCTCAATAGGTTTATTTCAGTTCATTTAAGTCTAAAGAATCATTATTAAACATATGAGACTATAATCTAGATCATCGAATTGACGTAGTGTTACACTTTAGTGTGATAGAGAGGTAATTCTTCTTTTTTTGTATGTGGATGATATAATAATCACTGGTAGGTCTTCTGAGATCATTGAAAATACAATCAAAGGGCTTGGAACATAGTTTTCCATGAAGGATCTTGGACCATTACATATATTCCTATGATTTGAGGTAAGGTACTTCAAAGATGGTATTCATTTGTATAGAGGAAAGTATGTTGTTGAGGTTCTTAATGAGACTGACATGGCTCTTGTCATAGCAGTTAGTACCCCATTGGCACAACAACATAGATTACCGCAGGTCATAGGAAATTCTATTGATGTCTCTACATGTAGAAGCATTGTTGGAGGTCTCCAATATCATACTCTAACCTAGACCTGACAAAGCACATGCAATAAACTTTGTTAGAAGGTTTATGCAAACTCCAAACAGTGAGCATTTCAGGTCGTGAAAAGAATTCTTAGATATGTGAAGGGTACTTCACAAAAGGTCCTGAGACTTGTTGCACGATCACGTCTCAGATTATATGGTTTTTTCAGATGCTTATTAGAGAGGTTGTGCAACAACAAGATGGTAAACAACATGATACACAATTTAATTAGGTGTGAACTACATATCTTGGGCCTCCAAGAAGCAACACATAGTGTCAAGGTCTAGTGCTAAGGCAGAATACAGGGCACTTGCCTCTAGTGCAGCTGATATAACCTAGATCACCTACATCCTAAGAGACATTGGAGTTTACTTGAAGACAACTCCTACATTGTTCTGCGACAACCACAATGCGTTATAGATGACTTTAAATCCAGTGTTACATGCTAGAATTAAACACGTAGAAATGGATTAACGATTTATGCCCTTAAGGATGAATTTATCTTTTCTATCATTGGGAAAATTACATCATACGACACAACTACAGGTTACACACGCTTCACTCAGTTATACGACATGACGAACAAGCATATCCCTACAAAATTTAACAGAAATTAAAACATGACAATGTAGGGTTTCAAACATTACAAATATTATGATCGGCAATCAAACATTCAAAAAAATTCAGAGAGGCCAAACACACGACAACACGATGCAATCATTTGCAAAAGAGTTCAAAATTCACAAAAAACTAAGATTTTATGTTTAATACACAACACAAAATTCTAGGGCGCAAAGTATCAACTCCAAACTCAACTTCGATGACTAAAATGATAACAGAAAGAGAGAAATATGGAAAATACTACTTGGTTAATAGTTTGAGTGGTTATAATCGATGAAAAATTAAAGGAGTGGATGTTTAAACTATTTGCTTTTAAAGAAAACCATCTAGTTTTTTTCCCATTAGGCGACATAAGTATTGATTGGTGATACGCCGATTAATCAATAAACTCACCGATTTTTACAGGAACGATGGACATGATCGGGTTCGCTAACCATATATGAATTCTTCAACTCGATTTTATCTCGCCGACCTACACTTTTCAACACTTTCCTCATTTAACCTCTACAATCAAATCACCATTTATTTTAACATAAAAATTGAAAGCAATAAAACCTTGGGTTGCTTCCTAAGAAGAGCCATACTTAACCTCATTAAACGACACATGTCTTTACTAACTCACCATTATTTGGGTTGAACCTAGTGTCACTAGGTAACCTCAATTGTTCATTTGGGTGTAGATGAGGCACTACATGACTCATGGGTGTTTTGATCAGCTATATGGATCTACAATAAGATCCAATCATCTAATTTAACACTACAATATTCTTGTTCATTTCTTCGAGCTCTCTATCTTTCTCAGTAAGCTTTTGGAGAATGAATGAAAGCGTCTTAACCCGTCTATTCTCGCTGTCTTTAGACTTTCTTTTCCCTTGAGTGGGGTATGTACCTCCCTTTTCTTTTGCACTAGATTTCTACCTTTAAAATTTTGGTTGCGAACTCGTCTAGTTGAGTTATCAATGCAGTTAACATGATGTCCCTCTCAACTTCTTGGCATATCTCAACAAAATTTCCACTATTTCTATCGGCCATGTTGAAAGTATCTGCTTTACAAACAGTAGCACGAAGAAAAGCAAAGCTAAAAGTGAGGTGAAGCACTAGAGCTAACAAATGCAAAAATTCTGCTTAACTAAAAATTCTCAAGTCACACCACTCCTTTGAAGCGACACCATTTTGATCAATGTCATCAAAGAAACATCATCCATTTCTAAGCTTAAAAATTGTTAGTGAATATAATATCCCAACCACGGGTTAGAGTCTTGTCCCAAGGAATCAGTTTTGAGAATAAATCTTCCAAGTGTAAATTGTCTCTTGTTAGTCATAGCTAGAATAAATTATCAATTGAAAACAAAATAAATCAAAGGGGTTAACACAAGTTTCAATTAACAATGGGGGAAGGGTTATATACAAAGTAACAACTAAAAATAGAAAAATATAACAAAAATGAATAGGGAGACAAGATTCTTGCAAGTGATAGGATTATGGGCTTCACTAAACTACCGGATACAGACTATTATTAGAAAATTTGATGTAAATTAGTAACTAATCTAGAATTTAGGGGGGGGGGGTAAATTCTAACTCAAACAACTTAGGCCGACTCAAGTAAGTTTCCCTCAAACACTGAAATGCCGCATTTATGCCCAACCTTCGTTAAATCCTATTCACTCTCTCGAAATGAAAGTGTGGGAGAGGGGTTAGAATTCAATCTCTCTATCTGAACCTAAGAAAACCCAATAACCACCGGCTATCGATTCAGTAGTTTTATTCTTAAGATCTTTCTCTCGAGCAAGCCACATACACGAAGATGAAATCATATTTGCAACTATAATTTCATTAAGTTCAACCATAACTATTGAACTTAATCACATTTAAACAAAAAATTAACTACTAAATAAAAAGACCCAGATTTAAATTACACTCATATTCACATAATCAAACCCCAAGAAATTGGGTTTTACCTACGCAAAGTAAAGAGATAGACATCGATACAGAAAGGTGTTTCCATCAAATGGGTATTGATAGAAAATATCTTTATACAAGCTAAGGATGAAGATTCTCAAAACCCACTTCCAATATCTTGAAGTTGGGAACCGTCAAATCTTCAAGGTTCAGTAAGAAAGTTTCTCTAAAGCACTCAAAACTAAAAATAGAAGAAAAATCTGACAATACTGTTCAAAACAAAAAATTCCAATCTAAGAATAAAATTATTAAAGAGTATTTATGGTTTTCAATAATTTATGCCGCAAAGTACCACTCGCTGTAGTTAGTCAGGATCACCAATCATCTCAGTGTTTCTCCCTTTGGTACATTCCATTGCCGTCTTGCCTTTGCCTTTGGAATTTTCGGGAACCTTGGGCGATATAGTACTCTCTCGCGGAATTGGTGAGTGCTCCTTTTCACCTACGATTTGATCCTATCCCATCAGATCTTAGAACTATTAAAAATTAGGCTACATTTAGGCCATTCAACAACTCACCTAATGGGTTAGGCGATCCCCCGACAGTCTTTTATTCATTCATTAAATTGTATTGTTCGTTTTTGCTCTATTGTATCCATGCTTTTTATCCAAGTCTAAATACCTGAAACTCAAGGTATTTCATCAGCTGTTGAGACAAATTATGCATGTGAGGACACTAAAGATATCAAAATATAGCCCTAAATGTGTCCAAATCGTGGACTCATCACCACTATCTTTTAAACTACAATTTTTTATATTTTGTATTCTCCTACTTCAAAAAAAAAAACTCAAAACTATTCTTTGCTCCGCCTCGAGCTACCCCCGATACAAGAAAACAGAACTTAGAACCACAAGTGATCCCAAGCTAACCCTGTTGGCATGATCATTAGCATACTAAAGATAATAAATTGATGTGGAAGCTAAATCATAAATAAATTTGAAAAGATGGGGAATGCCCATATTCTATAACTGACTTATTTGAAAAATGAGTTTATTACAAAGGAAATATCAACTAAATACTAAGCTGAATCAAACTATGTCTGAAATAAGTCTCTAAACTAGACTAGAAATATAGGGACAAGCCCCAACTAAATCTAGCAAAAACTGAAACTAAATGTCTAAAGAATGAAATGACACTCATGACTGTTGTCCTCGGAGAATGAGGACTGACCACTGAATCTGCTGAACTGGAGATCAGAAATTGATCTATGCGTGATCTAGATGCTGAGAACCGGAACCTACACCACGAGAGGATGTAGCGTACATATGCGTCAGTACTTGAAAGGTACTGAGCATGTAGGATAGAGTAAAGCTGAAATAAAACATAACTGAACAAGCATAAAAGCAAGTATAATAATCTTACTTGATAAACTGAATTCTGAGCTAATTGGATGCATTGACCAATTTATAACATGCTGAAACTTAATACTGAATATACTGATAAATGGTCAATGCTGAGAGTCTGACCTATCTGTGGGAGCTACTAATAATCGATAATAAAACCACATGAACTAAATATAGAGTCCGATGTATACGCCCCATCGAGAGGACATACAACCTAGTTGGCTAGTACTTCTGGACTATTGGGTACGCTAAACCCTAGTCCAACTCGGTATTATGCAACTCCCAATAAATTCTATAAATTAACTGATTATGTCTGAGTTTCTGTAAATACCAGATAGCTCGAAACTAAACATGCAAACTGAGAATGTAACATTTAATCTGACAATGATGCATTAAAATTGAAGCATGTATATCTACATAACTGAAATATCTGACCTAGCATGTGTAATTCAGGAACTAAAGAAATACAAGGCTAGGTATCTGAAATTCATGCAATAATATGAGTTATAACATGATAATCTGATTTGGAATATATATTTAACTAAATCATGAAGTTCTATAAAGGTTCTAGAAACCCTAGGTTTAAATATGATAACAGAATCAAGAATCTGAGTGAAAACTAGGGACCCAATGGGTGAAAGGAACCCACTAGTGAAATCCCACATAGCTGGTGATGAAATTCACGAAGAAACACTTAGATTTTGTGGCTGGAACTGCTGGAGCTTGTGGCTTTCTTGAACTAGGGTTCTTGAGCTTTTCTCCTCTCTTGCTTTTAATATTATAACTTATTATTTAATGATTTAACTTACATATATTTTAATTATGTTTCTAGGCTTAAACTGACTAAAGTATGATAATTTAGGGTCAAAACGACGTATATTAGTGTTTAAACGGAATGTGAAAGTTCTAAAATACCCCTGAGAAAGTTTTTGTCGAACAAATCGATGGCCATGAAACACGGTTCCTCGATTGATCAACGCCTCGTCGCTTGGTCAATCGGTTGGGCCTTTTCGACAATCCTTTACTAAAATAGGGATAACGTTTTATTAGGAAGTGTGATTTTAGAAATGTCGGTGGCTATGGAAATATAATTCAAATATCTATCTGTGGATAGGTCATAGGATACCTAATTCATTTTGTGCTAATAGTTATGACTATTTGAAGTTGACCCAATCACATATCCCCCTTAACTGTCTGCTAATTCCCACTTACAGTCAGACCTATGGACCGTAGGTCCACCTACGGACCATGCTGGTCATCCGTGGCTCTTGTCAGAGAGTTGGTAAAGGGGGTCTCGATCGACGATCATGGAATATGGACCATAATCTGACCTACGGACCGTAAGTCCGTCCGTCGACCAACACTTAACTAATTTCCTTCAGCTTAGATTTTTGGGAGTTTCTGATCCCATCGATAGTTGTGCAGGATGGATCGTTGGTCAGGCTACGGTCCGTCAATAGTGTCGTCTCTTGCACCTGCAGATTTTAAGAAAAACTAATTTTTTTTGTCTGTTTTAGTTTTTGTGTGTTACATTATCTCCCACTTGGGAAGATTCATCCTCGAATGAAGACTAATCTAGCTAAAATAGAGGGAGAGAGCTGCAAACCCCACTACTCAACACTGAGAACTTAGTTTCTAACTTAATTGAGTTCCGAGTACATGAAAATACGCTGAAAATGCAAGTACAAACTTAGTGAACATGATTCTAAGACTTAATTCACGCATGAATGACTGGAAAACTAAAGAGGAGCTATTACCTCAAGCTGGAGTGAGATCAGAAGGAATGAGGCGAGGATAGTTGGGTTTCATGGCTGCTTCTGCTTCCCAAGTAGCTCCCTCTACGACTGACTCCTCCACAGAACCTTGATTGAAGCGACTTCTTTGTTCCTCAACCTTTTAACCTGACGTTCAAGAACCTCAACTGGTATATCCTCATAAGAACGATTATCTTTCACCGCCACCCTCTCTAATGGAACTATAGACACTGGGTTACCAACACACTTCTTCAAGAGTCAGATGTGGAAGAGCGAAACACTGTTGCTAATTTTCTTGGCAACTCTTACTCATATTCCACGTTGCCAACCCTTTTCAAGATCATGTAAGGGCTTACACATCTAGCACTGAGCTTCCTTTTCTTTCAAAATCTCATGACCCCTTTCATATGTGAGACTTTCAGAAAAACCTAATCATAAGCTTTGAACTCTAGTTCTCTTCTCCTTACATCTGCATAAGATTTCTGATGACTTTGGATTGTTTTAGGTCTATCTCAAATGAGTTACTCTTTCTCCATAGCATAAAGGACTGAATCTGGCCCTATCAAAGCTGCTTTACCTACTTAAAACCAACCAACAGGAGATCTACATCTACGCCCATATAAAGCCTCATAAGTTGCCATCTGAATGCTATAATGGTAGCTATTATTGTAGGCAAACTGAAAAAGAGGAAGGTGATCATCCCAACTATCCTTGAAATCGATCAAACAATCTCTCAACATATCCTCTAAGGTATGAATGGTACGCTCTAACATCCCATCTGTCTGTGGATGAAATGCTGTAATAAGGTTAACTTGAGTACCAAAACATTTCTGAAATGACTTCCAAAAATGAGAGTTAAACTAAGGACCTCTATATGAGATGATAAACAAAGCAAATCCATGCAACCTCACAATTTCATTGATTAAATCTTGGCATATTCCTCCGCCGAATCTGTTGTCTTGACCGCTAAAAAATGAGAAGACTTAGTCATCCTATCAACTATCACCCAAATGGAGTCATGCTGTCTGTGAGTACGTGGTAACCCTGTGATGAAATCTATATTGATCACTTTCTACTTTCAAGTAGGAATGTCGATTTCTTGAGTCATACCTCCTGGTTTTTGATGTTCTACCTTGACTTACTGGCAATTGGGCACTTACTCTCAAAGTCTGTTATTTCCCTCTTCATGCCATTCCACCAATAGACATCCCGCAGATCGCGGTACATCTTTGTGGCACCAGATGAATAGAATGCCTGGAGTTATGGGCTTCTGCAAGAATATGCTGGCTCAGCTCGCCCACATCAGGAACACACAATCTACCTTGGTAGCGAAGTACACCATCTCCCCCCTTCGGAGAAAACCTCCACTCTCTTATTGTTGACTTCATTCTTAAGTTCAAGAAAAATTGGATCACTATCTTTCTTTTCCTTAACCTCCACTACCAAAGAAGATTCTACCCCATTATGAACATTTACACCATTGTCTGATATGCTCATAAGGCAAAATCCTAAGCGAGCAAGCCTGTAAACATCCTTCACTAGCTCTTTCCTTTCTTCCTCAATATGGGATACACTGCCCAAATATAATCTTCTGAGGGCATCTGGTTACTACATTTGCCTTACCTGGATGATAATGCACACTCATATAATAATCCATAAGGAACTCTAGACATCTCCTCTGGTGAAGATTCAACTTTTTTTGGGTGAACACATACTGAAGTCTCTTATGATCGGTGAACACATCTACATAAACACCATACAAGTAGTGTCTCCATATCTTGAGTGCAAGTACCACCGCTGCAAGCTCAAGGTCATGAGTTGGATAGTTCTTCTCATACATCTTAACCTATCTAGAAGCATAAGCTACAACCTTATCTCGTTGCATCGACACACAATCAAGGCCAACTCTAGATGCATCACAATAGATCACATAACCATTTGAACCCTCTAGTAGAGCCAAGATAGGAGTTGTAGTCAATCTAGTTTTCAATTCTTCAATGATTTTCTCACAATCATCTGTCCATTGGAACTTGACCATCTTCTGAGTCAACCTAGTCAATGGTGAGGCTATGGATGAAAATCCTTCCACGAACCTTCTGTAATAACCCGCTAGTCAATGGTGAGTCAACCTAGTCAATGGTGGGTTTGGGCCACTGTTTCACTGCTTTTATCTTCTGTGAATCAACTTAGATCCCTTTGCTATATACAATGTGACCAACAAAAGCAACAGATTGCAACCAGAACTCACATTTGCTAAACTTAGCGAATAATTGGTGATCCTTGAGAGTCTATTAAACAACTCTCAAAAGACTTGAATGTTCTACCTTACTCCTAGAGTAAATAAGGATATCATCAATAAAGACGATAACGAACAAGACCAAGTAGTGTTTGAACACTCTGTTCATCAAATAAATGAAAGTTACAGGATTATTGGTTTGTCCAAACGACATGACTACAAATTCATAATGACCATACCGAGTTCTGAAGGCTATTTTTGGAATGTCACTATCTCTGACTCTAAATTGATGATAACTCGATCTAAGGTCTATCTTTGAGAAATGACTAGCACCGTTAAGTTGGTAAAACAATTCATCAATCCTAGGGATGGGATACTTATTCTTGATTGTGACCTTGTTCGACTGTCTATAGTCAATGCACATTCTCAGAGTATCATCTTTCTTCTTTAAGAACAACACTGGTGCACCCCATGATGAAATACTAGGCCTGATGAAGCCCTTATGTAGAAGGTCTTTCAACTGCTCTTTCAATTACTTAAGCTCTGCTAGAGCCATCCTGTATGGATAAATAGAAATAGGCTGGGTATTTTGAAGGAGATTTAGTCCAAAGTCAATTTCCATTTCGGGAGGGACTACGAGAAAATCTTCTGAAAACACTTTTGGAACCTCACGAACTACTGAAACTGACTCAAGAGTCTGGATTTCAAGGCTAGAATCCTTAACTTGAACTAGATGATAGAGATAACCCTTAGAGATCATCTTTCTGGCCTTAAGGTAAGATATAAATCAACCCATAGGCGCTAAGCTACTAGTCTTCCATTCTAATATTGGTTCATCTGGAAACAAAAAAATGAACAATCCTAGTTCTATAATCGATTGAGGCATAACATGAATGTAACTAATCCATGACTACAATGACATCAAATTCTACCATTTGTAACTCTACTAGATCTGATGAGGTGAATTTCAGAGATACTATGATAGGGTAATTTTTGTGTACCCGTCTAGCTATAACTGGGTCACCGACTAGAGTAGAGACTGAGAAATTTTTTGAGAGAGTTTCTGGACTAACACTGAATTCAATTGCTATACTGAGTTATAAAAGACAAATTCATGTGTGTTGTCTTTCAACTGAGTGAACCATATGTTACTCACATATTTGAGTTTGTAGGATGCCAATCTCACCTATCACTACCAGTTACTAACATCACACCAAATATTTTCTTGACCTTATCAATGAGCTTCTGTGGGTCCTTACCAACTTGCGACCCTAAAAACTTAGGTGGATTCAAACTAATAAAATCACAAACTCTGGCTGGCACTAATCAGTCATTTCTATTAGTAGGAACTAGAACGTGTTGATTGTTCTGGTTGGTCATACTTTGAACCAAAAGATGATTTGGCATTCTAAAACTATGCATTTGAACTTTCTTTTCTGGTACTAGAGGAACTTCTTAGCATTGCGTGCATTAGCATTCCATGCCAAAGCTCTACAAGAAGGAATAATCATAAGCTTACAACTTCAAGTTAGAGTGGAATTTGATCATACCTTAATGCACGATAAGAGTAACAAGAAAGTGATGCTTTTTCCTAAAACACTTCATAGCCTCCCTCTCATTAGCTGTGGTTCACTTCACAACTATTAAAAGGACTCTACTTAGGGTGGCTTTTTCAAAAATCCTAGGACTCTTGAACGTAGTGCTCAGATACCCTTCTGGCATGATCATGAGCATACTAAAGATAATAAACTGATGCGGAATCATAAATAAATCTGAAAAGATGGGGAATGCCCATATTCTATAACGGAGATATTTGAAAACAACAAGTTTAATACAAAGGAAATATTAAGTAATACTAAACTTAATCTAACTATGTCTGAAATAAGCCTCTAACCTAGACTAGAAATACAGGGACAAGCCCCAGCTAAATCTAGCAAAAATTGAAACTAAATGACTAAAGACTAAAATGACACTCATGGATACTGTCCTCAGAGAATGAGGACTGACCAGTGAATCTGCTGAACTGGAGATCGGAAATCAATCCATGCGTGATCTGGATGCTGAGAACCTGCACCTACATCACGAGAAGATGTAGCGCACGTATGCGTCAGTACATGAAAGGTACTGAGCATGTAGGATAGAGTAAATTTGAAATAAATCATAAATGAACAAGCATAAAAGCAAGTATAATAATATGATATGATAAATTGAATTCTGAGCTAACTGGATACAATGACCAATTTATAACTTGCTAAAACTGAATACTGAATATACTGATAAATGGTCAACGTAGAGAGTCTGACTGATCTATGGGAGCTACTAATAACCGATAATAAAACCAATCGAGAGGACCCAATATACACTGCCAAAGGTATAAAGGCATGCTGGCGTGATCACTAAAATAATTTCCCATAGAAGGGAGTTACAACCTACTTGGCTAGTAGTTTTGGGACTCTTGGGTACGCTAAACCCTAGTCCAAGTCGGTATTATGCTACTCCCAATGAATTCTGTAAATTAACTGATTATGTCTGAGTTTCTGTAAATACCGGATAGCTCAAAAAAGAACATGCAAACTGAGAATGCAACATTTAATTGGATAATGATGCATTAAAACTGAAGCATGTATATCTGCATAACTGAAATATCTGTCCTAGCATGTGTAATTAAAGAACTAAAAATATACAAAGCTAGGGTTCTGAAATTCATGCGATAATCTGAGTAATAACATGATAATCTGATTTGGAACATATATTTAACTAAATCATGAAGTTCTATCAAAGTTCTAAAAACCCTAGGTTTAATCATGATAAGAGAATCAAGAATCTCACTGGCTACTAGCGACCAAATGGGTGAAAGGAACCCACTAGTGAAATCTCACATAGAAACACTAAGATTGCGGGGCTGGAATTGCTAGAGCTTGTGGCGTTCTTGAACTAGGGTTCTTGAGCTTTTTCTCCTCTCTTGCTTTAAATTTTCTATGTTTTTATTTAATAATTTGACTTATATATGTTTTAATTATGTTTCTAGGCTTTAACTAACTAAAATATGGTGATTTAGGGTCAAAACGACGTATATTAGGGTTGGAAAAGGTCCAAAACACCACGGGAAAGTTGTTGTAGGACCCATCGATGACCAGGACAGAAGGTCCATCGATTGATCTACGCCCCGTTGGTTGGTCCAATTCGACAGGACTTTACTAAAACGGGCATAATATTTTACTCAGAGGTCTAATTTAAGCAAGGTTTGTGGATATGGAAAGATAATTCAATTATCTATCTGTGTATATGTCATGCAACACCTAATTCATTTTGTGTTAAGAGTTATGACCAATTGAAGTTGACCAAACTGCTTTTCCCCCTTAACTGTCACCTAATTCCCACCTACAGTCAGACCTACGGACCATGCTGGCTCTCCTGGATCTTGCCAGAGAGTGGGTGAAGGGGGGTCTCGATCGACGTTCATGGAATACGGACCATAGTCTGACCTACGGACCGTAAGTCCGTCTGTCAACCAACACTTAACCAATTTTCCTAGGCTGATATTTTTAGAAGTTTCTGATCCTATCGACGGTTGTGCGAGATGGACTGTGGGTTAGGCTACGGTCCGTCGATGGTCTCATTTGTTGCACCTGCTGATTTTCTGAAAAACTGATTTTTTTGTCTGTTTTAGCCACGGGGTTTACATTTGCAATATTAGATTTTGTTCGAAACCCAAAAAAATTGTAGGAACAACATAATTTAGTTGGTGAACAAATATTATAAAAATCATTCATCGCTTCAAAGAAATATTTTCTTCTGACGATTTTCATCACACACATACATCAAATTATGTACATCCTTTAAGAACAACAATACTTTTTAATTAAACTAAACATTTTATTCATTGAAAAGGCTAATTTCCTATGAACTGTAACAACAATTTCTACCTTCATGTTTCTTTGGACATAAATCACAATCATTCAATCCTTATTAAATCTTGGGGATATATTGTGGATAATAATTTGAGATCATTCAAAATTTTGATAAATAATTCATCCCCAATCCGTTGATATGTTTCACCGAAAATCTTATCATTAGAATTTATGTACCGACTTTCTATTAAAGAAAAAATAGAAGAGAACAAACAAATATGAAATTATGTATAAAACTTTGTGTCACATAGAAATATTCTATCTATAGTTAGCAAGAATTTTCATTAATTTTTTTTATTTTGTTTCTTAAATAATTTATTTTTTCTTTTCATTCGTGAGATAAATTAAATATACACATTGTGGATTATTTTTTCTAGTAATATAAATAGATAAATATATGGGAGAGACAATAATAATAAACAAATACGAAGAGGATTATGAGTCGGGTAAGATATTTCGTCTTTGTATTTTGATTTTTTATCCTTTTAAGGTCAAAAGAAGAAGTTTCTTCATAATTTCGCTAAAACATGGGCATCAGTGTAGTCCATTGAATTAGATGGTTTGATGTTAAGTATACTATTTAAAAAATAATTTTTTGCTTTTACTTATAATATGGTAATATAACCATGAAAAAATTTAATTTTAAATAGATATGAAAGTAAAAATTAAGGGAGAATATAAAGTTTTGATGACAAGAGATTTTTCAATCAAATGAAACACCAGGGAGAATATATCATGAATTGACACAATTCAAAAATGGACGTAATAGCACTTGTGTTATCCCACCAAGATAAGTCAGCCCAAAACTCAATTGTTACAATAAAGCGCGAAAAATATATTATCAACTTACATTATACCCCAAAACCTGGTTGTCACGTGTCTAAAGTATTGCAATTGAATCAAAATAAAATAGAAGTCTTATATGATATTGTTTCTAGAGTAAAACAAAATCATAAACAGGAGTACGAAGGTATGTTGAGATGACCAACAACTACATTAAAAATCTCAACGAATCCTTGGAAAAGAAGAGATTATATCATAAAGGTCCAGGCTATTAACCTACAAAAAAATTGTAGAAGTAAGAGGTGAGTATCAAACCACACGGTACTTATAAAGTAAATCCCTAAGAAAAATCTAAGGGAACCGAATGCGGGTATTCCTACCACCCCAACCGAAACTCCACAACTACAACCTGCATAAAAATCAGCCCAACCTAATAGCTCACAGTTTACATAGCACATAGCTCAACAACAATAGTTAGACAAATTACATATCCTCCACGACAACACTTTGACAAATTACATATCCTCAACAACAACGCTTCAAAAAACAACATATCCTAAACAACACTTCAACAAATTATATATCCTTCACAACAACACTTTGACAAATTATATATCCTCAACAACAATACTTTACAAATTACATATCCTCAACCAAAAACTTCAACAAATTACCTATCCTCAACAACAATACTTCAACCAATTACATATCATAAAAAAAAAAAGCTTAGTATTCATCAATCACAAGTTCCGCATAAAGACATTCACAAGATCAGCAAAACACTATATCAGGTTACCTAATGATAAGTATGTGGAATGCAATGGAATGCAATGACAACTATAATGATGCATGTCTGGCCTAGTGATACACACCCGCTATCTCTCAGTTCGGGACCCATGGGGAACATATTTGTTCATGTATATTTTGCGGTGCATGACATGACCCTCAATAATAGTAACTATCACGGCGCGTGATACTTAACTCGAAATATAATATCAATCGCGACGTGCGATTAGTCCTTCGAAATGGTATATCCTCTTTAAGTTCTCAATATTTCTCAATGCACATATCACTTGTCACAATCATGTCTTAAAATAATGCAAATGACATATTCACACAAATAAAGAGGATATGACCATTTTCTATAACACTACACAATTTACAACAAAATTAACAAAGATTAAAAAAGCCATTCAAACTTTTCTATATTATCAACACATCACACACAAACAATTACTCACATTGCCTTTTATTACCCTTTGTTTTCATCATAAGAATTAATCAATGTGGACAAGTCAACCCATCACCAAGTCCGATTACTCCCAAACATATACCACAAGGAAATACACACATTTCATACACTTAGCAAGGGTTTAGAAATTCATACACGCATTTCATACACTTAGCAAGGGTTTAGAAATTCACTTACCTGAATCCAATAAGAATTTACTCCGGGACTTGAGCCTTTAGCATTTGTTGAACTTTAAACTCAACGCAACTTATTCACATGCATATTCACAATAAGCTTTCAAAACTAAAAACACTCATATTGCTATATGTCTAGCCTTGACCCAAAAACCCACTTGACCCAAAACCCACTCAAATTCATAATCAAGTTTCTAAGTTTCAAACATAGGATTAAGCTTTAACTTCTCCAATATCATAAGTTTAATGGTATTCGTACAGTTCGATAAGCCAATATTTTATTACCTATATCAATATATTAAATATTTAATTTATAATATGATATTTAAAATAGAAACAACTAACTATTAAATCTGCTAGATAAACAAGTTCATGACAAAACCATGAAAACACACGAAAAACCCTACAATTTGTCCATTCATGACAATGATTATATAACGTCATTAATAACCATCATACTACACCTTATTTTCATTCAAATTTCCCTTTTCTTCAGTCCCAACCACGAACTGACAACCATTTTATCCCTTTTCTTTTTAAAACAGACATCTCCATCACAAGCTCTTATAATATATAACCTTTTAATTTTATATATATACTTAATATATATTATATAATATATATATATATATATATATTCAAATGTCCTTCATAAAATAGAAAACATGAACACCGAAATTTTTCCCTGCGACTTTGTTTTTAGTCCACGTCTATCTGGTTTGGTTTTTCTTTTGCCTCTTTCTTTTATATTTCAAAATTAATTCTATATTGAAAGTGATAAACCCTTAACATATTTTAATAAATATAGGACAAACAATACATGATCTTAAATAAATTATCTCTTTAGTCCACTATCTTTTAATAAAGTGAATTATCTATTATTACCTATCAATTATTTAACTCGAGTTAACAGAATATTTAAAAATTTCCAAAATTTACCTATCGGATCATCACATTATCCATCACTAAAAAACATGTTCGTCCTCGAACATAAGGAAGAAGAATAAATTAGAACCAATGTTACCAACAACCTGAGGTATGATCATTCAGAGTCAGTGTTAATCTCTCCATGTAAGTTCATCCTTAAAACCATTCCATCAATATCAACTATTAAGAACTAAACTTTTGAATCAAACTTTGGAAGATTTATAAATCAACAGGGATTATCAAGCCATAGGCTAACCCACAAACAAATCTATACCAAACATGTTGGACTATAACAACCATTCCCTCACATGACCATTAAACAAATTAATTAATCAATACGGCTACAATTAGAAATGACTTTAACTCACCCACCAAACAACTCATATTGTTATAAAACCCACACAGATCTATCAAGAATTCTTCTCACACACAGTCTTTTCACACGAACTTAAAAGTTATAAAAAAATGTGATCTTTAGAAATGGGTACTCATTATGGGTGGATCAAACTTATCTATTCCAAAGAAGGAAATGATCAAGTAAAAACTCAATAAGCGGTACACTCTAAGATGAAAAACCTATAACAACATTGTTGGATAACCATAACTATTCATGGAAGTTCTTATATAAGTTCTCATATGCAAGGTTGTGCATGTGGAACCAGTAGTATATTTCTACTATCCCAAACAACTAACTCTTTCATAACTGAAATGAGCATGTCAGACTAAGGATGTCACTCTACCAAGAGGAGACTCATAGGATTAATACACCCGATCTATCACTAGGAATTCACCCATAGAAATGAATACATGAAGGTAGAAAGTGAATCATACTCTAAACCATGTCCAGAATGAAGTAGTTGATCACATAAGAATATACGAAACCAAAATCGAGTAACACTTGATACTGATTTCATAGTGATCATATCAAATATTCTCATTTATCGTACTCTATTTATGCAATTTTTAGTCAGCCACAATCAACTAGTCTGATCTTCATTACTATCTCTCAAATACTTAATTTATCAAACTCCACATACTCTCACAGTTTTCCACTAAAGCCAAAATTCCTAATACTAACCAACATAATAACTACACCAACCATTTACCTTACTCTCAAATAGTCACTAGTATCAAAGTCTTCTTAGCAAGCACATTGTCACCTCAAATATTTTTGAATTATGACTCTGTTTTTTTTTCATTTAAGCATTTCATGACAAATATAGGTAACCTAAGATAGATAATACTACTTTTAAATCTAATGTAACATTATCATCACTAAAGATAAATATTGATTCCCACTAATTCAAACTCCTCATATATTTTTAGATATCCAATTTTAAAATATCATTTCGCACCATCATATGCCTCATACCAATACTTATTAAATTTTTGGGTCTCTATATAAATTCGAATACCATACGATCATAAGCCTCTACTTCTAGGGCCACTAATCAAATTGGTCTATTTGCAAAGGAAACCCAGTCATAGGTAATTAAAGTTTTCCCCAATCAAGTTCAGTCTCAACAAAAATCGAGTCTCAATCCCCTCCCCCCAAAATCCTTAATGAATAATAACCATGTCATATAAAAACTGTAGTCCAGATTCTTTTTACGGTAATTTTATAAGTTACCTTCATAATTTGAACAATCAATCTCGCCATTCTTAGTAGATCTATTTCATTCACATCACCCACACACCTAGATTGCTTGTCACCCAACCAAATAAACTTATCTTTAGAAAAGTCGTGATACTTTCTGAAAACTTTTCTAGTAAGTCTAAGACTTAATAACCCAACCCGAACTGTTCAAACACATCTCACAGTCATATCAATACTACTCTAGCAAAAATCACAATAAAAATTCCTTCGAACCTCGACGCATATAACCAACCAATCCAGACCTTATACGAGAGTTCTTATTCCTTTAACTTTTCTTAATTTTTTACTTTTCAAACTAAATTCATATCCCTTCTTGAACCCTTCAATCACTAGAGTTTTGTTTCCTTTTCCTGAATTTTGTTACCAATCTTAATTCTTTTCCCACAGCACCCCGTTGACTCTATACAATAAGTCTAGAACACCAAATTTTTTTTTGGGTGCAACACTCTAAACTCTCTTCTTTAGGTGCTTTAACCACAAAACACTAACAAAACAATTAAAAAGTGACGACGCTAATCATGCACCAACTCCTTTAACAAAAATAATCCTTTCCAAATTCAATTCCAGTCAAATTTTCAATCAAATTTTTCACAAAAACATGCTTTATATAACCGCTATGAGTAATCCGTAAATTCCCACTATATCTTAAACCTAAATTACCGTTTCTCTAAATTACTTTTCTAATATTACCCTCCGGACCCACACATTCTAAATATCATAACTGGGTCTACCGTACATGTCTAGACGCGTTCTCCCCCCTAAAACCATAACTCCCCGCCATAATTCACAACACTCATATCTATAATTTCAACTATGTAAGATCATTCTCATTATATATCAACAATTCGCTCATACATTGATGACATTATTGTATAATATTTATGAATCTTATCTTAAAAAAAAATTACATTGAATTGATTCGGTCCTTTCTTTCTATAAATCTTCTAGTTCTATCTATATCTCTCTAATAATCTCCTTACACATATCTACTAGACTTTCCGGGTGATGCTTCTATATCCCTTATCTTTCTTCCATTATCATTACCTCGATATTGTACTTACTCCTCACTTAATACTTTTAACTCAACTTGGTACTATGTAATTCTAATCATCTTCCTTATCATAACTTCGGTAAAAATTGAATATATCATTAAGCACGAACTCACAACCACAAAAGAACATATCATCGCACCTCAATTTAACATTTTGTACAATCTTATTTCTCAAGTTTATCCAATTGTTTTTTTTTTTATTAATATATATACACACACCGCGCTGTTGTGACACTCTCTATCCACCATCTCATTACTTCCTTCATATTAGCCTATAAAATAAATGAATCAACATGTTTGTAAGTCCAATTCTCAACCTCTTAGCCTTTGCAATAGAGAAAATATCTTGTTGTCCCGGTTCAAAGGACCCGATCTTACCCGGAACCCCGTATTCGAGGGGGTTAGGAATGGGAGGAACCAATGACAGAAGGTTAGGCTAAGTATGGAGGGAACGCCTGCGGAGAAATGGGGACCGTGAGGGGCTCGAATGTTCCGTATAGAATCGGTTTCGAAGTCTATATACCACACGCCATACTTTGTTTTTCATTATGAACTCCAACTTCTTTTAAAAATTTTATTCGAGAGAGGTTGCTACAAACAACATCTCCATTAGACGGTCATACAACCTACATTACTTAAGTCAATAGTGGAAAACACAACCATTAAATACTTGCTAGTTATTACATACGAAATTCGTCAAACCAACAATACTTATCGTGTAGTTGCATCATAATCAAAATTTCATCATGAATTTTACTATCGTTATGCTCATTATACATTGTCAAACATATCAAATTCAATCTTATTATCAATGTGACACCTTAAACCAAGTTACACCAACCATATTCAAAGTACTAACCCACTTTTATACTCAATTTTTATAAAAATCTTCAATTAACTTTACAGAATATACTTTTTGGAAACCTCTTTACCCATAAACTTGTCATTCCCGTATCTATCCATTCCCTTGGACTAATCCCTTTAGAAACCCTCGAGATAACCTCATAGTTTAACATATAATAACAATACACAACAATCCACAACTAAAATATCCCTTATAACAATGTTTTAACTCAAGTACCCGTACTAAAAAATTAGTTAGTTTTTCTCCAAGATTATGAAATGTAAAACATTGTTCAAGTATACGACGAGTGGTGGTGAGTACAACTTGATAATCCTGTAAGTAAAATTTGAATATTCACACTTGAAACTCGAACGTATTCATTTTACCATAACCACGAGTGCCATACAACAAAAAAATTTAAACGAATTCCATCACTAGAACATATCAAATACTATCGAGATATAAATATAAGATTTTATATATATATATATTATATATATATATATATATATATATAAATATTATATATACTAGATAATGTGTGTGTTGTGTGTGTATTTGTATGTATGTATGGGGGGGCTATCAGTGTCTGTTATTGTATGTCTCCTCATCTATTTATAAATCTTATATATATCTATATTTCTCTTACATCTCTTATATCTATATGTCATGTGTCTTATATCTGCTCTCACTCATCTCTATCTGTTTGGATCATCTCCCTCTATCTGTATGCCTGTCTGTCCTCTCTCTCTTCCTCTGTCTGTCTGTCTCTCTCTCATTGTCCTTGCTCGGTCCTGTCCTGTCTAGTCTCTGGTCTCTGCCACTGTCGACCTAGCCCCCTCCCGCCCGCCCTCCATCCCTCTCTCTCTCCTTCTCCTCTCTCTCTCCCTCTCCTCTCTCATCTCTCTCTCCTCTCTCTCTCTCTATTCACCCTATAATGTCCTATTATGTCTGATAATGTCTGTCTCTCTCTATATATCTCGCCTAATGTATGTCTGTACTATTCATACTCTACTCTCCTTGCTCGCTATTTTGTCACTGTCTCTTCTCATCCTCCTGTCTGTCTGTCCCGGTCCCTTCTCGTGCTTTTCTTGCCGCTCTCCTGTCTGTAGGTCTCAATGTCTGTCTGTGTCCTCTCGTTATTTCCTCTGGTCCCCTCCCTCTTCCTCACCCGCTTTCCCATCTGCTCCCCTCTTACTTTTCCTCCGTCTCATAGTTTCCCCCTTCCTCCCCACTATCCACCCCTCCAACTCATACACGACAAGCCAACTCTCATATAAGGACTCCCCACAAGTCTCAATAAGGAGAGTGAATGCAGTGAGCAAAAGAAGAATATGGCACCACTTACTCACAATAGACATTTACAGAAATTGATATTTTTCGTAAATATCACGATAGCCTCTCAGATAAGTTTACCGACGGCTCCGTACAGATATTCGAGACTATATTGACTCGAACTGTACAACGTGAGACCTATGAACATAGGGCTCTAATACCAATTTGGTAACGACCCAAAAATGAACGCTGTGCACTCTCTTATCCCACCAGACAAGTAAGCCTAAAACTCAACTATTAATAATAAAATGCTAAAATTTTCTTCAGCTTACATTATACCCCAAAAACCCTACCTGCTTTTCACGTGTACAAACCTCTTGCAGTAATTACTATTGAGATCACAAGAAAATACAAGTCTCATAGATATTCTTTCTAGAATAAAAACAAATCGTAAACAGAGTAGAAGGTATGAATAGATGAAAACATTCACCCTCCCAAATCTTCTAGGAGCCTCTGAAAGAAGACACATATCATAAGGCAGCGCTATTTAACCTACAAAAATGGTAGAACCAGGGGTTAGTACCAACCCACACAGTACGCAAGCAAGTACATACCTAAACACACTCTAAGGGAAAAATAATACAGTACTCCTACCACCCCAACCGAACCTCCACAACTACAACCTGCATAAAAATAAGCCAAATCTAACAACTCACAGTTTACATAGCACATAGATCAACAACAACACTTAGACAAATTACATATCCTCCACAACAACACTTTGACAAATTACATATCCTCAACAACAACACTAAAAAAATTAAATATCCTTAACAACAACACTTCAAAAAATTATATATCCTCAACAACAACACTTCAACAAATTATATATCCTTCACCAAAACACTTTGACACATATCCTCAGCAACAATGCTTCAACAAATTACATATCCTCAACAAGAACACTTCAACAAATTACATATCCTTAACAACAATACATGAACAAATTATATATCCTCAACTAAATACTCATTATTCATCAATAACAAGTTCCGCAGAAAGGCATTCACAATATCAGTAAAACACTATATCAGGTTCACTAATGATAAGTATGTGCAATGTAATAGAATGCAATTACAAGTATAATGATGCATGTATGACCAAATGATATTCACCCAATGTCTGTCAGTCCAGGACCCATGGGGGACATATCTGTCCATGCATCTGTCGCGGCGCACGACACGACCCTCGATAATAGTAACTATTGCAGCGGGCGATACGTCACTCGAAATATAGTATCCATAGCGGTGTGCGATACGTCCTTCGAAATGTTACATCCTCTTTATGTTCTCATTCTTTCTCAATGCACATAAAATATTTCACAACCATGTCTTAAAATAATGCAAATGACGTGTTCACACAAACAAAGAGGATATAACCATTTTTCATAACACTTCACAATTCACAACTACACGAACAATGATTCAACAAGCCCTACAAACCATTCTATATTATGAACACATCACACACAAGCAATTTTTCACATTGTCTTTTATTTGCCATTATTTTCATTATTAGAATCAATCAATGTGGACAAGTCAACCCATCACCAAGTAAGATTACTCTCAATGATATACCACAACGAAATACACGCATTTCATACACTTAACAAGGGTTTAGAAATTCACTTCCCTGAACCCAATAAGAATTTACTCTGGGATTTGAGCCTTTAGCATTTGTTGAACTGCCAACTCAAAGAAATCTATTCACATGCTTAATCACAATAATCTTTCAAAACTAACAACACTCATATTGCTATATGCGTAGCCTAGACCCAAAAATCACCCAAATTCATAATCAGGTTTCTAAATTTCAAACCTAGGATTAAGCTTTAACTTTTCCAATATCATAAGTTAATGGTATTCATACAAATCGATAAGCCAATATGTAATTACCTATCTCTAATATATTAAATACTTAATCTATAATACGATATTTAAAATAGAAACAACTAACTATTAAATCCGGTAGTCACGCAAGTTCATGACAAAACCATGAAAGAACACGAAAAACGAACAAATTATCCATTCATGACAATGATTATATAATGTCATTAATAACCATCACCATCACACCTCTTTTTCAATTTCAATTCCGATTTTCCTTTCCCCTGTTTCACTCCCCAACCATGACTGACAACCATTTATCCCTTTTTCTTTTTTCAAACACAAACATATCCATCATAATGGTCTTAATAATAGTATAACCTTCCAAATATATATATATATAAATATATATATAATATATATAATCTATATATATCTATATATATATTCTCATATATATCTATATATATATATATATTTCTATATATATCGTGTGTGTGTGTGTGTGTGTGTTTGTGGTGTGTGTGTGGTGTGTGTGTAATCTCTCAAGGTGTGAGTCTGTATGTCTGTATGCTGTATGTATGTATGTATGTATGGATGTTTCCCCACATCCTTCATTAAAACTAACCTAAATCCCACCAATTTTTCCTGCGACTTTGTTTTTATTCACACGTCTATCTAGGTTGGTTTTTCTTCCGCCTCTTTTTTTTTTTTTTATAAAATTAATGATATATTGAATGTGATAAACCCTTAAGTTATTTGAATAACTATACGACAAATAATATATGGTCTTAAATGAATTATCACTTTAGTCCATTACCTTTTGATAAAATAAATTATTTATATTTACCTATCAATTAATTAACTCGAGTTAATTTCAAAAATTAACCTACCGGGTCATTTGATGAACATATAATTTTGCCTTCCTTCTTCATTTGCTATAAATTGATCCATATATTTTTAATTTTTTAGTATGAATTTATGTTATTGTGTTCATTTTGATCTAAGAAAATGTTATGTCACAAGATACACTCTTTGATAAGAAAATAGTGATTGATCATAAAATGACCTTAAATCAAATTAACATATCTAAAATAATTATTTATAATATTAATTCATCGCTTACATTTGTGAATCTATAATTTTATATGATATGTATGCAACAAAATAAAGGATACTTGGCTTTCGAAATAATTATTGACGTAACATATATTTGTCGATGATATTATAAATATAAAATAGATATTATACATATAAAAGTATTGAAATTAACTATATAATTAAACTATTTTTTAGTAGAATTACATCTATATCATAGCCCTTCTCAAATATTAATTGAATAATAATATTTTGTAAAGGATATATCACATTTAAAGATTAAATATTAAATTATTTATGCCAATCATTCTTAGTGTTATGCACATATTGAATTTTAAATATTAATACGAAGAGAATAATCGTATTTAAATGGTGTCCGTCATTTAGAGTCATAACCTAAGGTGGAAAAGTTATTGGTGACTACTTTTTTTCTAGATATTATTTTTGTACTTTAATGGTTAAGTTTTATTTAACATATTGAGTAAATTAAAGAAGAAAACTACTTTAAAAATATCACTTTCTTCCCATATTTAAATTTTTCAAATGCATTTTTGAAAGTGTGGTTATTTTTTTTTCTCGAGAAAAAAAATAGTACTTTATGAAAAATGAAAAACTGTACAATCTGTGAACGCAACATGTCACAATAGTTCTTCAATTATATATATTTTCTAAAACTCCTTAGTTTAGTAATATTAATTCGATTTTACAACATCATATACTATACGGTATGAAACACACATGCAATGCCAATGATATGATACAGGTATTAAACAATATATGGGAAAAGTCACGTGATTTGACTAAAATATTTCTTCTTTGATTATTCATTTTTTTCTTTTACCCTCATATGAAGGAATTTCTTCCTAATTTTTCTAAAACAACAGGCATCATCATAGCCCATTGAATTATTATTTTTGATGTTAAATCGACTATTTTAAAAATAGATTTTCACTATTCCATATTATATGATGATATATTCATGATAATAATTAATTTTTAGTATATATGTAAGTAAAAAATTAACAGAGAAAGTAAAGTGTTTGTTGCAGGAGATTTCAATCAAATGGAATATGAGAGTGAATATAGCATGAATATATGTTTTTGTCTTTCTTCTTCATTAGTTGTATTGTTCGGCATATTTTTTATTTTTTATATTTATATTGAGTATGAAGATTAATTTGCATTTTTTGGTTTCATTTTTATTTCAAAAAAATGTTATGTCACAAATACACTCCTTGGCTATAATACATGAAAATTTGTAAAAGGCTATTTTTGTATATAAATGAACAAAATAATAAAATATTTTTGGTAATCCTTTATTATTTTTCATCCACAAATACTAAATTGTCAATATGAATATTTTAAAGAAAAAAATGTACTTAAGGTGTTCATAATCACTGTTCATAAACTCACAGAGGACTGACTAATTGGGTTGACACTTTTTGTATTGATATTCTTCTTCTATTTCATTGGTAAGATTTTTTTAAAAAAATTGAGTGAAGTAAAAAATACTACTACTAGATAAATGACACTTTCTCCCCACATTTAAACTTTTAATGTATTTTCAAATGTTTCAATGGTATCTTTTCATTTTTATTTGAAAATATAAGTAACTCTATGACAATCTGTATTACTCATTACTGTTATTCTATATTCTAAAAATTATATTTTTTCCCAAAAAAGGGTTTAAATTTGTAATATTAATTCCACTTCAAAACATCGTATACTATAAAATAATATACATGTGCAACGCACGTGCCATTGAACTAATATTTTCTAAAATATATAAATTTATATGAAATCGACAAATGTCAGAATCCGTCAAATTCCGTTGCAAAAATTTTTAAAGTTATATATTTTAGGGAACATTTTCAACATTTGTAGAAACTCACACTCTCAAGCTCTGAAACTCCAATCAAGGTTTTCAAGCTTTGAAGCTCGAGAGCTTCCCTAGTTTCCATCTCGAAGCTCTGAAGTAGTGAAGTCTCCATTCGAGTGGTAAGCTCTCAAACACTCATCTCCATTTCAATTTCAATTTCGATTTCAACTCTTCTCTCTGAAAAACAAGGAATTTCAGTCAGATTCCAGCATTAGGATATCTTATTAACTAGACATACCAGTGTTTTGAAGTTGCAAATTATGAACTCTAACTAGGAATCGTTTCACTAGGCATACCACTGAAAATGGAGATTTTAGTGGTTTGGGTGTGATGAAAATATCCATATTTTAACTCTGAGCTCTTCCAATTTTATTTTTCTTGAAGTAAGATTGGTATTTTCTCATAAATAGTGGTTCTAGAAATATAAATGTTCTGAAAAGAAAGGTTTTTTTAGGAGTAAAGTTTTTAGAAAAATAGGTGTTAGGGTTCAAGCAAGCAGTTGGAGTTAGGTTAAAGCTTTTTACGTTGATATCCCACTAATTTGTTTTAGTTCTATACTACATGTAACTTTTATTTATGTGACTACTCACTACTGACTCATTCTCTGTAAAAGGTATCTCTCTTTTTCTCACCTACACAATAGATCTCCTTTCCAAATAAATGTACTATTGATATATATTTTATGTTTATACTTTTGTTTGGGTTCTTCTTTTTGTAATAAATAATTTTAGAGTAATATTTAATCTAGTGCTAGAAAATTGCTTCTATTTGATTTTGGTATTCCGATTAAGGATCTTTTGAACTTGTGTGCTATATAACTTCTTTTTGGTTTTGTGATTGATATTCTAAAGTTGTTATTTATGTTTTTATCACTTGAAATATACATGAGCCGAGAGTTTATTAAAGAAACTTCTCTATCTAAATAAAACATATTCGATTAGACGTTTTAAAATTATGAAAATTTTATGTTCTAGGAGAGAATGATCAACTTATAAACTATAATGTCTAGGCAAGATGTGGTTGATGAAATAAGTGATTTGATTTTTCAATAACATAGTAATATAAAGAAATAAACGATTTCTCAAACATCTGAAATAAGCCTCAACAATCCATTAAAATAAGGAACTTCTTGGATAATTTTATGTTCCATGATGACATAAGCCTCAATTAAAGCTGACGACTCGTAGAAGACGATAATATAAGTTGTAGAACTATATGAAATCAATTTTGGTTACCTAAAGTTAATACTTCATCGCTTTTTAAATTTAAGTTCATTAGTGTCTTGATTCTCATCCATATGTGTAGAAGTTGACATTATTTTGTTTTCTCATGGTGTCACGACCTTGGGAGTTCTTTTATTACTAAACGCACAATAAATATATTCTAACACATTCAAGCTAACTCAACTAAATGAACCTCTACTCCTGAAGATGAAAAAGGCTAAATGATGTAAAGCTCTTTGCATTTTCTCAATGTGTTTCCTTATTAAGAGAATAGGGTAATGTTTGTACTAACGTCTGAACGGAGGGATTTAAGCGTTTTGAATTCACTAATTAAACTTGAAAAAGAAGATTATATATTAATATTGTTCCATGTTGTTTGTAATAGTACAATGTAATGTTAAAATGTTGCGGGTATTTGCTGCTATAACGTCATCATTAAGATGTGGCTCATATTAACTCGAAGTAAGTCTTGTTCTTGAGGAGCATTAGTCACTAAGCCTAAATTACCATACCTTTGCACTCAATTCCATTACAATCATTATAAAGACTTTTTGATCTTTAAAAACATAAAACAAATGTAAACTGGGAAATAAGGGCAAACCTATGGGTGAAATCATGCATTGTGTTCCGCTTTTTGAGAGGGAGTGTTGTATATGATTTCTTAACTTGAAACTGATTATACCCTTATGTGTGAAAATTGAATCATCATTTGTGTGAGGGCCTTCAAATGCTTTTGTTGGGCTTGAACTTTCATTAGAAGCAAGTAATGCGAGCCTGAGAATCTCTTGTAATGTTGTGTCACATCTTGAATCATCGAGTACATATTGAATCATTGCATAATTAATTTGATTATTTATTTGTACATTTATAATTGAGTCATGTGTAGCCCTATTTAAGACTTCCTTGTTGAACTGCTGAACTTGAATTTTACTTGAGAACAATCAAAAGTTCAAGTTGGGGCATTTATGAGTCCACAAATTCGAATCATTTAGGTCTATATTTTAATGGAAATAACGTCCTCAACTGCTTATTTTATTTTAAGCTTGAAAAAGAGTTAGAAGGAACACTTACCTTGACTCTACTCAACTCAAGAATAAGTTAACTCAATAAAAAAATAGTAAGACACATGTAGTATATATAAAGCTTGTAAAACAGTGTAAACAATTTAGATCATTAAAGAAAAACTCAATTTTACATATATATGAAGTAATATTGTTTATGTGGGATATTCTCTAACTGACAATCATCACTATGAGCCTATGTGATGGTACAATGTCTTACCTAAAGAATTAATAGGACCATCCTATATCTTTTTGTTAGTAAATATACATTGTTGTTAGAATAGAAACTTAACTACTAAGTGGATCCACTAGTCTATGCTAAAAATCACTAAGGAATCATCTAAAACGTATGACCCTTCTTCTGACCATGATGACTACATTGTTTATGGGGGCTTGCGTTATTATGAACTCAATCCCCCATATCGGTGCTAAATACTACTCTCAAAAGTATTTATATGATATGTTTTTAAAAAAACTTTTTCTCTAGTTTGAGATAATTACTAAAACTTCGATAAAAAGCTCTATTGGAAATTATAGTTTTCTCTATACTAAAACCTAGCCAAGGGCTATTTTTAAAATCTCAGTTTCCTTTCTTGCTCAAAATGTGAAAACATTTGTAACTCCTAGGAAATACTTCGTTCTGTTTTAACTTTTCAGAAATAAACTCAACTATTTACTCTTTTCTTAACGTGCAACTTGAGCGTTAAATCAAAGTTAAATCGTTTCTTAAGGACTCTAGAAACTTTAAGAACATGATTAGACTTGCTTTTAATTTTCTAGACTTGTCTCTTAACTTCCCTCTAATTTGATGTTTTGGATTCAAGGGTTAAACTCATGTTCTTAGTTGACTTTTATATGTTAAGAAGTCATTTGTAGTAGTTATAATTAATAGAAAGTGTTAAAAAAGTTTAGGACTAAAATGGATAGAAGTACAACATCTGGGCAAAAAAGCCGATTTGGGCGCATCACAGGGCGCTCCGCGCCAACCCCAAATGATTGGGGCTTGATTCTAGTGCACTTGTGGCGCACCGAACCAGGACATAGTTTCATAGGACACTTTTGGTCGCACTTCAAGCACGCCATGCCTACGTGCCTAACGCTATGGGGGGCGTGTCAAGGTACTTGTTCCTTCAAGTAAAATCTGATGAACTTTTACACTCATTTCTGATCTTAAATCATTTTAAATAAGTTCTTTTTCTCAACCCTGACGAATTCCACTGGCAAAGCTTGACGCCTTGACTTCTCTCCCGTTCTTTCTTCATTTCCCTCTTATCCAAGACCTAAATGTAACTCTTACTTTTCCAAACTGAATTAATCTAGTTTTAACCCCAATAAATCTCTAAAAATGAATTAGGAAATTATTTAGAGAAAAGACTAGTTTGCCCTTTCGTAAATCCGGATTTGAAATTCCCTTAATCTAGTAGCCCAACTTCCGAAAGGCATAACTGACTCATACCATATCAAAATCATGCAAACTTGACGTCGTTGGAAAGGTTACTCTAATAACTTTTCACCCATATCTAGAACAACCTCTAACTCATAATGACCTAAAAGTTATGGCCGTTTTAAAATTATCAAAAGTCACTTTTTTAACTTGGACAAATTTTAAGATTTTCCTTCCCGTTCTTTCAGAAAAGGATTATTTCTAGTTTCATAGTTTATTCTTAGCTATTTCAAGTTGTGAAATGTTACAATTTCATACACAAAACTATCAAGGAGGCATGTCACAACCAAAAATTGGACGATGTGATGACACTTGTCTTTTCCCGCAGAGCCAAGTCAACCTCAACCCAACAAAAATGAATAAAAAGTTGAATAACAACAAAATCGAGAGCAAGATATAAAGTAAAAGCAACTAAGATACATAAGTATAAAGTAAAAGTTAACAAAAATAGATAAAACTTATGCAGCATTATAAACTTTAGTTAGTATTTCAATGTAGAGTGTTCTAGTTCATTTTTTGTGAGAAGGTCAGTAGTACATAATGTAACACTTCAAAAGTTCAAGACCTTAGCTAGAGATTCACATATTAATCCAAGGTTAGTAACAATGCCATAAGTCCTAAAATAATTTTGGCAACCCATTAAGGATTTTTGGAGTCAAGACATCAAAAAAATTTGGGTGGATTTTGGAAAAATCTCAAGTCTTCCTGGGAACATGCCGCGGACTCCACTTTCTCAAAAATTAAATTAGAAAATCATGCGGGAGCACTCCCGCGTCACGGACTTGTTCCCCGACGAAATACTAAAATTTGGAATTCAAGTTTGACATCATTAAAAGGTTAATGTAAGTGAGGGGTATTTAGGTTATTTCATAGGTGTATATATATTGATTATATATTAGTTTCCGACAAATTTAACCCACTTAAATTAAATCCCCAAACAAAACCAGAAGCTCTCACCTCTCTCTAGTTTCTCTCTCTATTCAACCTCCATTGAAGGAAGAACAACCCTTGAATAAAAAGGCAAATTTATCTAGGATTTCAGTTGAATTTCATTGATTGATCTTCATTAAGGTATGCCTTCTTCAGTCTTAAGTTTCATTTCTCCAAGATGTCCTCTCAAAATTGATTTCTAAAACACCCACTTCCATGGTGTTTTCTAACTCTAATGGGATTTCTTCTAAACATTAAATTAATGATAAAATGTTATTTACCATGACCAATTTAGTGGTTATTGTTAGTCAATTGATGTTAATTGATGCAATTTCAATTACAACATGTCCCTTTTCCCAATTCCCCAAATCTTGGATCTTGCTTATGAATTGGTGGAATTTAAGAATGTATTGATTGTTAGACTTTTTTTATCTATTATAATTTGTTCATGGAGTACCTAGGGTAATGAATTGTTGGGATTGGATCTATTTATTGAAGATGTGATGACGAAACCTATTCTCCTAACCTAGATTACGAATTGAAGTTATTTGGATAGTGATGATGCACTTGACCTAGATATTGTGAATGGTGGTATTACACACATCGTTGGGTTTAATTGGATGGTTGATGGTAAAAAAATGGATGATGGATTGATAAGGATATTGGGTAAGTCTTTATGATCCTAACCTTTACTTCAATTATGATTACTTGTGTTTAGTGACGAAGTGATATTGAAGTATACCTTATGTTATGATTGATAGGGTTGGTATGATGTCGAATTTAAATATCTTGACTATGGTTTGTGAGTTGTTGGCTAAGATGTAAATGTTATATTGTTGGTGATAACTTACCAATGTGCCTCATTATGATATGGTAATGTAAATGTGCTAACATCACATGTATAAATTGTAATGAAAGGAAAATACTCATACAATTCTTATTGAGCTATGATGATGATGATTAATACAAGGGATAGAACCTATGACCTAACTAAGCTATGATTATTAATAAAGACATTGAATACAATTCAAAAGAGACTCTAGCTTAGCACCGAGTGAACTTGTAGATGAGGGGTGACACCTTCCCAAGTAGAGAAGGTAGGGGTCAACATAGTTCTCGCGGGATGGATAAACTCATAGTCTGAAAAGGGCATATAGTGATGTTTCTTTGACAACCCCCAAGCTCCATAAACTATGTTGCCACAATAGGAATACTATCTAGTGGATCCACCTAGTATAACACCTTGAAAATACAAGACACATTGTAAATCCTAACATAGGTGTCATAAGGACTAATTACTGTTTCTAAGACAACTTTAATGAATATAGGTCATTTAGGAGGTTTAAGAACAAAAACATCCAAGAACATCCATGACATCCGGGAAGTTGGTTCAGAGGGGTGTTAGTGTGCCTTAGCCTATTTGACTAACATTTAGGAGTCGGAAATGTACGAAAGATGTTGTAAAGGTAGATAATAGGTGTTTGAGCTTTTTCATTGTTGAAACGTCCGTGTAGGACTGCCTAAGGACCAACCAAGAGCCCTTGAGGAGGGCCCTTGTAGTTTGATGTAACACTACCTGGCAGTGTGCATTGAATAACAGAAGATGTCCCGTGTGTTGAGCAATGAAGCATCGGTGACACCATCGTTCCACACTGAGGCTAGTTGAGAAGGTCCCTTCACCCGCACAACCTCTGAATTCATTGATGGAGTGCAGAGGTGCAGGCTACAATCTGTGTGTAGATCGACGGGGTGTCGATTCCACCGTCATCCCACACTTAGCGAATACATGGAAGCCCCTCCCGTGCACAATCTTTGAACTCATAGATGGAGTGCAGGACGAAGGGGTGAGGGACCTTCGACTCACATACAGTCCGTCCATTGGGGTCTCATCTGTTAGGGTCGAGTTTTCTACTTAATTTAAGTTGTTCTCATTTAATTAGTTAGGGGGTTAAACGGTTTATTTAGGAGTTAAGTGATTCTAATTAAGTTGATTTAAGACCCAATATAAATACTCTCAACCCTTACTAATTATAAGACAACTCTTAAATAAACTCTCTTCCTTTTTTCTTATTTCTCTCTCTACTTGAACTCACAATTGAAGACTAGAAAGGATTAGGTTTGGGGGATGTAAAGGGACGAATTCACCATAAAATTGTTGCCAAATGTTAAGCTATGGGTTCTATTCACTTTTGAAACTCTTTATTCAAAGGGTTCCTTCAAAATGGATTTCAAAAAGTGAGTTTTCTTATGGGTTTTATTCAATTACGAAATTGAAGTTATGAATTTAGTTGTTAATGATTTATTTAGGTTATATTGAGTAGATTAATATGTAATTTACCTTATTTATGGTAACTTTTGATGGTTTTGTCTAAATTGAAGAACATGATCCTCAATCCCTAACCCTAGATTGTGATCTTGACCTACGTTGTATTGTGATCATTCAATTGACTTGGTTATTGATTAGATTACTATCATATGGTGTTATTAAGATTATATTAAGATGAATTATAGTCCTATCATGATAGTTCTTAATATGTGATTTAGGTTATGAATTGTAAATGTGAAATTAGTCTATGTATCTTGTCTTAAGTTACGATCTAGTGTTGAATCGTGTTATAGAGATCTTATTGGCCTTGTTATCTTATTGTTTATCATTTTGTGATTATGTTACTCCTAAAATTGGGTTGAGTTATGGATTGAAGATAAGACCTTGGTGATAGACCATGAGGAAGACTTGGTAAGTCTTAGCATATGTATCTTTATTTCCAATTGTATTTAATTACTGTTAAGTCGTGATATTACATTGGAGTATGCCTTGTATTAGGATTATATGGTTGTATGATGTTGAATTGAAATGTCTTGGCTATGTTGTGAGGTTGGTTAAGGTGCGTGTGTTATTAGGATGATGAAAACTATCAATGTGCCTAGATATACTATGGAATGTTAATGTGTTTAACCTCACTTATATGAAATGTGATGAAAGGACTTATACTCATACAATTCTGATTGAGCTATTGATTATGATGATTATACAAGAGGTAGAATCAATTACCTAAACCAAGATATGATCGATAACTAAAGGCTTAAAGACATTTCAATAAAGGGTCTTAATTTAGCACCAAAAGAACTTGACAATGGGAGGTGAGTACTTCCCAAAGAGGAAGATTCTCCCTATAGTTCTATATGAGATATCGCCTTCCCAAAAAGGAATACTCATCCAATGGATTCCCATGAGAGGAGGCCCCAACTACCAAGTTGTATAAAGAGGGAATATGCTATCTCTTAGTTCTTGAACTATGTTTCCCCCAATTAGAAAACTAGCTAGTGGATCCACCTAGAAAGATACATTTGTGTTTGCTTCTACTTTGGCCGGTAGACAACCTTCTATCGGTATAAGAGTTCACTACACCAGATTCCACACTTATCTCAAGTGGTCTATGTCTATTAAAACAAGTGTCCAAAGTAAAATAAAGTAATTAAGTATAAACTAACTAAGGTGACTTGAGAGGTTTAACTTAGCCTAGGTAAGGGTATGGGACTCTACCTATGCCTTGCACTAGTTTACTTTGATGGAAGCTTTAGGAAGTTGATATTATGTATGCATACGATAAAGATTTGTATTATGGTAATATGTTGATGCTACAATGTTAATGTTTATATATGATGATGACTATCCTCTTGATATATGTAGTTGGACTATATTGTTAAAGTTGAACATTGGTTATGTGTTTTCTTGTTGAGATTACTTGGTTGGGCAAGGTAATGGGGCTTTGCTTTGTCATTGCACTTGTTGACTTGATAAGGATTCATGAGTAGTTGTCTTGGTTATTACGATATGATTGACTCTTATTCATTCTTGTCATGTTATTCATTAATGATAGAGTTGTAGTAAATCATGGTTTCAAGTAGGTTGAATAAGTATTACTTTTGAGAATGTAAGCATTTTTGGTTGGTTGATATGACTTGCTTGACCTTTCATTAAGTTCCTAAAAGGGTAAAATGGCACGTTTTAACTAAAAGTCCCTTTTAACATGTTTTGCTTGTAAATGTGCATAATGTCTCATACTTAGTACATGTGGAGTACTAGCCCCATTTTCTTCCCGTTTCCCAAACATTTTAGGTTCTGGTCATTGAAGAGTTTGGGAGGGGACATTGTTGAAGGCTTGGATTCTTCCTCTCATCCATGTGGGGTAGCTCCTTAACTTTCGAGGGCTATACCATCATCTAGATTACAGACTTGTTATGAGCTTAATGACTCTTTCATTTATTTCCTTTTCAATTGAGTACTATACTTTTGTATGACCTATATGTGGTCTTGTTAGATTGATGTAAGGACTATGAACATATTGTGATAATTGTTTAGATGGTATAAGATGAGATAATCGTTTAGACTATTTATATATGTTACGTATATGTATGTTCAATAAAAGTAGAAAGCTATGTAACCTTCATATACGAAGGGTCTATGTATACTCGGTATGAATATATATATTATGTGTATCTACAAGTCTGTCCAAACCTCCAATTAGTGATAATGAATGTTTTATATTTTTCTGCTTTTTTCAACCTATGAATGTAATGACATGAGACTAAGAGGCTAGTCTTTGTCCTTGAGAAGGACGACAACACCGGTTACGTCTAGGGGGTAAACCCGGATCTGACAAACTTGGTGTTAAAGCATAAGGTTGAATATCACAGAGTTATATATCTCTCTCTCTACCACGTCTATGTGGGTTGGTATTCATAATTGTGAAGCGCGCTACACTTATGAGTAGTAACCTATATGATGCTTAAGAATCACTCTCTTTCTTGGAAATATTATATTGTGCCAATAGAGTATACTTATGGTGTGCTTTTACATCTGATCCTATTGTTGTGCTTATAGAAAGCATGAACACTAGAAGGAATGCGACTCAAAGACTTGATGAGGAAGTTGCTAATGCGGGAGCCCCATGGTGACCAAGTTCCTCCACTTGAGGAAAATTCTAATGTTGATCAATCTTCGACTAACTCTCCACCTATGACGGAGGCTGAGATGAGGGCTATTCTTGCTGAAATGGCCGAAGACATTACGACTCAAGGACAATCCACGACGGTTCAAGCCCATGTTATGACGGCCCAAGCCAATCGAGAGATTGCTCCCTATCCTCATCAACAAGTCACTACTATGGCTTCTTGTCTAAGAGACTTCACTCGAATGAACCCTCTTACTTTCTATGGGTCTAAGGTTGATGAAGACCCCCAAGAATTCATCGATGAGGACTACAAGATACTATATGCTACGGGGGTGTCTTCAAGTGAGAAGGCCGAGTTGGCCACATACCAACTCAAGGATGTGGCTCAAACATGGTATGTGCAGTGGAGGGATAATAGGCCATTGAAGGGTGGTCCAGTGACATGGGAGATCTTTAAGGAGACTTTTCTAGATCAGTTCTTCCTTAGAGAGATGAGGGAGGAAAAAGTGGTGGAGTTCATCGATCTTCGCCAAGGAGGAAGGAGTAACCATGAGTACTCCTTGGAATTCATTAAGTTGTCCAAATATGCTCCTTCTTTGGTGTCCGATCCTAGAGACCAAGAGAGACATTTTTTGACGGGGGTGTTAGAGGACTTAGTAGAGGAGTTCTAATCGGCCATGCTACGTGAAAAAATGAACATTTCCCGCTTTATGGTGAATGCAAGAAGGGTTGAAATACAAGACAAGACTATATTTTAGAAAGCAGTTTCAAATTAAGTCCCTTCCAAGTTCTCAAAAACTAGTGGCGATAGGGTGTTTAAACCTGAATTCAAGAGGGGAAAAGATAATAATTCACCAAATGAGAACCCTACATGTGCCAAGTGTGGGAAGGGTCATCTTGGGAGTGCTTGGCGGGAATGGGGAATTAATTTAGTTGTGGAAAGAGTGGTCATAAGATGAGAGATTTTTTAAACTTTAAGAGTCAAGACAACAGTATTGGACAAGCTCAAGCAAGCGGTTCTAGTGATGCTCCAAACAAGAACCGCTTCTATGCTCTCCGCTCTAAGGGTGAGCATGAGACTTCTCCCGATGTTGTTACCAGTATGTTGAACGTTTTTTCTCTTAATGTATATGCCTTACTTGATCCCGGTGCTACTTTATCATTTGTTACACATGCAGTAGCTAAAAAATTTGATATTTACCCAATATTTTGCATGAACCTTTTATAGTGAGTACTCCGGTAGCTGAGTTTGTTCTTGCAAAATAGGTGTATAGAAATTGTCCAATAATGTTGCCCAATAGAGTTTCTTATGTTGATCTAGTCGAACTAGATATGCTTGACTTTGATGTTATATTTGGTATGGATTGGTTGCATGCATGTTTTGCCTCCATTAATTGTTGGACAAGAGTGGTGATGTTTAACTTCACAAATGAAATCATTGTTGAGTGGAAGGGGGGAAATTCTATTCCTAGATTTTTCATTATATCTTGTCTAAAATAATGCAAAATGATCTCAAAAGGTTTTATATATCATATAGTAAGAGTCCAAGATCTAGACTCCGAAGTTCCTCCCATTGAGTCGGTACCCATAGTAAGTGAGTTTCTGAATGTCTTCCCTAATGACCTTCTCGGTATTCCTCCCAAACGGGAAATTTACTTTGGAATTGATTTGCTACCGGATACAAATCCCATATCAATTCCTCCTAATCGGATGTCTTCGATCGAGTTGAAGAAGTAAATGATCAACTCAAGGATTTACTTGATAAGGGTTTTATAAGGCCTAATATTTCTTCTTGGGGTTCTCCGATTTTTGTTTCTAAAAAACAAGATGGGTCCTTGAGAATGTGTATTGATTACCACCAAATCAACAAGGTCACCATTAAGAATAAGTACCCTCTCCCTCAGATTGACGACTTGTTTGATCAACTCCAAGGGGAGATTTACTTTTAAAAAATTGACTTGCCATGGGGGTATCACCAACTTAGTGTAAGAGGTGCATATGTGCAAAAAATGACCTTTCAAACTAGGTATGGGCAATATGAGTTCTTTGTCATGTCTTTCGATCTCACTGATGATCCGGCGCCGTTTATGGACCTAATGAATAGAGTGTTTCGAAATTACCTAGATTCATTTGTTATTGTCTTTATTGATGATATCTTTGTATATTCGAAGAATGAGGGTGATCATATGGGTCATTTGAGGGTGTTATTGAAAACCCTTAAATAACATAAATTGTATGACAAATTTAGTAAGTGTGATTTTTTTTGAGGTCGGTGACCTTTCTTGGGTACATCATCTATAGTGAGGGAGTTGAGGTAGACCCAACGAAAATAGAAGCGGTGAAAAAGTTGCCTAGACCATTGACTACAACCAACATTAGGAGTTCTTGGGTCTAGCGGGTTATTATCGGAGGTTCATAGATGGTTTTGCGTCTATTGCGTCTCCTTTGACTACTTTGACCCAAAAGAGTAAGAAGTTTGAGTGGTCGAAGGCATGTGAGAAAAGCTCCTAATTTTTAAAACATAGGCTTACTTCCGCTCAGGTGTGACTTTACCGGAGGGAATAAAGGGTTTTGTAGTGTATTATGATGCATACTTAGTGGGTTTTGGGTGTGTGATTGTGCAACATGGGAAATTGATAGCCTATGCCTCTAGGCAACTTAACGTGCATCAGAGAAACTATCCCACTCATGACCTTGAGTTACCGGCCGTGGAGTCTGCTTTTAAAATTTGAAGGCATTAATTGTATGGGTTTCATATTGATGTCTTTACCAATCACAAGAGTCTCCAATATGTGTTTACCCAAAAGGAGTTGAATCTTCGACAAAGAAGGTGGCTAGAGTTGTTGAATGATTATGATATGAGTATCCTTTATCACCCTGTCAAGGCTAATGTAGTTGCAGATTCCCTAAGTTGAAAGAATCCGTTATCGGAGAGTTGAATGAATCATTCTCCTTGGGGGGGGGGGATTTAAGGTACCAAAGGAGATTATGTGTTCCCGATGTAGATGAATTGAGGGGACCAGATCCTAGAAGAAGCACATGGGTCCCGCTACTGAATTCATTTGGTTCGACAAAAATGTACCATGAATTAAGGGAGATATATTGGTGGGAAGGTCTAAAAATGAACATAGCGGAGTTTGTCTTTAAGTGTCCAAATTGATAACATGTAAAGGCTGAACACCAAAAGTCGGGTGGCTTACTACAAGAGATCCAAATTCCTACTTGGAAGTGGGAAGACATCAGTATGTACTTTGTATTAGGCTTACCCCGGACTCAAAATTCATATGATTTCATATGGGTGGTTGTGGATCGATTGACTATGTCTGCTCGCTTTATTCCCATGAAGTCTACATATTCCACGGAGGATTATACAAGTATCTTCCTAGATGAGATTGTGTGCCTCCATGACATTTCGTTATCCATCATAATGGATAGAGGCGCACAACTCACATCTAGATTTTGGAGGTCGTTGCAAAAAGGGTTTGGCACTACGGTGAAGTTGAGCACTGCTTTTCATCCCCAAATTGATGGTCAAGTGGAGCGTATGATACAAACCCTTGAAGATATGCTTAGGGAGTTCATTATTAATTTTAAAGGGAATTGGGATAAACATGTACCTTTGGTGGAGTTTGCCTATAATAATAGTTTTCATTCATCCATTTCCATGGCTCTTTATGAAGCCTTATACGGTAGGAGGTGTAGGTCTCCTATTTCATGGTTTGAAGTGGGTGATCCATCTCCCTTGGTCCCGAGTTGATTTATAAGACTTTGGAAAAGGGTTATATCATAAGGAACTGGTTGCAAACGTTCTATAGTCGGCAAAAGTCTTATGCAGATCATTGGAGAAGGGATTTGGATTTTGAATAAGGTGATAAGGTGTATTTGAAAATTTCACCAATGAAATCTTTCAAAGTGTTGGTAAGGTTGCGTATGAATTGAAACTTCCTAGTGAATTGGCTTCGGTTCATCAGATTTTTCATGTTTCTATGTTGAAAAAGTGTATCGGTGATACTGATTCCATTCTACTTACTGAAGCCCTTGGTGTCAACGATAACCTCTCTTATGAGGATGTTCTGGTTCAAATTCTTGATAGGAAAGTCAAGAAGTTGAGAAATAAAGAAGTGGTGTCCATAAAGGTGTATGGAAGTATCATCTAGTTGAGGTTGCAACATGGGAGACCGAGGCCGACATGAAGTCCGGTTACCCTCATCTTTTTGACAATTAAGGTTAGTCATTCTTTATAATAATATAAATATGACTAGAAATTGAAGATTCTTTGTTATTCAGTGAAGTTTTGAAAAATATGCATTTTTGAGTACATCATAGTGAAGTTTAATGAAATTGGTGCTTTAGACTTGAAATTTTGCTTTTTAATTGGTTTGAGTGATGTTGTGAATTTTTATATTGTTATTATTCATGGAAATGATATGTAGCATGTTGTTAATTTTGAAATTTGTGCTAATTGACTCATGTATAGTATGTTGAGCTCATAAGTGTTTTGAGAAGGAAATTGTAACGACCTGTTTAGTCGTTTTGAGCAGCAGATTTTTATTTCTAGAAAACTGGCTGAGGCGACGGACCCCACGACGGACCGTCATGGTCACGAGGACCGTCGAGGGGTTCTGTTCCAAAAACACTTAGAAATTAGAATTGGGGTACTGAGAGCGACTCTCTTGATGTTTCACGGACGGAATGGCAGGAGGACCGTCACAAACTTTTGGTGGAAATTGAGTCTTGAAAACTTGCGACGACATGCAGGACGGACCGTCGCAGGCAGACGGCCCTCAACAGTTGCGCAATCCCAGGCTGGGTCGGATTTCTGTAATGTATTTAAGGGGATTCTTGGACTCTTTCCTGCTTTAATTATAAGTGGTGGGTTAATGTTAATAAGTCTAATTATTGGGGGTTAAAAGAGGAACCTTAAGTTAAATTAGTGGATGTTATTAGTGCAATCTTTTATACTTAATTATATGTTACTAGGGTAAAAGAAAGAGGGTTTTGGAATAAGAAAAGAAAAAAGAACAAAGGAGAGAGAGAGAGGAATCGATCAAGGGAGAAGGAAAGGAATACAGCCTTGGGCAGATAGCTTGTTGATCGCAATTCTTCGGGGGAGGTAGGGTATGGTTTTTATGCTATTCGTAGTAAACTCTTAATAGCGAAGGATATGTGTTGGTAGTATTATCAAGGCTTCTATATGCTTAATTGTGTGCAGCTGATGTGATTTTATATATATGATTGTGATGAAACAAGCATTGGGATGAGCATTGGAATCCCAATCTTGATAAAAAACCTTAAATCTCTTGTTAAGATGTGACTTGGTATAAACGAAGGCTTGCTGAACTAAGTAATGAGATTGATGATGCCTTGGTAAAGAGAGAAGGCTTGATGAACTAAAAGTAAGAGATTGATGATGCCTGGTAAGAAGAGAAGGGCTTGGATGAATTGAGACGAATGAGATTAGGGGATTCGGTGTCAACAGGGACGGACACGTAGAATTAGGGGATGGGTGTCACGGAACCGAAACGTAAAATTAGGGGATCGGGTGTCACTTACCGACAGGTAGATTTAGGGGATCGGGTGTCACGAACGGACACGTAGGTTTAGGCGGATCGGGTGTCCCGAACCGGGGGGCCCCCCCCACCAAAACCGGGTTAGAATAGGGGATCAGAGTGTCACGGTTCCGACACATAGTAGTAGGGGATCGGAGTGTCACGTACCGACCATAGTAGTAGGGGAGCGGAGTGTCACGATACGACACAAGAGGAATAAAGATAATGAATCTTGACAAGATGTAAATATAATTATCTAATGAACTTATTCCTAAAAGAGATGGTGGTGTGGAGGCGTGTGGTCCTCATAGATATGATCGTGATTTAGAAAGATGTTTATACTTGTTGCTATCACCTGTTAAGAATATTAGGTGATTTTATGATGTAATATGAGATATATGCTTTCTCTTTTGAGTTTGGCCAATGAACCTACTCAGTACTGTGGTGTCTGACCCCCTACCTTTTATGTTTTCCTTCTTGTTTATGGGGGAGTGCAGCAAATGTGCCGTCTATTGAATCAACGAGTAACTCTAGCCAGTCTTCATTACACGGATTTCAGGGAGCTAATGTTCTAGCTTGGACTGATCTTCCTTCCCTATGTGTTTTATGCCTTGAAGTTCCGGCATGGACCTAGCTTGTTTTTTAGCTTCTTAAAATACTCTATTTTAGTAATTTGATCATAGAGTCTGTGGTGATGACTTCCAGATTTTGGGAAAAATAATAGTTATTGAATGGTTTTTAATTATGAGTTTAAGTCCTTCCGCATTACTATCTATTGATATTACATGAATGTTAAGGTTTAGATTGCGTTGGTTCGGCTCACATAGGCGGGTAAGTGTGGGGTGCCAGTCGAAAACCCCGACCGTTTTGGGTCGTACAAACTTGGTTATCAAAGGCATTAGGTTCGTTGGTCTCATTAACCACAAAGAACAGGTCTTAGTAGAGTTTAAGGAAACGGTAGGGGGGACGCCTTTACTTTCTCTTTGAGAGGCTATAACGACTTTAGGAAAACCTTCATTCTTTTTTCTTCTATCGTGTATTACTTGGACCAATGGTAGCTAGGTGATAAAAATTGGATCTGACCATTTTCACTGTTTCGCAGATGGGTTAGGACTAGAGCAACAACGACTACGCCAAAACACCAAACATCGGCAAGACAAGAAGCGTTTGAGCCAGCACTGGGGCTGTAGCGCAGAGAGAATTAGTGACAAAAGGAGCCGTGGGGGAGGACGTGCCTCGAGAGGAAAGACGAGACTAGCCCATTTGGTACTGGGCAGTGACCCGCTTCAACAGACTGGGAAAGTGGTAAGGAAGGGGAGGATGGGGAGAATGAAACAAGTGCAGAATGAAGGAATTTCCCACCCCCAACTACCCAGAAATGATCAATAAGGTTCTCGCTTATCTTAGTGGGTGTCTGATCAGGGTAAGGCACCTCATGTTTTTCTGCACCACACCTACAGTTCAGAAAGTACACATGCCGCCACTATGGATCCTCGTATGGATGCCTCATTGGGAAATAGGCACTTTCCACGCCTGACTACTGGGCCTTATAATGACAAAATGATCAGCATGAACTTTTCAGTAAGTTCTTGAACTGAAACCTCCAGTTTCAAGGGTGCAGAATCTGAGCATGCTTACGATTTTATGGTTGACTGTCATGAGCCTACTTACACAGATGGGTATAGTTTCCCCATACTAGAACGGTTTTGGTGTTTGAGTTCGTGAGCTACCAGTTCCCAGGGAACGCCAAATGGTGGTGGCGGTCACATGTTGAGTGTAACCAACAGAGGCACAACTATTGACTTGGGACATCATTTCTAGCTTGTTTATGGAAAAGTGTATCCCAGTACTTTGAGGGATAGGAAAAGGGATAAGTTTTGGCCTAGAGCAAGGTAGGATGTCGTTACGACATATGAGGCTAAATTTCGTTGCATTATCATGGTAGGCCACCCCAACTATGTTTCAGTACCACAAGAGAGGATTCGCCTTTTGTGAAAGGGGTTGAGATCAGAGGTTGCGGATTTCAGCCTTACAGGTAGGCTTACGGCAAAATCCTTCCAAGAAGTGGTAGATTTCGTGGTAGAGGTGAAGAGTGAAGATAGATGAATTCACCATGGCATCGAAATCAAAGCGGTTTCGAAAGGGAGATGAGTTAATGGTTATTACTATAGAGGACAGGGTTCCGGAGGATTACTCAGTTCAACCCGTTCAGTCTATCACTTCAGACTGTAGTTGGGGGTCCACCTCAGTACGGCAACACTTCTTCTGAGAGACCTATGCAGACTCCAGAGAGTGGTTAGGGATGTGGGGGGAATCTGGGACATATTAGAAGGAATTGTCCCAAACAGGTTATAGACCCCCAATACTAGAGGTAGAGGGTGGTCATGGTAGAGGACGTCATTCTTTGGAGGACGTGGTGTTTCAGCGAGGTAATGGTGGTCACCAAAAAACGGCCGGGGTTGATGGGCAAACTGGGAGCCATACACACAACATGGTAGGTGGCAATGGACAAAACAAAAGAAATGGGCCCATTGTATGCTTTCCATAGGAGATCTGGAGGCGGACGACATTTGATGATGTCCATCACAGGTAATCTTCTGGTTTGGATTGATGCGCTTCTATATTTTTCGATCATGGATCCACATTTTCTTATGTATCTTCATCATTTGCTAATTGGTTAAAGTACATTGTCAATTACTGTGATATGCCTATTCGTGTTTCTACTCGGTGGGTGAGTCTGTGGTAGGTGAAAAAGGTATATAGGTCTTGTTTGGTGAACTTTGGTGGGGAGAAACAACACTTATGTAGATTTGGTTATCTTAGAAATGGTTGCACTTTGATGTAATTCTGGGCATGACTTGGCTTTTCCGAAATTTTGCATCTTGGATGTTTAATGCTAAAACGGTGACGTTAGCCAAGCTGAGACAGATCCGTTAGTGTGGGAGGGTAATACACTTCCAATCGGTGCGTATATCTCCTTTCTTCGTGCTAAGAAAATGGTAGTAAAGGGTGTTTAGCTTTCTTGGAACATTCAAGGAGGGACACTACCCCAGTACCTTCGATTGAGTCGGTGTCGGTGGTCCGTGGGTTCTGGATGTGTTCCCCGCAGATCTTCCCCATGGTATGCCACCAAGATGGGTATTGCTTCTTGTATTGATCTTAAACCGGGTACTCCGGCCCCATGTCTATACCCCCTTATAGAATGGCTCCGCGGAGTTAAAGCAGAGTTAACAGCCCAAACTTCAAAGAGTTGTTGAGCAAAGGGCTTCATTAGGACCAAGATGATATCCCTTGGGGTGCTCCAGTTTTGTTTTGTGAAGAAGAAGGATGGGAGTTTTCGGCTGTGCCATAGACTACCGGCAGTTGAACAAGGTAACCATAAAGAAACAAGTATCCTCTCCTCGCATTGATGACTTGTTCGATTAGGTAACAAGGTGTTAGCTTCGCTAAGATTGACTGAGATTCGGTGATCATCAATTGAAAAAAAGGGGCAAACGGACGGGCCAAAGACTGCTTTTAGAACCAGGTCACGCCGGGCATTACGAATTTGTAGTGATGTCTTTTGAGTCTTACGAATGCCCTGCGCGTTTCATGAGTGTGATGAACGGGATTTTTAGCCATATTGCGGATCTCTTGTGATCGTATTTATTGTGATATATGATATCTCTAAAAGGAAGGAGTAACATGAAGAGCACATTTGAGAATGGTATTGGAAATGTTGAGGAGAAAAAGATTTATGCCAAGTTCTCTAAGTGTGAGTTTTGGCTAGAGCGGGTCCTTATGGGGCACGTGGGTTATAAGGAGGGGAGTGATGGTGGATCCTTCGCAAGATTGAGAAAGTGAAGAATTAGGTAGATCTACTAATGTTCCAAATAAGGAGATCTTGTTTGGGTAGGCTATTACTACGCCGATTTGTCAAGGGATTCTCTTCTTAATGCTTCCCAATTGACGAACTTGACTAAGCACAATGTTCCAATTGTATGGTCGGCATGAGTGGAGGAAAGCTTTCAAAACTCAAGACACTCTGCCCGGACTACTGCCCCCAACATTCTCACACTTGCCAGGGAAGGTTAAGAATTTCAGTGTTATTCGTGCTGCATCCTATCCTGGGTTTGGGTGCCCGTGATAACTGACAGACCCGACAAGAATGGGCCAATTTGCTTATGCTTCAAGACATATCTAACAAAGTCGAATGAACCGTAACTATCAACTCATGATTTGGAATTGCCGCGGTTCGTGTTCGCCATTAATGTTCACTGGGAGAAATATATTTATATGGGGGCCCTAAGTGCCTGACCCGGTTTCATAAGGGATCCATAGTAGCTCCACAATTTTATTGCTCTTTACTCCAGAAGATTTGGAACTTGAGACCCCCAAACGGATGATGGATGGATCTACTCCGAAAGGACTTACGGACATCACACTTACTTTTGTTTCATTACATCAGGGGAGGTTGTCATTTGTTTTTGCTAGGGACGCTTAAGTACGAAAGACGGGACACGCATGGGAACCAGCTCCTAGTTCATCTGCCAAGCTCTAGCACGCCATTGGCTAGGGAGGTTCACGACTCTGGCTAATGATTTATGAGGTTTGCACAGTTAAATGACGAAGGGAGGTATTGTGGCCCAGTGTGGCAGGCACAAGAGCTTCTTTTTCTTGACCCAATGTATAAAGGGCGAAACAGCTTTGATGACGAAGAAAACTCAAGCCCTGAATTCCCTGAGATACAGGTGTTGAGATGCTGAGAGGTAAAGGAAGCAATCATGGATTGAGCCGACATGGTGTTTTGAGAATCAAGGGCACCAGGGTTGTGTTTACCCCCGTGGTGATCGATCTCGTACCACACTATTCTCTCTACCAGAGGCTCCATAGTTCAGGATATGCTTACGACCCCCACCTGGTGACATTATCCCTCCTTTCTAACGACTCTTGTACCGTGAACCCCTCAAGGACACTTTTGGGGGAGTAGAATGAAGCGCGACATTGCTGAGTTCCTGCCTGACAATGTCCAAATTTTGTCAACAATTGAACCGTATGACAAACCAGGGCCCAGGAGGACACACTTCAGCGAATGCCTCATTCCTGAATGGAAATAGGAGAGGAAGCGCACAATGCGAACTGCGTGGTTGGTCTTCCAAAGATTTTCGATGGGCTTAAGTACGACTCCTATTCGGGTGCACTTGTTGACCTCACGGTCTCCAATAGTCTGCTCATTTCCCTATTCCGGTTAAGGGACCGTAAAACGCCGATAACGTTAGCACAAGATCTACTACTCTCCGAAAAAATCGTTCGATGAATGGCGGTTCCAACGATCCATTCATCATCAGTACGACCCCGGTACGCAGTTTACCTCTCTAAAGGCCCTCCTCTAGCGAAAAACATTGACCGCGGATTGGGTTACTCATGGTTGGCCCCATTGTAGTACCGCGTTCCCATTCCTCCCGACCCGCATCGGTCAGTCTTGAGCCATCGATTCAAGTTTTGGAGGATTACTCTTGCTCGTGTAGTGTGTGATAAAATATGCGTGCGCATTTGGGAAACTTCTTTACCCTTAGGGAGTTTTCATACATAATAGCTATCACTCCAAGTATTGATATGCCGCTCCTTGCAGAAGCATTGTTTTATGGGAGGAGATGTAGGTGTTACCTGGTTGGTTTGTATGCATTTTTCTTTGAGGTCAGACCCCTAGGGGTACTGGACCTTTTGAGGGACCTTCGTTGAGACCAAACCGGTTGACAATCACATTCAATTGCCCAAACATGCTTTTAGCGGCGCAATTAGTAGGCAAAAAGGAGTATGCAGCTGAAGGGTTACCGGGATTTGGTAGTTCATGGAAGGGGAACATGGTTTTGCTGAAGGTTTGAACCCAGTGTCAGGGTGCTTTGTACTCGCGATTATTGTGTTTAAACAAAAGGCCTCACAGCTTCCCAGCTCCGAGTCGTATATTGGTCCATTTGAAGTGATGAAGGAGTAGGGGCAGGTGGCTTATGAATTAGTTTGCCTCCAGGCACTCCTAAGGTAAGACACATCCCCAGGTATCATTTGTGCGATGTCGAAAATGATATCCCCCATGGCGATGGAAACTAAATTATCACGTTGCGGATTCAGCTTATGCTTGATGAGAATTTTGTCTTATGAGCGAGTGAGCCGACCATGTGGCTATGTTAGAATAGAGAAGTTTAGAATAAGTCTGCCACGGTCAAGGGGATTGCATCCATCAAGGTCCGCCCAATGGAGATATCGACCGGTTGAACGAAAAAAGCCACACTTTGTTGGACGAAGGAGGCAGCATATGACACAGAAAGATAACACCCCCACTTACCTGTCTAAGATTCCCATTGTAATTCTTCCTAGACTTCTTGTTTACTGTTCATCATGGACTCGGTTCGAGGACGAACGATGGGTAAATTAGTATCTATTGGAACGGACCTGTTTAGTGATGTCCGCTTGAGCAGCATAACATCTTTTATCTCACGGAAAACTGTGTCCACGAGGCGACGGACCACCACGGACGGGACCGTCATGGTCACGAAGGACCGCGAGGGGGTCTCATTATCAAAACACGTAGAAATTAGAAAATGGGTATGAGAGCGACTCTTGAACGTCACGACGGAATGGAGGACGGACCGTCACCGGCGCCGTGACACGGACCGTCAACAGACTCCTTTGGGGAAACTTGAGTCTATAAACTTGCGGGTACGACCTTGCAGGACGACTTGTCGCAGCACGATCGGCACGTCTCACAGGTCTACGCAATACCACAGGCTGTGCTCGGATTTATGTTACTTCTTAGTTACCAGGGGCATTTGGGAATTTCCCGCTCTGAAATTCTATAAAGGGGCTGGCTTGCTTTAATGTTAATAAGTCTAAATTACTTGGGGGTTAATAAGAGTAACGTTCAATTTAATTAGTGGGTTTATTAGTGCCCATCTTCATAGATTATAATTCATATGATTACCTAGGGTAAAAGACAGAGGGTTTTTGGATATAAGCTTATAAAAGAAAAAAGAACACCAAGACCTGAGAGCAGACGAATCGATCAAGGGAGAAGGCCATCTGTAACTACAGCCTTGTTAAAGATCACGCTTGCCTTTATCGCAATGTATTAGGGTGGAGGTAGGTTCATGTCGTTTTTATTCGCTATTCGTAGTAAAAAACTACGTAATAGAGAATGATATTGTTGGGTAGTATTCTAAAGTCTTCTTATTAGCGCCCTGAATTGTGGGCATGCATGATGTGATTTCTCCCTACTATCATATTGATTGTCATGAAACAACTTTTAGCATGATGCAAGCTATGAATCCAAAAACTCTTGATAAACAACCTAAATCTCTTAATAATGATGATGCATTTGTATTACCACAAAGAAGCGCTTGATGAAATTAAAAGTAATGAGACAGTGATGATGCCTTGGGAAGAGAGAAGGCTTGATGATTGATAAGAATAGATTAGGGGGGATTGCGTGTGTCACGCAGTACCGGCCACGTAATGAATTAGGGGATCGGGTGTACACGAAACCCCGGATCCCAGCTAAGAATTCCCCGGGGGCATCGGGCTTGTCAACGTTTAACCGAACATCGTTACGCCATTTAGGGCCCGAGCTGTGCCGTTTCACCGCAACCAACACCGTAGTATTTAGGGGATCCGCGTGTTCACGAACTCGACAGTAGACTTAGGGATCCGGAGTGTCCAACGTTCCTGACAAACCTATAGTAGTCGGGGATAGGAGTGTCAAGTACCGACACATTAGTAGTAGGGGAGTGGAGAGTCACGTACCGACACAAGAGGAATAAAGAGAAGAATTTGGAAAGATGGTTAATATACTTAATCTAATGAAACCTAATCCCAAAAGAGTATGGTGTGGAGGATTGTCTATAGATATGTTCGGTGAATTATAAATGAGTTCTACTTGTGACTATCACCGTTTTTTTACATAGCAACCTAGTAGTTGATTGTATGATGTTATCTCATGAGCAGATATTGTCTTTCTATTTTGAGTGGTTCCCCCTGATGATACTACTCAGTACTGGTGGTTGTACTGAACCACTTCTACTTTATGTTTTCTTTATGCGTTATTTGTGGAGTGCACAGAAATAGTGCCACGTATATTCTCGACCCTACACAACAGTAAAAACTCTAGCTAGTCTTCATACGCGGCTTTCAGGGGGAATGCTAACGTTCTAGCTTGGCTAGATCTTCTTCCTCATGTCTCTGCTGCTTGACAAGTTACGGCATGGACGAGCATTTTGTTATTTTAGCAATCGTCCCCGAATACCTCTTAGTTAGTTAATCTGCCTTCCCCATGAGATGTTCTTGTGTGATGACTTCCAGATTTTGGGAACCACAATAATAGTTATTGTGCAATCCCTGTGTTGTTATAATTGAGTTTAAGTCCCTTCCCGCATACTTTCTTATTTGACTATTAAATTGAAATGTTAACGGTTTAGCTTGGTTTGGTTCGCCGCACATACTGGAGGCGTAAGTTGGTGGGTTGCCAGTCGCTTTGGAACGTTTGTGGGTCGTGACGCAAATTCCCGCATACTCACTGATGAGTGTGCAGCCTTATGTATGGTTTATTTTATGAGTTTTGATTATTTCGTAATGGACACCATGTGCTATCGACTTTATGTTGATTTTGATATTGTGTTGGTGGGGCTGTAGTCTTCGAGTCTATTCTTCACCTTCACCTAAGAGTTTTGATGTTTATTCTGGGGAGGGGAATGTCCTAAGGGGACGGGGCCCCTTTTCCCCCCCCGCCCTTCTTCTTTTTCACTTCCCCTTTCCTCCCTCCCCCCCTTTTTCTTCTTTCCTTTCCCCTTTCCGTCTCCCTTGTTTTTTTTCCGCTTTCGTTCTCTTTCTTTCCCTCTCCTTTTTTTCTTTCCCTCTTTTTCTCCCCTCCCCCCCCCCACGCCTTTTAGGCCGGGTCCTTTGTCCCCCGTTTAAATGGAATCACCTTCGCAAAAAAATCCAAGACACTATCCCCCCCTGTAAAAGCCTAACAGAGGTTCCTAATTGGTTTTCTAACGTACTTATTTTCTAAGTCCATCTGAATGAACTATAGGTCATTTAGGAGGTTTAAGAACCAAAACGTCCAAGAACATCCATGACATCGGGAAGTTGTTCAACTGGCGGTGTTGTGCTGAATTAGCCCTACTTACTAACTTTTGTACGTTTGACCTTGAACACTTCCTAACAGTTTGCATCGACAGGACAGAAGACGTGCCCGTGTGTGTATCTATAGGGCGTACATCCCACCGTCTTCACACATTTAGGCTAGTTTAGAAGGTCCCATCACCCGCACAGCCTCTAAACTCATTGATGGAGTGTAGAGGTGCAGGCTACGGTCCGTGTGTGGATCGAAGGGGCGTCGATGCCATTGTCATCCCACACTTAGACAATGCATGGAAGCCCCTCGTCTACATAGCTTTTGTACTCATCAACGGAGTGCTGCATGGAGGGGTGAGGGACTTTGATCTTCCCGATCACCCTAGAAAGACCCCACAATTATCGATTTTTAGGGCAACCCCCCGCTATCGCTGCCGCGGTTCAATTTTGTTTCTTGCTTAATTCGAAGTGGGTCATTTCTGGTATCCATCCCGGTATTTTGGAGTTCCCTTGCTCTTTCTCCTTCTCCCTTTACCTCCTTTTTCCCCTTTCCCCCCCTTCCATTTGCTCTTCATTTCTTTTTTTCCTTTCCCCCCCCCGCCCCTCTTATCTCGTCCCCTTACCCCTTTCCCCACCTTGTTCCTTTTATCTCGGTGGTCTTTTTCTTTCCCCCCCCCACCCCCCTTCTCCCTCCCCCCTTTCTTTCCCCCTCCCCCCCCTTTTTTCTCCCCCTCCCTTTCCCCATTCCTCCCCTTCTTTTTTTTTTCCCCCTTTCTCTCTCCTCTCCCTTCCCCTTCTTCCTTCGTCCCTCCTCCTTTCATTACTACCTCTTTTCTAATTTCTGCCTTCCCCCCCCTCTTCCTTCTCCTTCTTTTTTCTTTTTGCCCCTTTCCCCCTTCTTTCCTCCCCTTTCATCCCGTTTTTTCCCTCCTTCTTTTTCCCCTTCCCCCTTTTTTTTCCCCCCCTTTTTCTTTTTTCCCTTATCCCCCTTTTACCCCCCTTTCTCCCCCCCTTTCCTTCCTTGTCCCCCCCCCCCTCCCTCCCCCCCCCCCTTTTTTCCTTATGCTTTTTTTTTTTCCTTCTTTCCTTCCCTTCCCTCCCCCCCCCCCTTTCTTCCTTCTCTTTTTTTCCTTTACTTTTTTCTTCCCTTTCTTTCCCCCCCTTTCCGCTCCTTTCCTCCTCTCCCTCTTTCGTTTTTTTCCCTTTTTTTTCCCTTCCCCCCCTTCCCATCTCCCTCCTTCCCCCCCCCGTCCCACCCCCCCTTTCCCCTCCTCCTCCCTCTTTTTCCACCTTCTTTTTTTCTTCCTCCTTTCCTTCTCCCTTCCCCCCTGCTTTCCCCCCGCTTTTTCCCCCCCCTATTTCCCTTTTTTCTTTTCCTCTCTCCCCCCCCTTCCCTCCCCCTCCTTTTTTTTTCTTCCCCCCTCCTCGGCGCCGGTGACTTACAATGTTACGTGTAGTTCTAATGACCCGATAATATATTGAGGGGACGTAATCCCAAACACCAAATGAAAAGATGAGTCCACTACAAAGCCAATTAAGCAATACAATGACTTAAAGAGAATAGTAAACAGCTATTGCAGAGGAGCCTCGACTTCCCTTAGTGCTAAATTAACACCCTCCCCTGCCACACGGTGATCATAGGACCCTCCCATTGTAAAATACAAGCAAAGATATTGTAATAAAGATATAACTCGCCACGCCGTCACTTTATTGGAAAATAACTTCCTTATTACGGAGCTATTTGTGATTACTATGAATATTGATGCGTAACTTCAATCCCGTGTTAACATTCTGACCAACAATTAGCCCTACTGTCATTAACCTTTGAACACCTTATGTGTACCTCGCATTTCTAACGTAATTTTCTCTACACGAAGTGCAGACATATCGCAAATAATTAATTTGAAGCAGCCGCAAGATTTTGATAGGGATTGATTTGTATAAAGCCACTCTATCTCTCATTCACTACTCGCCCCCCACGCCACCTGCGCTCCCTAGAAAATCTTGAAGAAACTACCTTAACATATTGAAACCATACAAGCATTTACAGGTCCATATTCCACTAAACAGTATATTCAAACCATCCACGGCTTGAGGTTGTATGGGACTGAAGTATAGGCTAGAAAATATAACTGAACGAAGGGATACCAATCTAATCTTCTGATCTGATCTTTCCTTTTCCTCTCCCCCCCCCCGCCCCCCCCCCCGTCTTTTTCTTTTCTTCCCCTCCTCCCTTCGTTTTCCTCCCCCCCCTCCGTCCTTTCCTCATTTTTCTCCTTCTTTCCCCCTTCTTTTTTTCCTTCCCTCCCCTCCCCCCCCCCACCCTTCCCCCTTTTTCTCATCTCCCTTCCTTCCCTTTTTTTTCCCTCCCCCCCCCCCCCCCCCCCCCCTTTCCCTCCCTTTCCCCCTTTTTCCTCTCCACCCTCCCCCCCCCACCCACCCCCCCCCCCCCCCCCCACCCTTCCCCTCTTCCCCTTTCTTTTTTTTTTTCCCCCCTCCCCCCCCTCTTTTTTCCCCCATCTCCCCTTTTCCCCTTCTTTTTTTTCCCCTTTTCCCCCCTCCCCCTTTCTACCCCACCCTCTACCCCCCCCCCATTCTCCCCTCCCCCTCCTTTCCCCCCCTCTTCCTTCCCCCTTCACTTCTTCCCTCCCCCTTCCGCGTCAACCTCGCCCTCTATTTTCCTCTCTCTCCTTTTCCTTCCCTCCCTCTCCCCTCCCCCCTTCCTTTCCCGCCCCCCCCCTCTCCGTCCCTATTTCTCTTCTCCCTTTTTTCCCCCCCCCTCCCCCCCACCCCTCTTTTGCCCCTTTTTTCCCCCTTTTCCCCCCCGCCCCCCTGCCTTTCCCCCTTCCTTTTCTCTTTCCCCCCCTTCCCCTTCCTCCTCCCCCCCCCATCTCTTTCTTCCCACCCTTCTCCCCCCCCCCCCCCCCCCCCCCCCCTCCTCCCCCCCCCCTCTCGTTCCCTTTCCTCTTCCCCCCTTGCCCCCCCTTACCTTCCTCCCCCCCTCTCCCCCCTCCCTTCTCTCCCTTTTCCCCCTTTTTCTCGTTTTCCCTTCCCCCCTTTTTTCCTTCTCTGTTCCTCCCCTTTTTTTTCCTTCTTTTCTATCTTTTCTCCTTTCCCCTTTTTTTTCCTCCCCTCACCTCTTCTCCTTTCCTTTACTTCTTATCCCTCCCTCTCCCCTTCCCCCCCTTCCTCCTACCTTCTCCCCCCCCCTTTCACCCCTCCCCCCTCCCCACCGCTATCTCCTTCTTCCTCCCCCTCCCCCTTCCCTTTCCCACCTTCCCCCCCCTTTTTTTTTTTTCCCCCCCCCCCTTTTTTTCCCCCCCTCTGCCCCCCCCCCCCTCCCCCATCCCCCACCCCCTCTCCCCCCACTCCCCTCTCCTTTCTCCCCCCCCCCCCCCTCCCCCCCCCCCTCCCCTTTCTTCCTTTTCTCTCCCCAACCCCCCCCCCCCCCCCCCCCTCTCTCCTCCCTTTTTTTCCCCCTTCTCCTCCCCCCCCTTCCCCCCGCCCCCCCCCCCCCCTTCTTATTTCCTCCCCCCCCCCTTTTTTGTCTTTCTCCCCCCCCCCATTCTCCTCCCCCCCCTTTTTTTCCCTCTTCTTTTTCCCTCTTTCCCCATCCCCCCCCCTTCCTTTTCCCCCCCCCCCCCCCCCCCCCCCCCTACCCTTCCCTTCCCCCCCCTCCCTTTTCCCCTTTTTCTTTCCCTTTTTCCCCCCACCCCTTTTTTCTTTCCCCCTCCCCACCTCCTTTTTTTTCCCTCCCCCCCTTTCCCGTTTCCCTTTCTTCCTTTCTTCCTTCCCTTCTTTCTTTTCTTTCCCCCCCCCTCTTTCTTCTTTTTTTTTCCCCCTTCTCCCCCACCTTTTTTTTTCTTTTTTCTCTTTCCCCCCCCCCTTCCTTTTTCCCCCCCTCCCTTTTTTTCCTTTTTTTTCCCCCCTCTTTTTCCCCTCTCTCATTCTTTTTTCCTTGTATTTTTATCACGGTCTACCTCGCG